>JANZLQ010000055.1:6309913-6353099 GCA_026212715.1 Elanus axillaris
GCCCCGCCCCGCCCCCGGCGAGCGCCGGTGCCACCGCCCACCTCCTTTCCGGCCGTCGCAAAAGGGGCGTAAAAGCGTCGCCCGGTGTGGAGAGGTTGAGGTAAATGTTGGGTTTCCTTCAGTGGCGGGCGGTAGGTGGGGGGATGGGGTTCGTTCCTCCGGCTCTGGGCGCTTTTCCTAGGTGGGACGGAGTCCCTGAGGGAGAGGGGTGCCGTGTGGGTGAGGTCCTTGAGGTAGGGCCTGGGCCTATGCTGCGGGTTGGGCCGGGGACTGGGGTACCCCCGCCTGGCCTGGGTGCGGGTGGGTCCTGGCTGCCTCCTTCGGGCTGGGGGCGAAGCTGTTGTTTGTGCCGAGAGGTGCCCTTGTCTTCCCTGCCGTCCCCTGGCTGTTTGCCGGCGCGCAGCCAGGCCCGGGTGAAAGTCCTGCGGAAGCCGGGCAGTGTGGGGTCTGTTTTGGAGGACGAGGCGATCTTCGGTTGAGCAACCCGTCAGGAAAAGGGTGTTGTTTTCTGCACTGGAGCTACTTTTTGTGGTCATCCAGGACAACACCCACAGGGACCTCTTAGCTGACTAAGTCTACTTTCCTGATAAGTGAAGGGGTGCAGGTCTGCCTGCTCCCAAACTTAGCAACTTCCTGCACAAGCAAGGCCCTGTTTGCTTGCTTTCTGTCCTCCTGCTGCCAGGGCTTTCTGAGGCTGGCTTTTCAGTGTTGGAAATTGCCTTAATTAAGCTGTGGAGAGTAGAAATAGAGCACTTGTTCTTATGCCAGTGTTGATCTTTGATTTACATAGCTTATTTTCCATACCTGGTATGTGTGTTGCTGATGGCTTTAGAGAGAGCTGTCATCTTCTGGTCTGGCTTCATTCTGCTAGACTTCACAACCAGGATTTTGCTTTTTAAATTTTTTTTTTGCTTGGTTCTTGTAGATAAATACCAAACCTTTCTTTTTAGTCTCCTTTCTCTACTGCTTCTCCTCTACTTTGTGTGGAGAGTTATGTCTTTCTGGTCACCTGCCTCCAAGGGAGATGGAACATTCCAAGGGTCCTTGCTTGTGCTAGAAATGCTGTTCCTGACCCTGTGTTTTCTTTTCACAGCTGCCCCATGCTGGTGTCTGTAGGCTGTCTTTGACTAGCTAAAGCTCTCTAGTTCCTGCATGTTTCTTCAATATTTTCAAGGTTAAATGGGCAATGAGCTTTCACCTGAACTGGGTTCAATCTGGAGAAGAAAAAAGTCACAGCAAAACTGAAATAAGGAACAGTGATCTGAAAAAAATGCTTGTAACTGCCTTTAGGTGGTTGTTCAGCTTCACCAGAGAGGCAAAGCTTCTTCAAACCAATTAAACTGAAAATGCCAGAAATACAGAGAAATCTTTAGTGCCATCAATTGATAAGCTAGTGGGGTACATCTGTTATGTACAGCTAGCTCTCCTCTGAGAGAGATGCAAGGGGTTGACTGTGCCTTAGTCTGTAACATAAGTCAGTGATGTGGTATAAGTTTCTAGTGCTGATGAAATTAAGGCTGGTGGCTGCAGGATATTTGCTTCAGTAAGCAGCAGGCTAAGTAAACAAGTGCAACTCACCATCTTATAACTGCATTGAGAACCCTCGTTTTCTGTCTTTCCCTCATCAGTTCTCCAAATATCTTTCTTTTCTAAGGGAGAGCTCTTTTAAGCAATCTTCTCAGTTTGCTGATGGCAAATGAAATGCTTCTTAGAGCAGCGCCTAGAAACTTTTGATATCTTAAAATCTCATTTGTGCTTTTGATCTTCAGTATGTTTCAACCCTTTGTGTTGCAGGATCTTATGATTCTCCGTAACAGCTGCTACCTGCCAAATAAAAATTCTGAGGCTGCCCAATCCATGAGTGGGCATCGAAACATAAAGAGGCGATGTGGGGAGTCGCACCTGGAATCCCCTGCTGGTTGTGGTCATGGTCCCACTGCTGGATGCGTGTTAAGCAAACTAGTTCAGTTGCCTACACCTCCCTTGTCAAAGCACCAGCTGAAACGGTTAGAAGAACACAAATATCAAAGTGCTGGACGGTCCCTGCTTGAACCCCTAATGCAAGGTTACTGGGAATGGTTAGTTGGAAGAGTTCCAGCCTGGATTGCTCCAAATCTGATCACCGTTATTGGACTGTTAATAAATATATTTACAACTCTGCTATTAGTATATTACTGCCCAACAGCTACAGAACAGGTAAGTTATGGACTGCTGACAATGTTTGTTCATAGCTACTGTCATCTAGTAGCAGCTGGCACCATTTTCTGATGGGTTCTCATCTTTGTGGAGAACTGTTTCACATTGACCAGTCCACAGTTTTCATACATTCAAGCTATCCTCTATAAATGTTTGTAATGTGTATGCCTCTATGTGAGTGCTTGCTTGCAAAAACAGCGTATGTGGATTTGGGGGTTAACATGCTGCTTGCTGAGTGAAACAGTGGTTCCTCTGGCCAACATGCACCATATGAAATGGGGTCTAGTACCAAAATAGCTGTTCCAGTTGCAGGTGTGAAGGAGCTGCTGCATGAAAGCTGCAGCCCCACAAGGCTTGAGTGCATGTGCAGATAATTAAGAAACAGATTTGCGGCTGCCTTGCCTGCATGGCATGTGGAGTTTCTGCCTGTTTACTTTCTCTGCTTGTGACTGGGTTAGTCACCTTCAGCTTTCTGCTCTAGAGTTACCACACAACAAGAAGTGCAAGGTGACTCGACTGGCAGCAAGCTGAGTCTGCTTGTGAGCCCAGCTAGAGTTGCAACACAGTGAGGAACTTGAGCTCAGACAAGGGACTGAGCTCCAAAGTGGTGCAGCTTGAGAGATCAAGGCCAGCTGTTTCCTCTGTGGCTGGTGACTAAACCCAGCTTACTAAAATAACAGAATACCTTTCTTCATCCTGTGTGGGCCCTGGCAGTTCATATTACCAGGCAGCTCAGATCAGGACCTTAGGTAGGGTGTGTGATGAGCTGTGGGAACACAAAGTTGTCTTCCTGAGCAGCATGCTGTGCGAGTAGTCTGTGCTGTGAGAAAGCTGGATAAAAGTCAGCAGTTTTATTCTTTGTTCTGAAAGCACTAAAAGCTCATGACCTGTCCTCAGGAGAACTGTCTTAACTTCCTGTAATTCCTGGTTTCAGGGCTACAAAAGTCTTTACAACACATTTCAAGTTACTAGTTAGTTTCAAAGACGTTTCTCTCTCGCTAAAGTTACCTGGTAAGGCACTTGAAGACTCTCATTTTTGTGCACTGGAAATGTTTTGTCATGTGAATGTTGAATCTTAAAAGCTGCTCCTATCTGCACTGAAAAAAAGAATTATTTGGTGCAGCAAATGTATTGCGTATCAAATAGCTGGAGAATGTCTTGTGAGTTCTAGCTTTTGCAGTATCTGAATTCCTTTGTAACCAAGTCTCCCAACTGATGTTGGGAAAATGCTTCGTAGTCAAGTGGCATACAGTTTATTTCCAACCAGACTCTAAAAAAACCTCTGTAGGATGGCAAATTCAACACTCTGCATCCCTGTTCCACATGACATAGTAAAGGGATGTTTGCCTTTTGTAGAAATCTGTTGAAATAGTTAGTTTTGCAATAACTTGTGGAATTTGGCAGGTGTAAGATAAAAAGTAAATATTAAGTTTGAGCAGTGAATACTTAGAGGAGCTCCTTTCTTTTTTGGACTATAGCATGGCTTGGTTTTAACTTGCTGCTTACTCCCATAGCAGTATTACATGGGGACTGAGACTCTGAAATCCAGTTTGATAGAGAGACTTCAACCTGTATCTGTTTCAGCAACTTGGCAGCTAGTATAGGCTACTGAGCCAAAGCATAATTTAAGATTTAGAGTATACTTGTATTTTGGCTGGTAATTAAACTTCTGAAGCATGCACTAAGCTACAGCTAACGCTATGACTTTCTGACACTGAGTGTAGTCTGCTGTATTAAAACACTGTTTCATGTTTATCAGTTTGAGAGTTATTTTGTGCTAAGTGAATGAGATTGTCTTCTCACTTCAGCTGAAAAATAACTTTCTGCTGAGGTAGCTTTCAGCCTGATCTGATTTGCCATATGGCACTGCAGCCCTGCATGCTGGCATGACAGGGAGGATGCCATCTCAGTGGTGGAGCTGTGAGCTTGTGCTTTTTAAGTGTCAAGTAGCTGTCTGGGGAAGAAAATGGGGCTTTGAAATTCCAGAAACAGAAATTTTTTTTCTGAAAGCACTATTGCTTTCAGATGTAAATTGTCTCTTCCTTGTAGCTCAGTCTTAGTTCCGCTTTTTTCAAAAGACTTGTCTCTTCCTGTTATGAAAGGTGTAGCCAAGGGAATATAGCTATCACTTACAGCTTCAATGGTAGGCAAAAAGAAAATGAGCTACAAATAGTTCTGCTGCCTGCTTAGTTGGGGGGACCCCAGCTAGCAAAGTGCTGAGCAGTGGAATGCTACCTGAATTATTTTTTTTTAAAAAAAGATTTGGGTAAGAGGGGGAGCTGTGAAATCTTACGCAGATACAGATAACATCTTAGTGGAAACACTACACTGGTAATGAAAGTAGAGGTTAAGAAGAGCCAGCAGTCTGGTTTGGCTTTTTTTTTTAAAAAAAAAATTATAGAGAGAAATTGCATGACCCTGAAGGTAACTTAAACATTGCATATAAAATTTATACATGAGAAATAGAAATGGTATCATGGGATGGAATTCTGTGGCATCAAAACCTTGTCCAAATGTGGCCCTCTGGCTTTTGTGTGACACATTTCCCCCTTACCTCTTTTCTTGTACTGGTTTGTATAGATACACTGCTAAAAGCCAAGCATGGTGCCAGCTTTTGAGGCAGAATGAACTGTTTTAGTAAAATGCTGTAGCAGGAACAGTGCAAGCAGTAGAAAGAAATATATTTAAGTTTATGTGCCACAAATGAGTCATGGCTGTGTAGACCAAAAGAAGTGGGACTCCAGAACTTTGAGAGGCAAGTCAGCTTGATTAAGCTACTTAGCTGTATTTGGACTTTACTGGTGTGGTCTGTAAAATAGAGCTGCTCATAAATGCTCACTTTATAAAGCGTGTCAAATGTGAAGATTGCAAAATATCCAATAATATCTGGTTTATGGATGTGTAAACTGAAACAGACTCATGGCAACCCTCTGGCTTTTGTAGTCATAATAGTTTATGCTTCAACTACTGAAAAAAGCTTGAATTGTAGTCTTTGGTCCAGCAGGGATTTGGTATTGTTTGTATTTCTGTAGAAATAAAAATTGCTATACAGGATATGAATATTAAGGGTTATTAACATAGATTTGACAAAGCTGCTGTTAACTAATAACAGAAAAAACAGTTGGTGGTGGAGGTGCTGTACTGCAGAGCCCTGAAGCTTTACATATCTTGGAAAATGTAATAGCTGAACTTGAACTCTAAAAGTTTGATCACTTTGCAATGACATAGTTCTCAAATGCCACCGCAGCCTGGTAATAACCTGTGCTTGGCGGTGTTTCAGTACGTGACACCTCATTGAGGTCTTGCGAAGATGAGCTCAGTGTTTGTGACACACCTGCATGTTTTGGAGGATAAAGTTTTTGAGTTTCTAAATCACTTGGACAACTTGCATGTACTCTGACTGGAAATAGAAGCAAGACAAGAATTTAACTGCACACCACTTTGCAAATGTAGTACTATATAATTTTTTTCAGATGTACAGTGCAGCTTCCTGCTTTAGAAAATGTGCTGTACCTATTAATCTAAGCTAGTAATTCTTGTCACTTTTACTTACATTTCACATGTCATAACCCCCTCTGTGTGTCCTTGCAAGGACCAGCTACTGAAAGGTCCACGCACGTGATGCGGAAGTGTGTGTAAATGAAAAATCACTGTATAAGAGTGTAAAATAGGTCAACTTCAGGCTTTTGTTTTTTTAAGGTTTAAAAAAATCTTTTGCTCTCATTTATTTTTTTTCTTAGGCACCTCCTTGGGCATACGTTGCTTGTGCATGTGGCCTTTTCATCTACCAGTCTCTGGATGCAATAGATGGAAAACAAGCAAGAAGGACAAATAGCAGTACTCCATTAGGAGAACTTTTTGATCATGGCTGTGATTCACTTTCCACAGGTATTGTCATTTTTAATTGAGGTATGAGGATTAAATGACTCTTATTTCAGGGGTCAAATCTGGAATACAGAAAAATGCTTCTTTACTGAAGAAGAGGACAGCTGATATTGCTGAATGTTTAGCTTTTCAGTCAACCTTCTTTCCATAGACAGGATTCTTAATCAACTGAATATCTTCTCTTGTACTGCACTGAAAAAAAAAATTAAGCATGTGACTAATTCAGTCTGAGCCAGTAGTCTTCTGTGTATGCTTTATCAAAGTCTTGGTTCTAAAAAATTTTCTCTAAGAAGTTGTCAAAATGCTCTTCTATATTATTTTAGATTTAATTATATAGAGCAATTGCAAGATGGGTATGAAGCCTAAACAATGGGAAGGTAGAAGTCTGAGTTTAAGATTAGAATCAGCAAGATTTATTCCTAGGTAGGTAGAGTTCATTCAGCTAGCCTGAAGTTTAACCCCATTTCAAGAGAATGATCAGATGCTTTTGGTTACTTAAATTCTCTTAATAAAGCTCTTCTGCTTTAAATTTTTATGAATACTTTATCAAAGTCATGTATTTGAAAGGTGAAGGAGAAAGCATAGATACCTTCTGAATCTTGAATGACAGACCTTAGATTTTCTTAATGGCATAATAAAAATTCAGAAAATGGGGAAAAATATGTCCAGCAAATCTTGGATACATGAGAAAACCCCAAAACTCTGGCCACAGGCTGCAAATTGCATAAATGACCCGAGTCACTTGATGTCTAATCCCATTAAGTTCAATAAAAGTGTAGGAGACTAAGAAACCCTCTGATAATTGATATGAATTTAAATATACATTTTACAGTCTGTACTTTTTTTAAATGGAAGTGTTACTCTCATGTCTGTGAAATAAAACACATCAGGATACCTTCACACTGGCTCTCCTTCTCTGGGTCCTTTTGTTAGATTTGTTTCTGTTAAGGATCTTTGCACACATACACACTCTATATTTTTACTATGTGACTGATTTTCTTCTGCAGTCTTTGTGGTTTTGGGAACTTGTATTGCTGTGCAGCTGGGAACGAACCCTGACTGGATGTTCTTTTGTTGTTTTGCTGGAACATTCATGTTTTACTGCGCGCATTGGCAGACATACGTCTCTGGAACGTTGCGCTTTGGCATGTAAGTACCTTGGCTGAAAATAAAACTGAAAGTTAGGCTGCTTTCCTGTCTAGTTGAACTTTGTGATTGTAGCTCAGATCCTTAGAGCAATAATAAATGGTTTATATTCATATATACGCACTTAGAGCTTGTGGCAATTATTACCTTTTGCATCTGCAATTAATACTGAAAGTTACTTAGCTTGTGTTAGGAGTGGTAAAATATCCTTTTGTCATACTAGTTAACTAGGAGCTTCTGATGTGATTTAAAACTAGATAAATAAGGGAAAGTACCTGGTGTTTCATCCCCAAGAATAGAATGCTTTTGTCAGGTGGTGGCAGTCTGGCGTTAGTATTCAGTTAACGACTTAATGCTTGATCTTGATTGACTCGTGATGGTATATAGGAAATCTTTACTATTAACCATAACTTTTAAAATACAGTGTTTTTATTGACATTGTGTGTACAATTTAAAGTTCTGAATCCCTTTTAGTTAGTATAGGCTGTGGTTCTGTCAATGGGACCAAAACTGCAATGCCAAGAAAGTCAACAGCTGAAATCCCATTTACTGCTGGGTGAGCGTAGGTGGGGAACTGAACGCAAGGACTTGGTGAGCTGTGGGATTCACTAGCCTTAATGTGGAAATTATGTTTATTCTGTGTTTGCATTTGTAGATCTAACAAATATATTTCAAATAAATACACTGCAGAATGATTTTGCATCTGGAAACCTCTGAAATTTGCCCTTTGTTTGTATGGGATTTTGAAACAATGCTACAACATACACTATTTATTTACAGTCTATTGTTATTGATCTACAGGTACCCAGATACAGCTAAGCCAGTATGAATATGCATCTCTTGCCTCCAACAGCTATTATTGGCAGGGTACTAATGCACATTCTCTTGAGAAACTTGTGTTTCTGCTCAAAATTTTAAGACATTGGAGCAGTTTTCAATGTCTATTGGAGGAAGAAAAGAAAAAAATATAGACCTCCATTCTAATTCTGACTACACCAAAGCAGATAGAATAGTTTCAGTCAATTATGATACTTAAATCTTGAAGACAACTGGCTCAAACCTTTTACTGTTTTAGGCTTCTCGCTTTCAAGCTGTACCGAAGGTCTCAATACCGAACGCTTTTAGCTCCCTTTGAACTTTATGGGGTCTTGATAATTAAAGTTTTCCTGTTATTGATCAAAGAACACACAAACCCCCAACCTTGGCATGTGCTGGACTTTACAGATGCAACCATCCAATTTGCTTTTGTGCTCCAGAAATGTGTACATTACTGCTGGTATTCACTGTAACTTTTGCCTTTTGATTTTGTGAGGAGTCTTTGTGTTTTGGTGACAGCATTTTATAGCAGATACTATAGTTCTGCATGGCCTTATGAGAATTTGATGATACATCAATATGTAGCTAATTTTGAGAAGGCAATGGAGCACTGAAATGTATGTGTACCGTTATTTTAGTTAATGGATAGCACTGTAGTAAACACATTTGTTTCTTCATTTGCCCCATATCATAAGGTTAATAGACTGCCATAAGCTGATGTTTATTTCTATGGCAAAAACTCTGAGATTATTTATCCAGTTAACTGATTTTCACTGATACTAGTTTTTTTCTGAAGCTTTCAATTCACCAGCCGTAAAACTGAAAAAACACTCTATATTTTATATATTTTATCTACCCTTTCAGATTCACTGGAGCACATAGGCTTAGGTATTCTTACTCCTAAATAAGTGGAATTGGAGACAGCTGTTGAAAGGAGCTGAAAAGGCCTTAGTGCACAGTAGCTTTTCCCTGTCTGTGTATCCTAGAGTAGTAACTCTATGTCAAAAATACACCTAGGAGGCTGTGAACAGTAGTGATGTTTTAGGAATTGCCTTCCATTCCAAAGAAGCAGGAAAGAGCACATCACTTACTGTATTTCTGTGATGAGATTATGTCCAAGAAACTGTATTTCATTACAGATCAACTCAGTAGTCAAACTGGAAATGGCTCAGAGAAGAGCAGCAGACCACTAAAGGGAAAGATTAATATTTTATGTCTTACAGACAGTTTAAACTTGAACAGTTAAATGTATAATCAACTTCGCTTGCTGAAAAAGTCCATTGTCTTAAAAAAAAAAGACAAATTTAGTGTGTCACATTAAGTATATGCTTGCAGAACAGAATGTCTGATTCGTGTATGCTGTCACTGTACCAGCCTTGACAAGTCACTGAAGCTGGGCAGAGTGCACTTTTGTGTCAGACTCTGTCTGTAAAGCAGGAGTGTTCTCCCTGAGGGAGGAGGAAATGGGATGGCTTCTGCTAAATTCCTATGGAGTATTGCAGGTGTAGTAGCAAAGCTATTAGTTTGTGCCCAATTACTGAATACATCAACTGTGCTGGTTCCTTTTCTTCCCACTGACAGCTGCACGGAGCTGCCCTGCACTACATCAAGACTGTAGAATAATCAGTTGAGACGGTATGGTCCCACTGATCTGTCTCCATCTTTACATGATCATATAATTTTATTAGATGTTGGCAGCTGATGCAGACTTTTCAAAAAACAACACGAGTTGGTTAAGTAGCTCACAAAAGCAGCTAGAGGTCAGTATTGCTTAAAAATTCCCCATGAGGGAGCAGGAAGTGTCTCAAAGCAAGTTGGGCTGGCTACAGTAAGTCACTATAGTAACATCAACAGCACAAAGGCAGCAGGGAACAGCATAGTTTCGTTTAAGAACGAACACCCGACCTGGGAATGAGCTCGTGAAAGAGCAGGAATATACCGCTCATTTGAAGAAACAAAAAGGTGATTCTGAATTGCAGGAAAACATTCAATATTAAAGCAGTCCAAATACTTTGTTCTCCTGTTCTTTTTTTCAGCACAGTAACTGGTTTATCTGGATTGTGGATGTGCTGTGCTACAGTACAGAATGAGCTTTGTTTCAGGCTTAATCTTATATGGGTGCAGCTGTGCCATAATGGGGGCATGTCTAGTTTGGAAAAAGTGCATTTTTCTTCATATCACAAAAATCAAACTGGAAAGCCCCAATGGACTTCCACATGTCCCTGTGGAAGTAGATTTAGCATTTTAGGAATGCACAAACCAGAAGCATTAGGGTATATGGTGCACAAACCCTTGCAAGAAATTTGCTTGCTGTTAGCTGGAGCCCAGTTGTGGTTACTAGCTCTGGTTCTTCCAGACCCAAATTTAATCCACTTGGATTCAGTACTGCACCTGCTCACTGTTCTGGCTTCAAGAACTATATTGGGAGATGTCTCTGTGTATGCAGATTCAGTACTGTATCCAACCTTACAAGGGCAGTGTGCAGACAGTCTGACTCTGCAGGAGCTGTCTGAAATCCAGGATAGTTACAAGTGAAGCTAGAGCTGTTAGTCTCTGTCAGATCTGAGCTGGGTTCTGCATTGCAACTGGAGTGTTGCCTTAAACAGGAGACACAGCACCGCACAGGTAAAGACCTTGTATGTTTGTCCATGTTGGATTGGTGGGACGTGCTAAATCCCATTTTAAAAATCCAGTGACATGAGGGTGTTGTTGCACCACGGTCCTCAGCATTTCTCCTATGAGTTATTGCATTACTGGTTTATCCCCACCTTTCTTAATTGAAATAGGGAGAGTTAGTGATGATAGAAACTAGGGGGGTGTGTGTTTATATGTATGTGTAACTATATACACAGGCAAAGAGGTGGAAATTAGTTCCTAAGGATGCTTCATAAAGGCATATCAGTAAACACTGAGAGGAAGAATCAGTTCTTACCAGCTTTCATAGAACTGAAAAGCTAAGAAAGTTACTTCACTGTTTGAATAATAGTCCCTAGAGAAAGCAAAAGAATTCAGGAGGCTTTCACAAAACAGCCGTTAGTGAGGAATGTTGGAGAATTTGGGGGAACATTCTTGTTCAGTGACACTGTAGCAGTTGTACATGAGCAAGAGCCCACTTGATAATGGGGTGGTTTAAGAAGGGAAGAAAGTTAATTTGTTTAATCTTCTGAGACCTCTTGCCAGTACTATCACTGAGGTATGAAGGAGAGATTAGAGATGAGTCCGTATTCCAGAACACTGCTAAAATGAAGGCTTCCTCTTTAGCAGTTAGCAGAAAAGGGGTTTGTGTGTTATCTTGGATAGACAATTCACACCAAATATCAAAATACAGAGATGGAAGTCTTCCAAGTCAAAGTGTAGCATATTGGGACAGCTTCAGGGTCTCAGGATTATGGTAGGAGATAAGGCAGTAATCTCCATGACTGTAGGGCTTAAAAATTTCCATTTTACAAGTTTTTTCCAACACTACTTGAAGAACTTTAACACCTTGGTTATTTGCAGAGGAAAGTTTGAAGCTCAGTCGAGTCTCTCGATGTCAGGGGGAATTGGTTTCTCTATGCTTGCAAGAAGTATGTGTTGAAGTATTGTTGTGGTAGGTGTTAAGGTTGCTGCTTGCAATCTGCCACCTTCTGTGTACTTCAGTCACTGATTGCCACCTGCCAGCATTTCTGTAGTGCTTGGTGTGCATCATATAAATATGTGTAAGTGCCTTGCTGCAGCATTAATACATACAGCTGAAATTGCTGAGGGCTGATGTAAATGATGAGGGGGGTTTTCCACATCATGATCCTCCCCCCTTCTTCCTTTCCCTCTCGCAAGTCCCTTAACAGTTGTTTTAAGCCAGAAACCAAGCGGTCATGTGCGGAGATGCTGCTGCTGATATTTCTGCTGTTATCATTGAAAGATATTTCTACTGCTCTGAAATAGTGAGCTTCAACATAATGAGGTGAAGCATGTGGCTATTGTCTGACCTGTACAACTTTAAATCTGTTAGCAGCAAAAGGAAAAAATTACATATAATTGTAAGTGTATTACAACAAGGAAAGTAGAAGACCTTATGGCTCATTTTTAATATTATTTTTACCTCAATGTGAATTTCCTGTAGCTGGAAATAGTTTTAATTCATGTACTCATTTCTTTCTTCTGTACAGTTTGGTTTATTAATGATATTTGTGTTTCATTATGTCCGAGTGAAAATGCTGGATTGCAATGAGTTAAGATTAAACTCTGTAATAACCTTTAAAACTAAGCATTTGGACTTCTAACATGTGACTTTTAGCCTTTCTCTTGTGTTGTGATGATGAACATTCTTGTTTTGCTGCAGTGGTTCCCTTAAGAAAACAATCCTTTGTCTCATGCTCAGATTTGTAGTTCATTGCCCAGCCTGAGTAATCCCACTTGCATGCTTAGTAGATACGCATAAAACAGATGGAAGAATCATCATTTCTCAGACTAGAGTGCTGCTATGCAGAGTATTAAATAGTAGACATATCCCCTTGATTTTTCCATCCTTGTAACTTCTGTTTTCTGATGAGGCAAGAGTGTTTTTCTTGTCCACTGTGTTTTGCTATGCTGGACTGTTGCAAGGAATTCTGTATGTTGGGGAGGAGGATGGTATGTGAACACCCCCCCCCTTAGTTTCACACAATATTAAAAAGAAGCTGTATTAGATTAGCTAGCTGTATTGGTAGTGATTGACTTGATTTCAGAGTAATCTCCAGTGTAAGTATCTGTTTCCTGTTGTTCTTGGTTCACTTTCTCAGGACATCTCTCAACTTTGAATTAAATCCTTTTAGTTCACCATTCTGGACAAGGAAAGAATTGACTGCAGCTGTCTCTAAACTCTGAAATTTGATTCAGTGGTTGTCCTTGTAAAGTCTAATAGCTTGTTTAATCAAACAGGACCTTTTAAGAATTGCCTATGGAATATGCTCTGTAAATGAGCACTGATGATTATATTCTGGATGTATGACTAATCAGTTGTGTGTTAATTGGCTCAAGATTCTCACCAGCTTGACAAGGGAACCCAGCAGAACAGATAGCATACAAAATAAGACTTGTCGCTGCCAACATCTAAGTAGAGTTAAGCACATGCTGAGGTTGATGGTCCCCTCTTAATCTTTCCCAGATAATGTTTAAAAAATGAATCCATGTCTGAATTACAAATATCACTTAGAGTAACAAGGGAAGAAAAGGAAAAGAAACTGCAGCTGTCTGAAAGTACCGAAGTTAGCTGTGTTGTTTGTATATGTGACTTTCTCTTCCTGTATCCCCTAAAATACCAAATGTTACATTTTCTAACTATATACTGTATTTTGTGATGTGATAATTAAATGCTTATCAGACTGAAATTGTGTACCCTCTCAGCAGGCATGGGACTGCACATCATTACTGCACTTCTTAAGCTCTGTCAGTGTGATCATGATGAACTTTGTTTCTTTGATGTACCTTTTTAATGAATTGGCATGTTACTGCATAGCAATCTGCATGCTTCTGTTCCAAGTATACTTTGATAAGCACTGCAATAAACGGGATCTCTGTTGTGGCTGAATCCGTTATTGCTGAATTTTATTTATTTTTTTTTTTAGCTAGATAGTTTGATGTAACTTTAATTTGATCACACTTTAAAATATTTTAGTTGTAAAATGCTATAAATCTGCATTTTACCATAAGGAGTATGTCTGGTAGTTGTGGCTCTGTTGGCTACAGTGTATCTTTTCATCCCTTTCTGTCAGGGGTGAAAAATCAATGTGTGCAGAACAGAGTTCAGTTACCACTGAGTAGGGGTCCAGAGCTCACTTAACTTTTTTTTCGCATTATTTGCCAAGAAGCCAAAGAGTTGCGTGAGCTGGGATGCGTAACTGCTTGCTTTCCCTTAGAGGTGGCAAACTCAAGGTGCAGTCTGTGCTTCTGCTCTACAGAAAAAATATGCAGTAACCTCTTTAGATGAAGAATTCATATATTCAGTGTCATTTGGAGGTATGAGCATGGGGTAGGAAGATGAGAGGTCCTGGACTGTGTTTGAGTTTTATTGCTGTGACTTGAAGCAAGGAATTTAATTTTGTTTCCTCATGCATACACTGATGACTGTTTGCCCTTGTGTTGTTGTGTTGGAGTTGTACTGTAAAACTGTAAATTGCAGAAACTCTGGTGTTTTAAATCTGTAAAATATTATGTGGATTATGATTTTTAAAATTCATTAATACTATCATTTTTTGTGGTCATTAATTCCCTTCCTCTGACCTACCCTTTAAAGTGTCTCAATGCTGCACATTAGTTGTTTGGATTTTGTTCTTTACGCCATGACTGAAGATCCGTTCTAATGGCTCTACTTAACTGAAGCACTCGGGGAAAATGTTTTGAAATGTTTTTTTTCCCTCATGCATAGATTTGATGTTACGGAGTCTATGCTCTGTACAATAGCAATCCAGCTTCTCACAGGAACTCTGGGGCCCTGGTTCTGGAACTATACGGTAAAGTGAATGTTAAAGCTACCTGGCAAGCAATAGCATGGACTAAGCAGAGACAGCGCCTTTGTCATGCACATAGTAACTGGTATATGAAAAACATCTTTCTAAGGGTATTTCACCAGTGCTTTAATATGAGGGGAAAAAGCAAAGGATGTTTGCAAAGGGTGAATAAGCAGCATAAATCTGATCTAACTGGAAATAAATCTTTTGAAAGCATCATGTTTTACTTGAAGACAAAGCAAAAACTTGCCTGTTAAACAGAAAAGTTGCTTTAAACGTTTCTTTTTATTTTGTCACAGTTCAGGCTTCACCTAAAAGATAACCAGGGTTGTGGAAGCAGCTCTGTAAGCGTGGGTGTAGAATAATTTTGTTGGAACTACTTTTTAAAGTTGTAGAAACTTTTTTGTTGTTGCTGTTTAAATACCTTTCCACCAGAAAAGAGAATTGCTTAGCTAGTTCAGGGAACTGTATGCAGTACAGTAGCTTAAAAAGTCACCAGTTACTGGCTAAAAATGCCTGGTTTGAGCTATGGTGCTTCATCCATGTAGTCTAGTTGCTTAACTGTGCTTATAGCTTCATTGTTAAGTAACTTTATTTCCAGGTTGTCTTTATTTTCAGAATGCTTTTCCTTATGTTTGCACTAAATATATCCTTCTCCATTCTGGTTTACTACTCTTTAGAAAGGAATTTCTCTTCTTCATTTCAGCTTTTTTAATACAGCATATATAGGTGGGGTCCTGTGCGCCCCCCCGCCCTCAGTAAAATGATATCATTAAAAGTGTGTAGGTTGGGTTCCTTGAAATTTCTCATAGTTGCTGGATTGTTGGCCAGGAGTTTCCATTGAAATATTTGAGGATATAAGATAGCCTTCTTAGAACTGCATGAGATTTTAAGTAAAACTGAAATATATTCTGTGTGTGTGTGTTTACATACCCCTTGTTAAACTTGCATTGATGCAAATTATGCTGTTCTTTTGGGGTTTTTGATTAATGGTTCAGCACAATCTGTGCTTTCATGAGGCTATTAAAGTCTTTAATTATCAGCTCTAGTTTAGATCCAACAATATCAGCATTTTTGTAAATCATGGTGTATGTCATCCACTGGCTGCATCTGACAATTTAAGCCAAGTGCCATGCCAGTTAGGCATGCTCTGAAGGTAGTCAGATGACATAATTTTTAAATACTTTGTTGACAGTCTATGAAAGGCTGGAAATACTTAGTGTCAGGAAATGGTAATGTAGCAAGCAATAACTTGAAGGAAGGAAGAGCTTAATCAAGATTTTAGCCTGTTGTGATAACAGCATTATGACTGCCTGAGAAGTCGCTTAGGGGAGAAAAAAAAATAAAATTCTATAGTACCAAAACATTCAGAGACTTCCAAAGTCACCCACTGCTATGATAATTACATGAGAGGAAGCAACTCAAATTCTGTAATGAAAGTGAATTGTTTAAAGTGGGTGAGGACAAATTGCCATCTAATGGGGGAGTGGGAGGAGTTCTACATGGGTGACCTGGAGTTGATAGAGATGTCAGTCTCGACGCCACCTATGGTCTCCACCCTTGGAAAGGGCGCTTTTGCCATTCAAGAAATTTGTTTTACAAATAAATGCAGTGGTTGGTAGGAGTGGATGAGCCAAGCAGAGCATTTTGTCATTTTTACTCCAGTAACAGAATGCCAAGTGTTTGCTTTGACAAGTCCCCTCATGCATGCTAATTTTAACCAATTTTTAGGCATACTGAATTACAGAATAGAGTTAATTATCTTCTTAAATTCTTGCATGTGTAGTTTCAGATGCCTTCTGGCATCTTTATTTTTAGTGTTAACTAATAAGTAGAGATGATGCTGCTTCTAAGTCATTCACCCAGAACACACAAAGCATCATGCTTATTTTACACAGCTTGGGGTCAGGTGGTAGAGATTTTTATTTCAATATTGCACCATCTCCGAGATAGTTAAGCTACAGGAAATATGTATTCATGCTAGTCTTTTTCATCTGATAGCTGTTTCACGTGACAAACATTTGTATTATTTGTAACATAGCCCTGTCTTGAAAATACTATATGATCTGGCAAAATATGAAGTGAATAGCTTACAAATCTTGCAATACAGATAAACCTTGTACTTGCATGTGCTGGGCAGTAAGGCTTTTTTATTCATGGGGGGGGAAATTCTTAAATTGTTAATGAAGTTTGCTTATGCCTATAGCCTATGGAGAAATTATTTAAAAGAACATGAAGGCTTTAAACAATGGAAAACAAAAAGATTTTGGGAATCAAGTTAAAACAGGTTTACTCTAACTTGAAGTGTGAACATGCAGAATTCAAAAGAGCTTCAGCCCTGCCTCCTTCTTCCTGCAGCTCTGCAATGTCACCCTTCAGTACTTGTACTGTTGGAATGTGTCTTTTGCTTGCAATGTTTTACCTCACATTTTGGTGTTTTTTCAAAGACCAGAATCGGGCAGTTTTAATACAGTTTAGCACAACTATATAGAGAAATTGAAGATTAAGGTGTTTAAAATGATTGAATGTGGAAATTACTCAGACTTTCATAGGAAATAAAATGTTGAAATAATACTGTTCCTAATAATCTTCTATTATGTTAGGAAACTAATGTTTGAAAACTAGCAAGTAATCTGCATTCAAGTTTGGCATGACAAGGAAGGACAGATTAAGAAATGTTGCAGTGTGTGCAGTGAAATCCATTGCAGTCCCTGCAAGAACTAGATAATGCCTGTTGAAGCTCTATAAGCATTCTGCTGTCTTGTGAATTTAGGCAGACAGGGAGTGAGGGATGAAATGTGCATTTAAAAACTTTTATGCTTCCCTGACTTTATCAGAATTAACACACTTAAATATTGTTTACAGCTTTGTCATGGTTTAAGCCCAGCTGGCAACAAAGCACCATGACCCAAACCAGGCCTGTAGTTCACAAAGGTACCTGGTGCAGTGTTGACATTGTTTGACCTAGTCCCTGCTTGCTGTCTTCAGTTCTGCAGAGCTGGTCTTGTTAATTCTTTCCTAACATCAATTTGCTGCAGAATCAGTATTTTTCAGGGTCATTTTCGATGTTTTTCCCAGCCTTGCAATTAGATGTTCTGTCTTGGCATTTTTAGTTTGTTAAACTATTGAGTCTAGGTTCTTTGTTGCTTTGTCTTCAGTGTCTGATCTTTGTTCCTTGGTTCTTTGCCTGGATGTTCCTGGTGATCTTAAAAATGCGGTTCAGGGTCTTCTGTTTATTTTCTAGAAGATAAAAAAAATCCCTGGTTTATTTGAAGAAGAGATCTTTGGAACTAGACTGCTTTGTGCCTGTTGAGGAACTGTTACAATAACTTTATGTCCATCTATTGTGGTGTGGGCATGTCTTGGGGGAAATGGGTTGTTTCATTTTCTTCGTTTCATAGGTATTAGGGATCTGCCACATATTGTGTGCTGTGTCTCTGCATCATCCTAGCAACATAAACTGTTTGGGCAATGCTGACATGACTCAATTTGCCAGGAAACATCAGGCAGAAAAACTGTCAGGTTAAGGGAAGTGTGGCTGAAGTGATTGCTGAAAATATCCCAGTTAAGAAGCGTTAAGAAACCCCCTTACTTGAGCTGCAGAATTCATGCTGCTAGCTCTTGCCATTTGTTTTTTCTTAGGATGTCCACTGTATCATTTAAATGAGTAAATAAATACAAACACAAGGATGAAATAGAATCAGACTTTGAACTGGCCATGGAGAGAATAGAATCAGACTTTGAACTGGCCGATTCCCTTCTGGATTTGAAATGTTTTTACTTTCCTACAGGTCTGCTTATGGTACTGGGCTGCTGGTTGTGTGCAGTAATTAAATGGGGGGTGGGGGTCTGCAGCAGCAAAGGCCTTTTTCCATTTTTGCTTTCCCAGTGCTCTGGGTTTTTTTTTTTTCCCCATTGTATGTATCTTTTTGCATTGAAGCTAAAAACTTTCCACTAATAGTTGATAAATGATTCACTACTCCAGTTTTTCTGTCTTCCTTATTGTAGGAAGAGGCACTCCAATGTGCAATGGAACTTTATGTGGAAAAGAATACAGTATTGTTAATGTGATATTTAAGTAGGAATGTTATCACCCTGCTTTGCAAGTAATTTCCCTAGCCACTAAAGCAAGCTGTGTATATTTTTCCTCAAAAGGCCAGTGTGGGGACTACAGAAAGGTTTTAGTCAGTCTACATCCAAACTGAGCAACCACTTCCCCTGCAGGTCTGCTTTTGTCTGGTCATTTTGTTAGGTATCTTCCCAGTTCTACCAGAGTTTAAAACAATATGGTGACCAAGGTGATTTATGGATCTTTTTATTACTAGCACATTTTCTCTGGAAGCAATTGATGAATACAAGTTAATCATTGAAGTGTAGGAATGAATGTCCTCTATGTTGCCTGACATGTTAACTTTTTCCAGGTAGTGCTGTGTATTACCTCTGCTCAGTATCTTTCTTGACAAAACCATTGTTACTTTGCTAATTGCATTCTTTCACCTTTTTTTTTTACTGTGTTACATTTTCAGAGCTGTTTAGGACTTTCATGAACGCTGGTAGCAGTCCACTTTTGTTGCATTCAGAAGCCTTAACTGTTACTATTTATTCCTCCTTTTACTCCCTTGTCTAAGTCTGTAGCTGCACAGTCACTTTGACTCAGCACAGTTTATTTATTCAGCTGCCAGAAGAGACAGCACAGACCTTCCACTGCCTTCTCGTTTGTGCTTGCATCATTCATGAGGCCACACAAAATGGATAAGGAAAGCTGATATGCTAGAAATTGGGACAGGAGACTTTATTTTTCTTCTTTTTTGGTTGGGTCGTTTTAGCTAAGCTACTTCCCTGATCCAGTTGATGGCCGGAGAGCCATCCTCCCCTCACAAGGGAGAGAAAGGGATTGAGCAGGTGGTTTTGGGGGGAGAAAGTGGTCAGTCTTAAGAGAAGCTGGGATGACTGCTCCTTTTAGCAGCACCATAGATTTAGTCCAGTTTATGCTGTAGTTGCACAGTCATTTTAAATTCAAGTTAAAGGAATAGAGGAACAGTGTGCCTCTTTTCCCTTTCATTCAGCTTCTGTTTCCAAAGGTTGTTCCCTTTTGTGGTCTAGCTTCGAGGAGCTGCCTGTCTGGATTCCTGTATTAGATTTCTAAGTAGTGGCCATTTGACATCCTGCAATAAAAATTCACTGGATAATTCTAGCACCAGGCATGCACTCTACTGGTGTCGAGTGTGTATTTTTGTCATCCAACAGTGGTTTTAATGCGCATAGGATGTTCCCAGTCCTCCTTCATCCTTGGTATTAAGAACTTACGCTTTATTTAGGTGACAGTTCAGGTGTTTAGTTTCTCCTCAGTTGGTCTTACGTCTTTGTCTTCTGTCTTAAGGAGCCCCACAGCATTAAAAAATCTTTACATAGCATTGAAGTGTAGACTCATTTGTTCTGCAATATGAGATTCTTGTAATAAGTCAGGGAGGAGTTTTTAATCAAATATAGTTGCAATTCATTGCCAGCTGCCTGATGCCATTTTTGAGTTGGAGAGGGCAGAACTACAGACAATGGAGCACAGGTTGTACTATGGCTGTGTAAAGAAGATAATACTGTCTCCCGAACCTGAATCCAGGCATTGCTCCCATTGGTTTGGTTGGGCACTCAGTTTTGTGTAAGAGTTTGTCTTCTAGGATACCTTGTCTTTTATGATCTGAAAATATTTTGAAATATATGACCTTACTTTATTTTGCATTCAGGTTACTGCTGCCAAAAGAAACCTGTTTTACCGTCCAAGGAAAGCTATAAATTTGAGTTACCTACATTAGTTATTAGTCACTGTTTCCGTGAGCTTTCTCAGTTGCTTTATATCCTTTTAGGTCATTGACAGAAGTAATGAAGTGGGCTAAAATGCATTCCTGTTTAACCTATGTGGGTTCATGGGGCTGCTTCAGCCCTGCCTCAGTTGGACACACTGAAAACACATTTCCATGCTGACTCCAAAAGCTAGGAGGAAGCAGTTTGCATTTAATCAAATGTTTTGTGTATCTCTTCTTGCACAGCTGAGCATTTTTATTTTTTCTTGTAAGGTAGTTGAATGGCTTAATTTGTTTGTATGAGGACTGAAAATATGGATTTTTAGAATATTCTTTCCTCTTTGTGGAAGTTAATTTCTTCCCCAAGCCAGGTCGGATTGCCTTACAGGATTGTTATTGAATATATCAGAATATAGGAGGACCCCTGAGGTTATTTCCTGTGGAGCTCAAATCTCCATGCTTGGTGTAGTGAAAAGAAAATTTACAAAGCAGAGACATCTAAAGGAAGTGGTCTTTTAGTTGGAATCTTCTCTAGGTTTCTCCGGACAGCTTTGGCTAAACTTTCCCAATATATCCTAAGAGTCTGGCTAGTTCCTGGGTATTGCTCCTCTCCCACATTGTTTATCCTTTATGTTCCCCTCTGCTGCTTTGCTGCTTATTTACTTTGTGACTTTGGGAGGGAGCAGTGGTAGTGTGCAACAGCAGTAGTCAGGGGTTGGGTGCCTCATCCTGTTTGCCTGCTGTCAGCAGTGCTGCCATGTGCTGATTCTGCTTGCTTGTTCTGTAGGTGTGTGTCCTGCTCTTAGGGAATTGTTCAGAAAGTCGCTTGGCTGATGGAAAGGTGAAGTTGCCCAGTGGGAGATGGATGCAGTGTTTTTACAGGCTGCTGAAAGCAGCAGCCAGCATTTAGAGAATCCATAGTAAGATAAGAGATTGCACTGAATGCCACATCCTGTTGCCCTTCTGCTTTCTTATGCTTTAGGGGATGTTCTACATGGGAATTGGATGCAGCTTCATAATTATCCCACGTGCATATTGATCTGCTTCTGAAACAAAATTACATTTTGGTCAGACTGCAGATTCTCAAGTGAGAAGATCTACTCCAAAACTGAAACAAAGGCTATAGAGAAAACTAGAGGTAGCACGCTAATCTGATATTAAACTTAATTATATGGTCTTGTAGCTCATTTAGTGCACAGGCAAAAAAAACTCTTCCTGAACCATTACTCCTTTATGCCTATACAGTTGATACCAACAGTACTTTTGTAACAGCAAAGCATGTATTTGCAAGCAGCGATTTTGAGTCTTTTAGGTAGAACTGTATAATTAGAGGTAAGGAATATGCTGTAAATATTTCAAACTGACTCAAAGGATTATTTTTGATACAGTACTCCAGTATAAGATAGTATTATATGGCTTCATATAATACACTAGCAAGTCCATACTCTGTTTCACTCGTGTTTTTCTTTACTTCTATTTCTGGAATTGATTTGTATAGCCATTTTTGCCTCTTGCTAGCTCCAAGACTTTTGCATGCTCTTTAAAACAAAGTCTTAAATTTAGTCTTTTCTATAAGCCTTTCCTTCTTGCCCTTCTACAAAACATACCAGCTATGCTAGAAACAGAAGTGGTTTCTCTTCTTGCTGCATGCTAGAGACTGAACTGTGTAATCTTTAGCAATGCAGCTGACTGTACTGTTTACATTTGCATAAACTCTTCAGGGATTTGTACTTACTTTTAAAGTTTGATGCTATTCAGAGAGAATATTCATATTAAAAAATAGGGTAGAGAATATAATAGGGATTAAAAATATCTCCTGAATTTTATCATCTGAAATAAATTCTCTTTTTTTGGTGGGCAAGGTTAAAACTGAATGTTCATTTCTGCAACTGGCGCTGGTCAGTTTAAGAGAAGAGTTCCGACTGTTCCTGTTGACAAAATGGATTTTTATTGCACTGTGAAATAAACCAAAAAGTATAGCACAGCATGGCTCTTAATTTTAACAATAAAACTAAAATATATTTTTGCTTTCTAAATTATTTATAAATTTTGCCTCTTGTTTTCCTCAGTATTTTGGAGTTTTTATACTGTGCATGATAGAGGAGAGCTGCTGAGCTTGCAAATAATGGACTTGAAATTGCTTTGAATAATCTTGCTTTTTTTGGCTTTTTGTACCTAATCAGAATTGATGTGACTGAAGTACAAATCTTCATAATAATCATGCATTTACTGGCAGTGATTGGAGGACCACCTTTTTGGCAATCTCTGGTAATTTTGTTCACGTTCTTATTTTATCCATTTTAATAATCTCTTAGACACCTGGAAGAACTACCAGCATATAGTAGCACAGTTTAATTTGTGAGGGGAAGGTCTCACTTTTCCTCATAAATGGAAATATATATTCTTGAGTATAGGTCACATGGCAATAATTGCATTCTGGTTTTACCAGAGTTATTAAAACAAGCTTGTTTTGTAGCTTGTGTTTGCAGGTAGAAAGTTATCAAATGTTGCACAAACTTAAATGTACCTTCATTGAAGTCCAGCTTCCTTTGAGAGAGCTGGCCAAAACTTGAATGAATTTAATGCAATGAGCTAGATCAGTAATGGAGGAGTACTAAATTGGACTAAGGGTATGGGGGAAACTTTTGGAGAGCAGTTGGTAACCATCAGTAGATAATTTGGCCTAAATGTGGCTGAAAACTCTTACCTGTATGGAGGGGGAAAAAATTTGTCACTTTGTTTAAACAAAGATCATCCTAATGAAGCAAGCTGACTGTCATAGGCTGGCTGCATATAGATCCTGCAGATGTTATGTAGGCTCACCAGACCATGTCAGCTGGCAGTTTATGGGCTGTCATAAGTTGACTTTTTATTTGCATTAGTGAAATCACATTGGGTTATCAGAATGGCATTGTTCAAAAAAAAACCATGTATGTGCATACATAAATAAAAAAAATAAATTTCTGGAAATAACATCTAAAGCATTGATTTCCTGGAAGTTTTTCCTTCCTGAGTATTGATCTTGGTTGTGTACTTGATAAATGCAGTTCTTAGGGTGGATAAAGAAATCTTGATTTGCAATAAAACCAAGAGATGGTCAAAAATTACTGAAACATGTCACCCCAAATTGATGAATTTCTAATATGCTTCATATAACTAGAGAAATGAACCCTCTAACATTGCAGAGAATATCTAGAAAAAGGAGCTAACCTTGGCTACCCCAGTTTTGCTACATGTGCTTTCAGGCTTACAAAACCCAACCTCCCCCAATTAATTATAAAAACTGCAAAGTAAATACCATCTAAAGAGAAAGAGTGTGGATAGAACTAATTCTAAAAAAAAAAAAAAAAAAAGAGGTTACAAGTCAGCTTATTGGTGCCAAACTTTTCCAGAGAGATTAGTGTGGCCAATATCCCTATGCAGCTATTATTCCACGTTACAAATGGGGATTTTCCAATTCATGTTCTCAGTTTCTGTTTTCTTTTTTTAAAAAAAGGCAGTAAATGCTGTCACAGCAATGTCTGGCACGATTCAGGGCAAGGTGATATTTATGTGAGCTTAGAAATTGTCCTTTTGTGTTATTAAATAACTTAAAACTTTTAAATAACCTGTGAAATAACCCTTTTCAGCAAAACCTTAAAATCTTAGAAGTTCTGGGTTGCAGCAATGTTTGGCTAAGTCAGCTCCTAAAAGATGAAACTATTTTGAATTCTGGTGTTGGATTAATGGAGGCATTTCTCCAGAGAGCAAACTTCATCAGGTTTCCCATCACAATTAGGAATATTCCTTTTTCATTCAACTTGTGAGATTTTTTGGTGTTTATTTAGAGATCAATGTTATTTACTACTTACAGAGCAAGATCTATCATACAACACCTCCTTACCTCACCCCCCTCCCTGGTCCTTTAACATTTCATGTGACAGCAAAATTGGTGGTTTGATATTTTTGGTTTGTTTCTATCTGGGGCAAAAAATAATGGAATAAAATGTGGTTGAATACTCAAACATTCCACTTTCTTATGCTAACATGTGAAAAGCAAAACAATATGAGTAGGCTAAATGCAGAATTGTGTATTTTGTCAATTGTTGCTTTCATTAGCTTTCTTTTTTCCATGAAACGGCGTGTACCTGTACTGGCTTCCTTCTTTCTGTCAGTGTAGATTCTCTTTAAAGTGTGTTAAAATGCTGTTCTGCAAGGCTTCTGGAGCTTGGTAATTTCTGGTGGATGGTAAGTATGACTGCAGCTGTGATCCTCATTTGGAAAATGTGAGTAAAGTGAGCAAGCTTAGGTGCAACTTGTTTGATGCATTGATTACATAGAGGGTTTGTTTCCTGTTTGAAGTGAGAAAAGTGCTGCAATTGCTTGAGTTTTATTCCACAGCGTAATCTTTAAAAGCATAAATGCTTCATGAATATAAAGCAAACTTAGTTTTGGCCTGCTATGAGTTGCTATTCCTCTTGCAGATGTGACTGAAGTGTACATACATACAGCTCTCAACTACAGTTGGGATCCAGCCTTGTGAGAAGGACTCCCAGAATAATACAAGTTGCCCAGCTGGTTGTGGTATTTGTGGCTAGGAGCAAGCCAAGAGAAGTTTCTGGTGGGAGTGCCCCTGTCCACTTACAGACTTGTAGCCTCTTACACACATCACTGCTGCTTCCCTGAGCCCTTAGCTGTGCTGTTTTCCTGACTGTGTTCTTTTTTTTTTTTTTTTTTTTTGAAATCCCAATTCATGCTGCGCAAAAGTCTGATGGCATCTAGTCTGGAGGCCTGACATAAATTTTCTGGCAAATGATTCTGGACTTGCTTTAACCCAGGCTCCAGCAAGCACTCATTAATCTGTTCTTTGCCTGCTGCCACTTGTTTTTATTAGCATGCATGTTTGTTTTTTTTTCACAGAAACATGCATGTTTTTTTTCCCAGACAAAATTTGTAATACTCCCTTTACCAGAATGTATCTGTATTCAGCTTTGTGCAGTGTAGCCTTTCTCTTGTGATCAACTTCAAAGGGTTTAACAGAGAACATGATTTACCTGCAAAAGATATGGCTTGTGATACTTCTCTGCATTATTGACGTAGTCTTGTGAAGTTCTGCGTGCATCTGACTTCTGGTGAAACCCGTGCAATTACCAGGAAGATCAGAATAATTGCGTGGACTGTAGTGATATACGGAATACCAGACAAGGAAGTCTTGTGGCTTGCCTTGTAGTGCCCTCTTATTTAAAAAGTCAGGGTCTACAATGCTATTTTGTAGAAAGATTTCGGAGTACAACTCCCTCTCTCACTTTACTCAGACTTTTTTTTTTTCTTTTTTCTCCATGCTATTTGCTTGCCTCTGTTGCTTCCAACTTTTGGCCTTGCTGCTCCATTTTGTATGCAAAGCAATTTAGCAGGTACTGCCTTTTTATACCTCCCCTTTGACTTCCCTCTGCCAAATATCTGTATGTGGCTTTGTTTCCCATTAATTATTTCTTAATTATATCCATGCCAGATAAGTGCAGTCTAATACCTATCACTGATGCAGTTAACAGTGGCAGCAAAAAGAAATGTGTTAATAAAGCACAACTAGCCAAACTGGATGTTATAACAGTGTGGTCTCATCCTTCTGTCTTTCCTGAGCATCATTCTCAGATATGTTGGTAGTAGTTTGGAGTTGATGGGGTGTTTGTCCCAGCAAACTCCCCTTGCCAGCACAAGTACCTTCCTTTATAAGACTAAGGAGAGACTTTCAGAAGTCCTGTGCCTAGTAACATTAATGAATGATTACAGTTAGCACTTCAGTCTGTGGCAATGTATGCCTTTTGTTTATTTATCATTATCCTTTGTTTACTATCTTTCAGACAATTTTTTTGACTTGACAGTGCAGCCTGAGCAAGTGAGAGATAAGAGTGTCATGAAACTATGCCAGCTGGCCAGAAGCCCGTGGGGCAGTGATTTGGAGAGGTGGTCTTGGGTGCTCATCTGTAGGCTGTCTAAGAGCAAGGCATGGAGAGTTAAAGCTGGTTCTGCCTCTTAATTGTGCCCTGAAAAGATCAAGAGATTAAGTTATTGAATGTGATAGAAAACTAATGATCTTTATCTACTGAAAGCTACACTGAATATAATTGAAGAAAAACAGAAACAACTTGACCTCATTTGGGCTTCTGTATGTAGTTGGAATTCTTGTTGGGGAGCCAAGTGTGTTTTTCAGTTGAGTGCTATGACTTCAGTTCCTGAATTAAGAGCCTGTGAAGATTTTTAGTAGTTGTATAGATAAGTTGGGAAATTTTGGTGGGCACCTGGCATCCAGCTAGGGTCAACCCATCACAGTAGTTTATCTAAACATTTGCTTCCATACCATATTTCCTGTGGTTTATTTTGAACTTTCTTCACTTTGAGTTTCTCCTGTTCTGCTTGAAACACTACTGTTAAAAAATAAAGAAAACTACTGTCTTTTTCAAAGCTGTCTATGCTCATTTTTCACTTCTTTAGCAACCTCATCACTTGCTCTCCTAGGCTTACTGACTCCAAGATGACTTGTCTAATGTCTCTTGGCTTCCCTTGTCTTGCCCCTAAGATAGGATCCAGTTTCTTAAGGGGCTTTTGCCAATGGCTCTTTGCTTTGCCCAGTTTGATCTTGGGCTGCATCTGTGAGTTTTACAACCAGCTTCAGAAAAGATGACTGATGCATTTCTCTTCCATGTGGTAGCTGGGTGAGTTAGCTTGCAAGTTCTTGGTTTCTGTCCACTTCTCTGATTTTGATGGCTCTTTTCAAGTAACTGAAGATAAGTCCAGCTTTATGGGAAGCCTGATGGAAGAATTATTGGAAAAATACATATTTCTCCATGCCTTGTAGAAATTTAAATCTCTGTATAGCAGAGAAAGAAAAACAAACATGATGTTGGAAAGTGGAGTGTTTGAGTGCACCAGAAGTATTAAGCCCGATTTTAGATTGCTTGTGCGTATTTTAACTTCTTGTCTCTCTTCCATTAAGATTCCAATACTGAATATTCAGGTGAAAATATTCCCGGCTCTCTGTACTGTCGCAGGAACCATATTCTCCTGTACAAACTATTTTGGTGTGATATTCACAGGTGGAGTTGGCAAAAATGGATCCACTATAGCAGTAAGTACTTTGTTCTGCTAGTTACTCTTCAGCACTCAGTGGCTTTTCAGCCATGCCTTTAGTTTTTATTTAACATAATACCTCCTATATGTGAAATAATTTCCTTTCAGTTCCTTGCTGGCTTGGGAAAAACAAGTTAATATTGTCTGCATAAGAACAGTAGCTTTAGGAGTCAAAAGTTTTAAAATTCTTAAGAGATTAAAAGTGCTTATGGTACTTTGATGCTTGTTTTTTAATTAATCGTATAGAACAGATTATGCAAATATACAACCCACGAAAAAGTTCATAGAAAAGTCTAGTGCTAAAATCTATTAAGAAGGAAACTTGTCAAAGACATTGGTTATGGTTTGGATTCTTATAAAAGATCTGTATTATGCATATTACCAGTGAAAAAGTACAGGTGGAGGTATCTGCACAAATACCTTCTGTTTCAGTGAAGATGATGATTGATTCTGGAGCCCTAGGAGTTTTCCAAAAAGCAATTCTATGCTGGCCTAATGATTATTTGCTACCTAGAAGGCTGTTCTAGTTGCTTTCTAGCTGGCACAGAAAAAGCAATAGAAAAATAGAAATGTCTCCTGTCACTTGCTAACAGCATTAGCTACTGCCTGTGTGACAAGTTCAGAAATGTGCACTTCTTGCTGCCTAAAACCTCATTTTGTCCCCCAGCACAAGAAAGGTTCAGCCACATTCTCAGCTGATGTTCACTCAGGATTCACCATACTTTGTTCCTGTTAATACCAGTGTTCAGGAAGATGTGGTTTTAATGTGATTTTAGTTAGAAACCACCCATTGCATACCACCTGAGTGTTTGGCTTACTGAGGTTTCTTTGTAATATGTACATTTTGTTAACCTAACGCTTTATCTTGCTGTAGGGAACAAGTGTCCTTTCACCTTTTCTTCATATTGGCTCAGTGATTGCATTAGCTGCGATGATCTACAAGAAATCTGCTGTGCAGCTCTTTGAAAGGCATCCCTGCTTATATATACTTACCTTTGGTTTTGTATCTGCTAAGATAACAAATAAATTGGTGGTAAGTGCATCAGAACCTTGGAGTTTCTTGTTATTGCAGTAAAACTTCCCATAGATTTTAAAGTTTTCTGGTTATTCCATTGACTATCTTGCACCTGTTTGTATACTGAAGTGATACTTGTGCTTTACTTATTTTCAGTTGCTTGGAGGTACAGCGGAGCCTTTCTTCTGTTTGAAAGAGTGGTAAACCTCAAGCTAATGCCATGGTTAGAGTCAGTGCCAGTAAAGCTTACAGTTGCTTGAGTTCTGTTTCTCCCCCTTTCCCAGCTGTTTATTCACACTTCTGCAGTGTATTTATGCACATGTGTGATGAGCTGGGCTGGAACAGAGGTGGCTGAAACCCTCCTCAGATGCAGGTGCAGAGGGGAGGAAAGCTTGGGAGAAGCAGAGAAGGTGACAGAGCTGCTGAGGTTTGGAACAGTTGCTCAGGGTTTAACTTAAACAATTGGAGAGAAGTAGTGGTTAAAATTATTAACAGGCTCGTACCAGGGAACAGATGGCAATGCGATCAGGAGAGGAGCTCCTGTTGAACAGAGTGAATGAGGGATTAAATAACTGCTGCCCCCCACCATCTCAGTTCTGCAGGCATATGTTGCATTGCCACATGAACTGCATCAGTGTTGGACATAACTCACAATGGAAGAAAAGTTTATTTTTTACCAAGACCAGTTTACTACACGGTCACATCAACAGTTGTGCTGGTAAAAGTGAGGATGTGGTGTAGGACAGCCACTGTGCATGTGGGGGAGGGTAGGAAGGTCACATTTGAGCATGAAAAGACATGATCATCAAATGCTAACTAGGGAGAGGTGGTGATCCTTATGGGATGGGAACAAATAGGTGGAGTGAGAGGAACACCAAGTGCCTCTGATTTTTGAAGATCTAGTAGCTGTGAGATTTTTTATTTTCAGGCTCAACTAAACCTTAAAATTTACCAGTCTACTTCCATTTTACTGTTTTGTTTCTGGCAGGAGGAAGAGTTTGTGGGCTGGAAAATGTTAGGTGTTTTTTCCCTGTAGCTACATACTTTGTTCTAATGAAAGATGCAGCTCTGCAAACCTTACATCTCATATAACTGTAGTCATTCATGGTTAAAACAGTATAGCTGCTGCTAATTAAGTACTTGATGTATCTTACAGTAATGTGGCTTGCACTGCACTTTGGCTTTGTGTATTCTGAAATCACTCTACCTTAGCTGGCATGGGTTTATTTCTTAAACTTCTTTTTATTTTAATACAGGTTGCACACATGACCAAAAGCGAAATGCACCTGCACGACACAGCATTCATAGGCCCAGCACTATTGTTTCTGGACCAGTATTTTAACAGCTTTATTGATGAATATATTGTACTCTGGATTGCCCTGGTAAGTATGGGCTCGCTTTGCTTGTTGGTAATCATTGCAAGGATTTGCGTGCTCTTTCACAAATATTGTTTGTGTTGGTTGAGCCTAGCTGACTCACCTAGAGGTTAATGGGATGGGGAACCTACTTTTACTGAGTTGATTTTCAACAGAGATCATGCAAACAGAGGTAAACAAGGTTTAATTCGTGCATGATTTAAACATTTTTAAAGCAATGTAGCAAACATTCAAAGCTTAGAATATTATGAAGGTCTGTGTTGATGTCTTGTTAGCAAGAGAATATATTATGCACAATGCAAGTGTAGTATGGCTGTGCCTTAAGCTCTTGGAATTATGTAATAACTGTCATTACTAGCAGCACCCATTAGGAAAAAATATAATAAGTTAACTCATATGTGCTTATCGAGCGCTCAAGTGTTACCTACCAAAACGCAGTGTTAACCTTTTAATAAAACTGGTATTTTATGTATGGTTATCACCATTCAGAGTTAATGGGGCATTTCACAGTATCTGTATAGCTACTGTGATTGTTTTCCCCTCTCTGACTCTAGAATTATAGTCTGTATTCTTACAAAGCTGGAGAAAAGCCCAGCATGCCTAGAAACTTTTTTCGTTGAGTGATTATTCCTACAGAGTTGCAGATTTAGTCAGTGAAAAGACGGCCCTAGTGCTTTTATTCTGAAGTATGCAGGTGGCATTATACTCTATGAAAACATAAATATAAATGTGTGTATTTTTTTTCCCCGTGGCAGATCTTTTCTCTCTTTGATTTGCTTCGATACTGTGTCAGTGTGTGCAATCAGATTGCTGCCCATCTGCACATCCATGTATTCCGAATCAAGTCGTCCTCCACGCATTCTAATCACCATTAGTAAATGGGAAGTCACATAAGGAGAAATAAGAAAGAGTTGGTTTTCTACATGAATGGATGTGAAGATACATAGGAGACTAAGGCAAAAAGCAGATAAGAACAACGTAATTTACAATAATCAGTGTTGTATAACTTTTATTCTTTGTTATCAGTAACACTCCTTAACTAGTCTCCTGCCTGAGAGTGAATTCCAAGTACACCCTAGTCAACTCTACATGTAGTCAACTCTGTTGGTTCAAAGCCTGGGAAAGCATGCAGGGAGTAATGCTCTGTCTCTGTAATTACCTTGATTACAAAATAATCTATATATGGTGAATGGATCCCCACCAACTGAAGTTTCTAATGTAGTATAATTACAGCTGCAATACAACTTGCTTTTAATTTTAATATTTCATCATCTCCTAGTGAAATACTTGTTTAGTGTCCACTTGAAATTTATTTACTAAAGACCTGAGCTGGTAAAAACAGAGATATCGCACTAGCTTGTGTAGCTGAAGCAGCTGTCAAGGTTTTAGTCCAGACTGATGTGGTTCTTTTGCTTATGCATTGCTGATAAAGGGGTTTCTTGCTAAAGAATGTGTTGAACAGGGTTCTGCAAGCAGAAGGGATGACTGGCATGCAAAGTAGTGTGGTATCTTTGTCAATTAATTTTATTTTTTTAAATAAACATTATCTAAAAAGACAACTTATTTCTCAATTTTCTTCAGTGGAAAGACTATAAAAAATTTTACTGTTTACTTTTTTATGTATAAAACATAAGCAAAATCTTCTTTCTGCTCTTAATAAATAAGAATTCTGAGAGCAACAGTTGTCTTCAGATGTGTGTGTTGCTCTGTCCTACTTAGGCTACAATCCTGCCTGCTATTTAGAAAGCAGTTTTCTAATGCTTTTATGTGCATGGTGTTGTCATTCCAGGATCTCCAAAAGTTTTCGCTCCTACATAGTGCAGTAAGTTTGGGGTGTTTGTTTTTTTTTTTTGTGTTGTTTTAATACCATTTTAAATGTGATGAACTGCATCAGGGAGGCTAAGTTAGATTTAATTGAGACTTTAATCACATGGTAGTGAATTGCTGCAATGTGTGCCACATGCCCTGGCACTGAGGGGAACTTCAGACCCTGAAAGAAGTGCCTAGGCTAGCTGCACAGACCAAAGGGAGTGTCTCCAGAGCAAGATCTGCCATGGCTATCAGGGAGCTGCCTAGGAGATGGTGGGGAATGCCAGGAACCTCATGGCTGAAATCCTAGCCCTCTGACCTTGAAGCATCTCACTCAAGATGGTAAGAAAATGCCTCTGTCTACTGGGAACCCAGAGCCACAGCAGTACCTGAAGACAACTGCATGTGTCTGTTCTTTGAAGGAATTAAGCACAGCTCACTTAAACAAACAAAAAAATCCCAACAACAAATCAAAACCCCACTTGCCCACAGGAAGTGGTGACATGTATTTCCTGTGATACCTTAGTGATTAGAAAATGTGCTTAGCAGTGGAGAGAAAATCCAGTTCCTTCAGTGACTGGAGTGCTTTTAAACCCCTTCCTCTACCTGCCTGGGACAGTACCAGTGTCAGGCTATCATGGACAGAGAGGTCAGTCTTCCTGTGTTGTGTCCTTGCGGAGACACAGGACTGCTTGGTCTAGAGAGACACAGGAGGAGCATGGCTCCAGTTTAGTTGATGAAGTGTTTGTCTCTGCGAGGAAACAGGGACTAGCCCCTGTTTGAGATGTTGCAGGAAGTGGAACTGGGATGCTCACATCTCTAGCTGAACATTTAGCATGTGGACATGCTCTGTCTTGTGTCTTCTCTGGTTGGAAGAGTTTTGGTTCCTTCCTGTGGGGTGATACCATTTCAACAAGCGAGTTAGACGTCACGCCTTGGGCTTGGGGCACTGGGGAAAGGAGGAATGTCTAGGAACGAGGAGAAATTTATGTAGGCTTTCTCACTTTGCCCTTGAAGTTCCAGGCGTTTGCATGCTTGTGAGCAGCTATTTTATGGCAAGTGCAGCTGAGGGCTCTTTGGGGGACCTTGCCCTGTGGGTTTGTATTGGGGTTTCCAAAGGGTCCCTGCCAGGCTGAAGCCTGAGGGAGAGTTTGGTTCCCGCATACGGACCATGTACATGGGGGCACAGCTTTTCAGTGTCCTGGAAATGTTATGGTCCCACTGTCTTGATACTGGGAGCATCTGTGGTGTGTAAAGTGGCAGCTGTCTCTTCAGTATCACAGTTTTAGATACAGCTGGCATTTAGATAACTAGTTTATTTAGTTTTATCTGTATTCAGCTGGGTGAAGGTTTGATCTAGGTAGTCTAGCCTCTGCTGCTGCCCTTCAAGTAGTGAGCAAGACAAAGTCTGCAAGGCAAAACACTGGAAGGATTTTAAGGTGCTAAGGGCCTGTCTCCCCTTTCACAAACCATGTGTTGCTTTTCATCAGCATGAAGTCAGTGCAAAACAGCCACTTGGAAAGTCCCTCCCTGGAGTGTGAGTGGTTTTCTAGAGATGCAGACAAGAAGAATCATGCTCTCAGTCTTCAGGGGTTTAAGATTTAAGCTGCTCAATATAATTTGTCACTGATAGTTGAGACTTCTGAAGAACTGGAATCATTAAAGGATTGTCTAGGACCAAACTTTCATTTAAGAAACATGTCTAAGCTAAAGCCTGTTGATGTTCAGGAAATGCAATAGGGCACCTTTTCCTCAGCTTTTCACTACCTGGAAGTTTGAATGTCCTCCACGTTCAGCCAGCCAGGAAAAAATTCCCATTTCTGTCCTGATAAAGTTTCAGCGTTACCAGGGAATAGTTACTGCTCATAATCCAAGCCATATAAAGTGTTGCTATGGATGTAGGTATTGTATATATGCCTGTAATAAATAATGGAACACATGAACTTTACCCTGGCACCTGTACATTACAGCACTGTCTCGTGATCATGGGTTATCTCAGATATGCTTGTAGAGCTAAGGCTGCTCAAGGAGTTGAGAAGGGGAACAGAATTTTTGCAGGCTCAGCCTGATCTTATGACATGCTTTTTCACTTTCTGTTGCATTCAGAGGACACTTAGAAGGAAGAGCTCTTGCAACAGCAGCCTGTTGAGCTTCCTGGAACACCTGCATCTGAGTATACTTCCTTCAAAACAAATACAACCTGTTATCTGTTAAGCAAGTTTCCCCCTAAAACTGTAAAGGCAAGCTGAAACTTTCCACTTGGTGATGGAGTGTTGCTGCTTCTTCTACAAATTGGTAAAGGAGTTCCCTTGCTTTGGCAAGGATTTTAACATAGGAAAGAGACAGGTCAAGATACCTCAGGGCCTGTTTCTCTTTCATTTGAGTGTCAGTTTTGTTTTGTACTAGTGTATTCTCTTCTTTCCTTCCTACCCTGCATGCACCAGGTACATTCAGTGCTGCTATGTCTGATCTTTGAGTTTGGAGTGGAGTTGCTTAGAAGTTTAATCATTTCCTGAGAGCAGGAGGTGAAGGCTGCAGCAGTTTTCAGAGGTTACAGCCAGGTGGGAAGTGATCTGAAGTAGGATCTCTGTCTATTATTGTACTGGAGTAATCTGAAAGTACTTAGCAATAATGACTATACTGGCTCTGGTAGATTAAATATGCCCAGGACTTCTTGCTGGCACTGAGGCCAGCTGGCAGAGGGTGACACATGCCATAACATAAAATTTATCTTCCAAGCAGGGCAGCTGCATAGCAGGAATTGAACTGCAAATCAAGAGTGATTCCTGAGCTGACTCCCAAGCCATGCCTGGGAGTTGTTTGTATGAGTGTGAGTTGGCTAATACTATGCTAGGAACTGCATTAATAATTTAGCAGAATAAATGAGCACCTTCCAGTTCAGGGAAACATTTCTCTGCACTGTTATTTACTGTTGTAGACTTAGCTCAAGTGTTAGATCTTGAGCAGGAAGAAGGATTTAGAAATATGCTGTGAGTTTTGCTGATACGCTGCAATGTGACCTGAACCCAGCTGGATTTGTCCATGCTCCTAGCAAACAGCAGCTGAATTACTCCAGTTTCTCTAGCAGCAAACACAGTGCCTCTACCTACAAGCAGGTGGATTAAGAGAGGCAGACTGAGTTCAAAGGAATAAATAGGGTATTTTATTCAGCATCTGCCCTTTCAGCATGGTGTCTTCTTTCTTCACTAATCTTGATTGATCATAGGGATGTGCATATTTCTTGCAATATGCAGTATTTCCGCCTTCTGGGCATTAAAGAGAGGGCATTAAAGCTCTTGCCAGATTGTACCAGTCAGGTGATTAAGCAAGCATGATAACATAAAGCTGCTTTTCACTGTTCAGGCCAACACAACTCAAGAAACCCTTAAAACTTGCTATCAGGAACAACATCAGCCACACAGGCTTAGGAAACGAGGACAGAGCTGTCATGAAGAGTAACAGCATACTGAAAGGGAAAAGATGTGAGAGGAGTGTGGAGGGACATTTGGGAGTCCTGGGACAGATGATGCCCCTGGGCTTGTTTTCTTTCTTTCCAGCATCTTCAGCCACCACCTGTAGCTCTGAAGCTGCTGCTGGATGGTGGGGAGAGAAGTTAGTGCTAGAAGAGTGCCTGGTCCTGTTACACTGTACCTGTTCGTTTTGTCTTCCTGTAGCCAGCTGAGAAGCTGAGCTAAGAAATGATGTGCTTCCCAAATGATGCTTTTCTGGGAATGGATCTAGGTACCTTTTAACATAACAATACTAAAAGGAAAAGTGCTTTAAGTAACTTAACATTGTATTTCAACTTACTCTCTGTTCAGCAGTCAGGAAAGGTAGCACCAACCCTTCTAACTTGCTGTAGTTAACCCTTGCTGACATCTACAGCACGGGCTACATTTGAACAACATTTTTTTTAAATTTAAGGATTATTTTTTGTGTATCTGTTTTCAGCAGCTAAGGAATAACCTTCTATTATATTTTTCTCTGGCAGGAATTAAGCAGCTGCACAATCCAGTCCCTTATGTGATTTCTAATTCTTATTTTCTAAAGAGCTACTGCCAAAGCAAGGACCAAAAAGGTCAGCATCTTCTCAAAATGGTAATGAACAAGCAGGAGAAGGGGGAGGAAAGTGGCCTTTTCAAAAGGGACAATTCTTGATAGGTGCCCTTGATTTTCCACAAACACAATTTTCTGCTGGCAGGTGAACTTTTTTAAAACAAAAAAAAAACACAGAAAAAGACCACTAACCTTTAATTTCCTGTAGTTAAACCTGTAACTCTCTCTCTACCCATGAGGGGGAACTTGTGGAGCCAGAGAGGATACCCACAGTGCCAAAAATTCCCTTTTTTTTCTAACAAATAATTCTTGTTCCCCCCACCAAACACACACGGGGGCTGAACAAAAATCAACAATTTTATTTCAGCAGGACTAGAGAGTTTCACTGCTGTTTGTTTGGTACCCTCTGTCTGACTGTGTTTCTGTCACTTACATTTGTGCATGACTGCACAAGTAGTTATTTCTAAAATAAACGCCTTTTACATCTGTCTTGTTTTTGTTAGATGTTCAACAGCTCCAAAAGCGAAAGCTGTCTGGCAGTCAGCCTGCTTATTTTTTAGTGTTTATGTAAAATCTCTCACCATGGCATTCAATACCACTGCAAAAGTTGTATTAAACTGTATTTTTTATAACATCTGCATGTGTGCACATGTCTAGTGGGTACCGAGTGATACAGCAGCTTGGCTGTAACATCCCAGAGAGGAGGATGAAGTTCTGCCTTCGACCCCAGCCCTTGCTGGGCGAAGTATCTGGCCCTGGTTTGTCTGGGAAGGAACCAGACAGATCTGCAGCCAGCACCAGCTTCCCCTGCGTATTTATTCCCTGGATGAGTGCATTAGGAAAGGGGGAGAACCGTAATTTAGCTTTAAATCTGCTGCAGACATCACATTTCAGAGACAGTGCTTCAATGAACTGTTAAGTTTTTTTAAAGAAGTTGGCATCAAAACCAGAAACAAGGACAATGTCAATATGTTTTACTACTGGATTTAACAAATACTTCCTCCTTACCCAAAGCTGTTATCAGCTGTTTCCCTCCACTACAAAACACAGCCCTGTGGCCTTCACAGTTTGCTTACAGCACAAATAAATAAGATGTTGGAAAAGAATATTTTCGCTTCTTTAAAGAGCTAAACTGGGCTCTAAGTGGTACCAACGAAGCAGACAGCCGCTATAGAGGAAACTGCTAAAATCCACTGCAACTGTTCCTGCTGGTATTTAACAATGAGCATATCTTGACGGAAATAAAGTGAAGCAGTTATTAATAACAGAAACCTCTGAAACTTATTCAATAGGATGTTACTTATTTGCAAAACCTAGGTTTGTTTTAATTAGAAATAACACTATTTCCTACTTGCCCTTTTTTTTTTTCCTCTAACAATTACTCTACCACCTTTGTTGTCCTGCAGTGAGCTCCCTGACTTCCCTCCCTCACTGCATGAGGTCCTGATGGGGCCAAAGACTCTGGGCAGAGCCAGGCACTGTGAGCTGCAGTTTGTCCCTGTTGCTAGCAAGATTGGAAAAGAAATCACAGCCTGCTTGCTAGCTCTGTGCAAAAGAGTTTTCCAGTGCAATGATGCCCTGAGGGAAAAAGAAAGGGTAGAAACTGGTGTTCGTTGCTGCCCACGCATCTCATGAGTCACAGATGGTTAGGAACCAGCAGACAGATCCAGCAGAGTCCAGCGTGCTCTGCCCTTGGACGGGGCATATGTCGAGACTGTGCAGTGTGGTGGTGCTGGCAGGGACCTGCTCTGTCCCAGCCCTGCTCCTGTGTTCCTAGGCTGGACTTCAGGAGTCCCTTCGGTGCTTCTTCTGTTCGTGGTACTCTGTTATTTTCTGCTGGAAATATGCTGTGGATGAGAAAAGATCATGAGTGAACTGCAAGTGAGGATACAGAGCTGCACAGCCCGAGTCCTGGGGAGTGCATATGCACCCTGGGAGCCAAACCATGCCGGGTTGTGGACAACTGCACCCAAGTGAGGACCCAGGCGAAATTGAGGTTCTTGCACTTCCACCCATCCCTCTCATCTACCCAAAATGGGCTTTATTATGCTGGGTTAGTGTAAGTTTTTAACCCACACACTCACTCCTGTTCAGCTTTTGTGTTTCCTCTCCAACCAGCAAAGAGAGAAGGTGGGAGACACTGGGAATGTGAATAGCCAAAAAGGTGACATAGACTGGGAATATAATGAGAAAGCTGGGATTGTGCCATCCCTCTCTGCCAATCCCAGGCAGACCCAGGTCCCATGTCCACCCTAAAAAGGGGCAGAGAAAGCAGCAACTGAGGCAGACCCAGGCCACGGGTCCCCAGGCAGGCTGCAGACCGGCTGGAAAGGGACCCACCACGGGCACCATGTGCTGCTGGCTGCCATGTGGTGCTGTCCGAGGGGATGTCTGCTTTGCTCTGATGTGGCAGTCAGTGATAGAGTGCAGGGACTGCACCCTCTTGCGCTCTCTCTGAGGGCAGCAAGACCTTGGAGGGGGCAAGCCCTAGGCCAGGATGTCTCTGGCCACCGATAGATGTTTTGGGTGGCCTCCTCAACCGCCATCGCCCCTGTTTGTCCTTGTCATGGGCTGGGAGGAGGCTCAGTTCTGCCCAGTGTCCTGTAATTCCCCTGGAAGGGGAAAGGACCAACCCAGCCACCATGGGTCTGCACCGGGGCTGGTGGCAGAGATGAGTCAGGGCTCACAGGCAGCGCAGCCAGGAGCCAGCTCCCAGCTGCTGCCTGCATCCAAGCCAAATATATGCGCAGCTACTGGCATGTTTGCCTAAAAACACTGTGCTCTCGGTAAACCTGCCCTGTCCCCAATCAAGCGACAAGATCTAAAATGAGCCCAGGGATTTTTTTTTGATTGTTTGACAGGGACAGAGAAATGCAGCTGTTGAGAGCTATTCGCTGCCCTGAGCATCCTCAGCCTAGAGCTGCATCCCTCTTTGGGCATGGGGCATCTCCTTCCCTTAACCAAATAGCCCAGGACTTTGCAAAGCGCACATGACCGGAGAGGGAAGGAGACACAGGGCTGTTTACCTTCCTGTGGGATCCTGCTCTTTTCTGCCTCCTCAATAAATAGCGAAAACATGTTCGTCTTCACAAACTTCTTCACAAACTTGCGGTTGGTCTTGGAGGTGATGGCTTTGCAGAAGGCTCGCTCCTGGAAGATGCCTGAGCCGTTTTTACTCCACTTGATGTATAAGGCATAGTGGCCAACCATTCGGACAAAGAATTGCACAAAGGCTTCGGAGACGAGCGTGTTCACCTGCTCGGATGCTGGAAGAGGACACAGAGCATGAGAGGTGGGGTTTGGACCTCTGCAGATGGAAAGGACAGTCTTATTTTAACCTGGCCAGTTCACAGTATGTGTTTGCATCCCAAGAAATTATTTCTTTAAACCTCCCTCTGCCAGTAAACAAAGTTCAGACTAATTTTGCTGAGGGAGCACTGGCTGTTTTTGCTCTTCAGGGTGGTGGCGTCTTTGTGGGCCAAATATTGGCAAAAGCTGATGTTTTTCAGGCAAAGTAGTTGCTCCTGCTCATGTTTCACATGAGAGGGGAAAGGCCAAGGGATTTCCCTCCTGTGGCTGAATTTTGTTGCAAATTGGAGCAGAAACATCTCAGGTCAGGTCCCTTTAGGAAAATCATTTTGCTGAGGACTCTGGCCATCTGCGGAGGGCAGCTTGTGTGTGTTTTACCATATATAAAGAGACGTCCTTACTGTGTATGTTGTTGTTGTTGTTATGCCTGTTCAGAGATGTCAGCATCTCGTTCTGCAGCTTGATGGGCAAGATCTCCTCCTCATCACCAACCTGGAAGGCAAAGGGGCCATGAAGCACCTGGCACCAGTGGGAACCCGGCTCAGATGGTGGCAGGCAGCAGTTAGTGCAGCCTATCAGTTGAGCTTTCTGCAGGGCTCATTAATTAATTATCATTGCAGAGTGCTGCAGTGAGGCTGGGAGTGGGATGCCCAACACACAGCCACTGCTGCTCCGGCTCACGACAAGACAGATGCAGTGGCTGGAGACATCCTTTCATGGGACATTCCCCCTGCATGGGTGACACCGAGATATCTCTGCCCCCAAAATGTGAAAGCTGCTAGGTATGTGGCACCAAGGGGTAAAGGTGCCCTTCCCGGGGCTACCCAGGCCAGGTGAGCCCACCCCCAGCTCCTCACCCTGCGCAGGGGGACCTACCGCCCGGAGGATCTTCCCTTCACAGAGATCCACTATCAGAGCCTGAAAGAGAGCAGACAGCACCCAGATTTAGCCTTAGCAAGGCATCTGGGCTTCCTCCCACCCATTTTGGGATCAGACTTGGTGTGTCCACAGCCCACGAGGGTGGCAGGAGAGGGATCAGTCCCTGTGGACTGGAAGAACCTGGGCAGGGGACCAGGGCATCCCCCCTAGGGACTATGTTTGCTGCAGGCTGAATGGCTTGTCCCCATGCAGCTTTTCTCTGCTTCTCCAAGGTTGGGATGATGCCAACAGCCAGCCTGGCCAACAGCAGCTCCCTGAGCCCCCACGGTCAGGGCTGCAGGTCCTGGGGTGGCCAGAAGCACCCAGGAGCACATGGAGGTGTTGTGCCAGGTGACAACAGGAGGAGACATACAAGAAGCCCCAATCTCCAGCCTCCCTGGATGGGAAAAGGGCACAACCACAGCCTCCAGTCCCAGAGCCAGCCCAAACCCAGGGTCACAGACTAATCGAAGGCTCCATCCAGATGCTTTCTGCCAGCCACATGAAATACCTCCTCCATTGGCTGGTCCAGGACCCGCTCCAGGTGCCGCATCTGGATGCCGACCATGAAGGGTGTGGGGCAGCAGACGGTGTCGAGCAGGCACTCGGGGACCACGGGGATGTAGGTGTGAGCCCAGGTGAAGGGGTAGAGGAGAGCAGCTACTGCATGGATGCACTGCGACAGGACACTGTGGGACAAGGAGACATCATGGTGGCATTGCATGAGGAAAGGGAACTTCACTGCTCAGAGGGAACATCCCACCCTGAGCTCAGCTGCATCCTGCACTCCTTCGAGGGGTTATTATGTGGTATTTGGTTTTGGGTTTTTTTTTAAATAAACAGATCAGGACTCACCTCAGCTCCTCTGCCAGGAAAATGAGCCGTCGCTCCAATACGGCAGAGGCAAAGATGTGCAGGATGAGGTGGGGGCTGAGCCGCTGGAGCAGAGCCTGAAACTCCACGTGCTCCAGGTGGGCGTCCACAGGCCGTGTGAGCTCAATGAACTGCCAAGGGAGAGCCACCAAAGCCTGGCTTAGGAGGGGCAATGCTCCTCCCTACCACCACCCTGGCCGCCCAAGAGGGTGATTTGGGAGCAATTAACAACCCAGAGTTTGCAGCATCTGCATCATTTCCCTCTGCAAGGGACAAATCTCATCTTGTCCTGCCTGGAGATGTGGGCTGTGCAGTGCTAAGGATGCAGGGGAAGGCAGCGGTGATGTGCACCGTGGGGTTTATTTATTGGGGCACTGAATTTTTAACCAAAATGCCTCTTTTCTCCAGCACTCACGAGGAAAGGCTTTCCTGTTGCCCAGGAAAGGGATGAGGGCGTGACTTTTGCTATAAAAACCACAAAAACTTCCTCAAAAGCTTCTCTGGGAGGGCCAGCTCACCTCATCCTAGCTAGTATGGCCCCAAAGTGAATTACCTAATGGATATTTGCAAGGGGTCTGTCTAGTCTGCTGGTTTTGCCCCAGACAAGAGTCTCCCAAACCTGGTCAATACCTCTGCCCTGCTGCAGGCAGCCCCGAGACTGTGACTGCTGAAGGGTTAACAGGACCGTGCAGCTCTTGACACAGTCCTGGCCCCTCTCCCCAGCTTTACAGGGTGGAGGGGAATCCCCCTCCTCGGAGTGCCAAGCTGCCTTTCCAGCAAAGCAGCATCTTCCCAGCCAGCAGCGTAGGGCTTGGCAGGGCTCCAAAGCCCCTTTCCAGCACAAATCCTGCACGATCCCCAGCTCCCAACCCATGCAGTACTCAGAATTTATTTTCACCCCTTTCTCTGTTTTCTCACTGATCTCCTCGACTTGCACCAGCCCCTGCTGGAGCCCCAAAGCACAGCTCTTTCGAAGAACATCCTTGTATATCCTCCTTCCCCAGTCACCCCCAGCCGCACTCCCGGCAGCCTGGCCTGCAGCCAGAGCATTGAGCAACCTGCAAAGCCAAGACACAAGCCTTCCTGGATGAAGAAATCTCTTGCAATTTGATAGCCAGCTGTTCAATTGCACTAGAGAGGAGGGATCTTGTCCTCAGACCCACCCTGGCAGGATGCATCCCTGGAATGCTCAGCTCTCTTGTTATTTTGCCAGGTGACAGGGCACATCCTCCCCCTTTTTCCACCCCAGCTTTGCCACAAGAGAAAGAAAAAGCAAAAGAAAAGGCTCTGCCTGTGCAAGCCTGGGCCGTACATGGGTGAGAGAAGCCCTGCGGGCACTGTGCCAGTATCAGATCTCCTTTCCACAGGTAAATGCCAGATTTGCTGCATGGTTGCGCAGCGGCAGCTTCCTGCCCATGATGCTCAACTGGGGCGAGTGTCAAGGCTGAGAGCTGAGCGCTGTGGTGCGGAGGGGAAGCTGCAGCCTGTGACGCCCTGTGACAGCCCCGGCACCACGGCGCACCCCAACAACCCTGTATGCTTCACCTGGAGGTGTGAACGCCAGCTCACAAGTGGGGTGCAGGCAGCCCCGCTCCACAGCCCCCTGCATGACACACTGCTCTGACGTAAAGGCTGTGCAAGCACTGACATGTTAAGAAATGGTGTCCAGGAAGGTTTTGTGCTACAGGTCCAGCACAAGGCCGATGGAGCTGCAAAGATGCTGCTTTGCAGGGATGCAAATATGGGCCAGCAATGCCTGTGGATTAGCTCCATCCTCATCCTCACTGCTTGCTGCTCTCCTCCTGCACCAGGAGGGAGATGGCATCCATTTCCCCATTTCCCCAGGGCATGAGGCCCCTGGCAGCCTGACCCACCACCCACTGCTCCAGCAAGCACCCATGGGTGCTGCAGGTGTGGAGGATGCTCCCAGATGTGGCCTGGGCTCCCCATGTTCGAGCAGTCCAGGAGATGCCGCTGAGCTCCCGAGACACCCCACCAACCTCTGTGCCTGACTCAGGGATGAAGCTTTTAATGGTGACGGTTTTCCCTGGAGCTGGGAAGGGTGATTCCCGGAGGCCCTGCATGAAGGGGTAAATCACTGCCATGGAGATCTGGCGTCTCTTCTCCACCTCGTCCAAGATCTGTGGGGGAGAAAGAAGTGAGCTGTGAAACCCCAGCAGGCAATGGAGTGGCTGCCTAGGCCAACACCGTGCCAAATGGAGCCACCACATCCCTACCTTGGAGAAGAGCCCAAAGCAGCCCAGGCAGCTGATGATGCAGAAGACCTCAGGGAGGCGGACACCACGGCCAGATGGCTGGAAGAGGATGGGAAAAGGCTTTGAGCATCACCCAGCCCCACTGCACCAGCTCCACACCCTCCTCAGAGACCCTCCCTGGCCCCACTACCCACCCCCC
>JANZLQ010000055.1:6372802-6411261 GCA_026212715.1 Elanus axillaris
GGTGGGGGGCAGGACCATGTGCTGCAGTCCCATAGGAGGGGGTAGGGGTGTGCTGCTGAATGTGCAGGTCCCGGGTGGCTATTCCTGGCGGTCCCCGCCTGCGCAGGCATATTGGTTTGCAGGGAGGTGACAAGTGCCAGCCGAAGCCTATAAAAATCTCCCAGCCCCTGTTCTGGCTCAGTGACCTCGTTCCCCCCTCCCAGCACAGCCATCCTGGAGCACAAACCATCCATCCAGAGTGGAGACGCCTGGTCCAGAGCAGGGACCCCAGCCTCGGAGTCAAGATCCCAGATCTGAAGGAGAGACCTTTTTGGTCTGGAGCAGGGACGCTGAAACAGAGCAGAGATCCCGGAGCAGAGACCCCAAAACGTCCTCTTCCCCAGCCCCCAGGCTTTGCACCAATGACTGGCAAAACTGCACCTCCAGCCACAGAGCCAGCTCCGGCAGCTCCAGCGAAAAAGCCAGTGCCAACTCCAAAGGAAGAACCAGCACCAGCCCCCGCTGCTAAAGAGCCCCTGGCCCCTGAACATCCCCCTGCCATGGAGCAGCCCACAGCCCCCGCAGATGAGCCTGCTCCTGTCTCCACAGCAGAAGTGACTCCAGCCCCTGAAGAAGGTCCCCCAGCTCCTCCAGCTGAACCCCAAGCCCCAGCACCTGAACCTAAACCTGAGGAACCAAAGACAGGTGAGGACAGGACTGGGCATTGAAGTGGGGAGGGGAGATATGCAAGGCTGGGAGGGGGCATGTGGGAGTGCTGGGGTGAAGGGAGAGAGGGATGAAGTCATCAAGGATATTTTTGCAGTGGGATAGGGGTGGAGGAGTAAGAGGATGGGGGGGCTGAAGACCAACATGGAGGTTGAGTAATTGCCCTCCAACAGCCCCAGTACTCGAGAGCCTGTCCTCACCACTGCGGGTTTGTTACAGAGCCGCCCAGCTCCCCCTTGTCCTTGGCTGTGGAAGAAGTGAGTGAAAACTCAGTTACACTGACCTGGAAAGCTCCGGAGCAGACAGGCCATTCGGGCCTGGATGGATACGTGGTGGAGATCTGCAAAGATGGAAGTAGGCTTGGGCTTTCCTGCCTTGTAAGCATGGAGAGCTGGTGTGTTGCTGCAGAGGCGCTGGACACAGCTGGGCAGAACCTGGCAGCATGTTTCCCTGGGCACCATTTCCCTTTCTTTGCCCAAATGAGTTAATTTTAAATCGTCTTTTTTTTTTTTTTTTCCATGGAGGGGGTTCCCATTGGCTTCAGATGTTAGTGATGTCTTTAGCAGGGGGCTGGACTAGGTTTAATGTCTCTACCATGTCCAGCTATAGTGTGGAGGAGAGACCAGCATACCTGCTGAAGGTGGTCTCTGGTGAACTCCAGCTCTGCAGAGACCTGGGGTTGGGATGATGATGCAAGACCTCAGGAGGAAGAAGATGCAATTCTCCCATGTTTGCCCAAAATGAAATGCAGAAGGAATGGGGATAAGGTAGGAGGATGAGGGAGGAAGGGATCCTGGGCAGCACAAGGGCGGTTGGTATGCATCAGCAGGCAAACCCTGCCCAAGCAAGATGGGGCTTGAGATGCCTGGAAGGAGGATGGCCGGGGTGGATGGAGGTTGGCTGGTGGGTGGCAAGAATTATGTGTGGTTCTCCAGTTGCATTGTTGGTTGGTAGAATGGGGTAGATGGGTAAGACTTGTGTTTTGGGCACTGTTTTGAAGCCCTGCTTGGCTTTGAGGTGAGAGTGAATGACCTGTGTGGCTGGGGGGATCTGCAAGGGGAGGCTGGGGCTGGTGGGTTGGGTGCTGCATAAGGTTGGAGTGGTTTTGGAGACCCAGATGGGCTTGGGGAACTTGATATATGACCCTTGGTTGTTTAGCTTGTGCCAGGCACAATCAACACATGTTTGGCTGTGGGAGTCTTTCATGACTGGACTGGGGACTGGGGAGGTAACCGTGGCTGGATGGGATGCATGAGGAGGCCCTTGCATGGGACAAGGAAAGATGCAGCCGTTCCTGGAGGGTGCTGGCTGACAGCCACCCAAAGGTCACAGTTTTGGATGCTCTCCTAGCTTGCTTTGGGCTTGGCTTAGTGACAGGAGATCTCTAGTCATTTGGTGATAACCACATGGGCTCCGTGACTGCTGTAATTGGGCTGGTGCAAGATCCTGTTTGACTAAAATTACTTGACAATTGAGTGAAGGCTGGTTTGAGTAATGTCAGTGGTGAAGGGAAGAGGAGCTGGTGGGATTTGGCTGGTCTGATGGCATTGATGGGAAAACCTTCTTGGTTTGAAGGTCCACATGGTGGCTTAGCAAACTGGCACACATGGGTTGCTATAGTTGCCTGCCTGGGACACCCAGTCCTTTGGTGACTGGGGCAGTCTGTTTTCTAACTGAGAAACCTCTTAAGAGGCTTGGCATATTGCAAGGCTGTGTTAGATGCCTGATATTGGAGATCTACCTCTTGGCTGTGGAGTCAGTTTGAGATTCCCCTTTCAGGCAGGAAGAAGAGTTGGAGAGGTCTAGCTGGCTGGTGGCAGGTGATAAGCAGACCTTGCCCAATGTGGAGGATGTGCTGAGGAGCATGGTGGGCCCCAGTGAGTTATCTTGGGGCAGTAAGAGGAGCACACTGTCTGGCAGGATGGTCAAAGGATCTTAACTACTTCCAGAAATGCACCTGGAAGGTCAGCATGGACCATATTTGCTGGCCTAATGCCTTTTCTTACTTGCAAATAACCTCCTTCTCAACAGTTGAGCTTCTGCCAGCATTTCATACCCCATACTCCTTGGCAGGGTGGGGTGGCCAACTTCCCCTCTAAGATACTTTTTCTGCTGGTGCCCCAAATCATCCAGCCTTTGCAAGGAAGGGGTTCTTTGCCTCTGGGTTTCATCCCCTGTGGCTTGACCCTGCTGTTTGGGGTGTGTGTCTGTCTGTCCATTGCACACCTGCAGTGTTCTGCTGGGTTCATCGTAGGTACAGACTGGACAGCTGTGAACAAGGAGCCTTTTCTTTCCACCCGGTATACAATCCAGGACCTCAGCTCTGGTGACAAGATCCATGTACGGGTGAAGGCTGTCAGCGCTAGCGGTGCCAGTGTCCCGTCTACTTTGGAGCAACCAGTCCTCATCAGAGAGATTCTCCGTAAGTACTGCTCCTGCCATGCATAATTCCCATGTGTTATGTCAGCGGTACAAAAAAAATCACAGTCCACCACTGCAGCCTGAGCAGCTTCTGCCTGCTCACACATCGCAATCCAGCCTTTGACCAAGCTGTTATTCTCAATAACTGTGTCCAATTCCCTTGTGGTGGGATGGAGTAGCTTCCCAACCCCAAGACACTGATCTTGCAGATGGTGAAGCTTTGGGGGTGAAGGACTCAAAACACAGAGCCATGTTTTCCCATTTCATTGCAAGAGCTTAGGAATAGTCTCACTTTTAGCACATCTCCTCTCCTTGGCCGTGCTTAGATCTCTAATATGCCATCACATACACGTTGGACAGCTTTGTTTATTTAGCTAAGGAAAGTCAAGAGCTGGTAGTCTGGAGCATGGGAACTTTAATCATGCTGAACTCGCTAATGAATGACTTACTCCCATGCTTGGCAAGACTTGCATTCCTCCCAGAGTACTGTGAATGTGCTGAGGCTGCTGTATGATTGCAAGACTGGTTTTCACTTATCAAACAGCAAATATAGACTTATTTTCCCTTTACAAGGGATTATTGCACAAGTTTTCCTATTACTCAAAGAACACATTTGATTTTTCAGCTGCCTAAACCCAGTAATAATAATAACAAAAGTTATTCCAGGAACCATAACCTTTTCATAGGAAAAGGCTTGGAGAAGGCTATCAGCATCTGGAAAGGGTCCTGCAAGGTCCATCCTCTCAGTCTGCTCGGAGGAGGTGAACATGGCTTAGTCATTGGTGTCTGCTGCCATGTTCACCTCCAGATCTCAAAGGCATCCCACCATACCTTGTGGGACTGGGGAAACTGAGGCATGGAGGACTGGCATGATATGCCAAATACACAGCTCGTGTTTCCCACTTTAGTCCCATGCTGCACCCACCAGTTCAAACCCCCTGTCCCTACTGCCTGAGCTTTGTCTCAGCCTCATGTACCGGCTGAGAGGTGTAAAACCCAAAGAGCTGAAAGACCCATGCACAACTTGCTCCTGTTCCACACCAGTGGGTATTTTTTCTTCTCTCTTTTCTTTTTGCTACTTGAAACTCTTCATCAGCAAACAGCACTTGCCTACTTTAGCATTTCATTTGAAATAAAGCGCTGTGCACACTGCCTGGCTTTGCTGAAGAGTAAATTAGCTCTCAGTGTCCCTCTGCCTCCCCATGTCCACCCCAGCGGTGCTGGTGTGTGTCAGGTGCACGAGTCCGCTCGTCTCTGCCCCATCTGTTACCTTCTGGTCTTCACATTTTATTCAGGACTGCATTTTGTACCTCTCACCAGTTCATTTATAGCACCACAAGGGATTTTAAATAGCAGCAATACAGACAGCAGAGAGTTTAAAAACAGGTGGGATGAGTGGGTTTGGGAAGTGGAGAGAGACAAGGAGAAACCAGATGAAGATTTGGTGTGGGAGTCATGTTTTGCAGGGAGCTGGGGCAGGAAAAATATCTTCCCACCCATGATGGCATGTCACCTGGGCTACCAACGACCTCGGCCAGCCCTCTCCAGCTGAGCAAGGCACTCATGAGCTGGGGAAAACACCCATGAATTAACATTCCTCCATCGAGGTCAGGTTTCTCTGCCCTGCTGAGACTGATGAGCCCAAGTGGCAGCACTGATGCATGGATCCCTGGAGCGAATAGCAGCATGAGCAGAGGAGGGACCGTCTCAGCTGTCGGTGGGGCCATCTGGGACCCCCCAGGCATGTCCCTGCGCTCCCCAGCCCACTGCCGCCGTTTCACGCTCACAGCTGTTTAGCCATCGCTCAGTCCTAGTTTAATTCTGGCCATGCTGCCTCCCCAGAGCTAAGCTCCAGCACGTTTAATCCAGGCAGAGAGACACACAGCTCTTTTATGAGGGGCTCACGTAAACCCGATGCCTCTCCAGAAGGATCACCAAGTGGCACTGAGCCGGTAGGGTTACATGGCTGCTATTTTCACCTCAGGAAGGAGACACACACTCCAGCAGCATTCTCCAGTGGGTTTTTTGCTTATCTTTGTTATGTTCCCTTGGGGACGTTAGCCTTCGTTTTAAGCCTGGGGCTTTCACAGCTCTGCTGTGAGTAACCATGTACCACCACCTAGGTCTCTCAATGGCCTTGAGCACACAGTGAAGGTGGGGGTCTGGCAAGCTTTGTCCTTGCTGGAATTTTGGTTGTGTGCCTCTGGAAGGTCTGCTTTCTGAGCTGGGGGAGACTATTTCTTAACTGGGAGATGCTGTCCTCTGCCTTGCTACCAAGTAGGCTGTGCTGTGGCTCTTCTGGTTAAGCGCCTGTTGGTCTCCATGGTCAGGCTATAATGAAGGGGGTGAATGGTCCATTGGGGTGGTGCCATTAGGTTGATGACCTGGTTTCTCAAGGATGGATATAATTTTGGGGTGCAGCAGTGGGGTAGGCTGGCATGGCCCTGCAGGGAAGCAAGCACTGTCCAGGAGATAAGAGGGAAGAGGTGGCCGTGTTTCTGGGTGGGATTTCTTGATGGCCAAGCAGGTGGATGTGTGGGGTGGGTCAGCCAGTTAGTTGCTGTGATTTCCTTGGCCCCAAGGCATGACTTTCTGGTCCCCAGAGCTCCCGAGGATCCGCATGCCCCGTCATCTGCGGCAGACTTATGTCAGGCATGTTGGGGATGCCTTGAACATGATGATCCCTTTCCAGGTAGGTGGACGATTTGGGACTTAATCCCCCAGGCTTTTTCACTGCAGATTAGCTTCTGCAGTTACTTTTCTAGTCACCATGACATGCCTGGGGCCAACTGTGGGCTGGCTTGTTCTGGTCTCATGGGCCAGAGGTGGGAGATGAGGCGGGACCCTCTCTACCATTCCTGCTGTTCTTCCATTTTTCTTCTGCTATGTCTTTATTGATGGTGTTGGCAATGGGACAATCCGAAACACACTAGAGCATGGGCTAGCTATTGCTGCTGCCTCAGCCCATGAGCCCTGTTCAGCTCTTGCTCCTGGCCGAGCTTGGCAGGGATCTGGCCACTTACCACAGGACCCCACAGCACAACAATGGGGGTCCCCTTGGGGACAGCAGCTGCCTTTGGAGCAGGGCAGCCCCAGAGCTGTGTGATGAGGGGAGCAATGCTGACACTGCTGGGCCAAGCTGGAGGTACTCTCCTCAACTGATCTATCACATACTGTCTGGGGCATCACTAAAGCATCTCCACCACGTCATCTGGGATGGAGAAAACCAGCCTTGAAACACGCTGGCCAAGCAGAGGAAAATGAGAGGCAGAAAGCTGACCCTGAGATGAGGGACATGTCCATACCATGCCTCACAGGTGGTTGAGAGCCTGTGCAGGCCATGCTCCAGCCATGAATTTGGCTTGGATGCTGAATTCAGGCCCCTGCTGCTGGGCTTGAACCTGGGCTCAGTGCTTGGGCAAAAGGAGCACAGTTCTGCCTGCAGTGCCCTAGGCAAGTAAAGCTGGGCTTGCTCCATGAGGACTTTGGGGGACCAGCATGTTCCAGCATCATCCTTGGAGCATGATGGCTTCCTACCAGTGGAGCTGGCAGGGATCGCTGTAGTTTCTTCCCTAGGGACTGCTGGATGGGAGAGGCTGTATCCAGGCCACTGCTGCCAGGACAAAGCAGGGTGGCTCTGCCCACCTGTCCTTCCCAGCAGGACCCACTGGGACCATGTGCTTGAGCGACTCCTAACCTGCCTGTGCGGGTTGCTCCAGGGAAAACCACAGCCTGAGGTGATCTGGACCAAGGGGAACCAGCCCCTGGACAGCAGCCGGATCAACATCCGCAACACGCAGAAGGACACCATCTTCTACATCCGCGAGGCGCAGCGCAGTGACTCGGGCAAGTACGAGCTCACTGTGCGGATAAATGGAGCGGAGGACAAGGCTACCCTGGACATCCGAGTGATTGGTAAGTCTGGGGATGGGACCCTGCAGGGTCACTCTGGGGCTCATTTCTGCCCCTTGGTTGGTGGTAGCTCTTGTTCTGGGTGGGATGGGACAGGGCCAGCAACAAAGCAAGGGACTCTGAGGTCCCTCTTCCAGTGGGATCTTCTCCAGGATCATGGAGGTGAACTCCTCTGGTTGGGGATGCAGGGTTTCTGCCAGCCTGTGCCCAGTGCAGCTTCTCATCCCATGTGTGCTGCAACAGGGCAAGACGAGATTAAAAATGAGGTGCAAGGGATGGTCAAGGCACAGAATGTGTGTGGGGGAAGCAAATTAGGATGCCATCCTGTGAGGGTTTTATTTGCAGAGCCACCGTCCCCCCCTCAGAACCTGAAGCTGTTGGATGTGTGGGGCTTTAATGTGGCCCTGGAGTGGACCCCGCCAGTGGACAATGGGAACTCTGAGATCAAGGGCTATGTCGTGCAGAAGTCAGACAAGAAGAGTGGGGTGAGTCTGTGTGCTCCTGGGTCCCCATACCCTGATGCTGGGGATGTCCTGATGGGAAAGGGGGAGCTGCACACCCCTGTCTCCCCCCACACCTTCTCCATCTTTTATACACCTCACCACTCTTTTCTTCTCTCCCAGAAATGGTTCACGGTGCTGGAGCGCTGCACCCGCACCAGCTGCACCATCTCTGACCTCATCATTGGCAATACCTACTCCTTCCGGGTGTTTGCGGAAAATGCCTGTGGGCTGAGTGAGAAAGCAGCCGTCACCTCTGGGGTGGCCCACATCAAGAAAACAAGTGGGGACAAGGCCCTGGCTAAGGGTTTGGGGGTTGTGGTGGGCAAGTGTGTCTCGTCCCTGTTGGGGTTAGTGAGGCTTCCTTGGTGTTGTGGTGATGCTGCTGGGTTGGTCCCCAGGATGACCCCTGCAGGGGTGAGGCTGTGCATTCCCAAAGCAGAGGTCCAGAGGTCCCCTGCCCTCCTACACCTTCTTTCTCCTTTGGGGAAGGCTTGTTCCATGGTCACCCCCCCACCCAGGAGGGATCAAGGCATGGACATCCCTGGGGTGAGATCTAAGCAGGAGCTGGGAAGGATGAGAAACAGCCCTGGCCTTGTCCCTGCAGCTCAGGGACAGCAGAGGAAGAGACCCCTGCAATGGTCCATGTCAGCACCAAACCTCTAAACCAGTGTCCCTCAGCCTCACTCTCCCTCCATCTATTTCTATCCTGCTCCCTGGTAGCATACAGTGACTTAGGGTCTCAGCCACCTGCAGAGCTTATCTCCAGCTCCTATTTCTGTGCACCGAATTTTGGGGATGGAGTAGGTGATCCAGAGTGGTGCCTGGCCTGGATCTGACATGTTGAACATAGCATGCCTCACAGTGTTGTTTGCAGACTAGCATCTCCCACGTCCTCCACGGAGACTGAGCACTAACATGGCATGGTTGCATGAGAAGAGATTTATAGACAGGGCTGGTATGAGCTGAAGGCCAGGTCCTCGTCTCAGGCTAGATGCTGTCTGGCTTGTTATGTGAGGGAGCAGAAGTATTTTGGGGTACCTTGGGCTGAATCCCTGTGACCATGTACTGGTGAGGCCAGGAGCCTGAGCTCTGCCTCGACCTAGAATTAATTATTTTCTTAGAAACTGCTTACCAGCCAGAGAAAATCCCCCAACGGGACATGATGGAGCCTCCAAAATTCACCCAGCCCCTGACAGACCGAACCACTACCCGGGGCTACAGCACACATCTCTTCTGCTGTGTCCGGGGCTTCCCCCAGGTCAGTGATTCCTCCATGGACAGCGTTGCCTCCACATGTGGGCAGCCACCAGAGGGGTTTTTACAAGGTGGCTGGAGGTGTTGGGAGATGGTTGGTCATGTTTGGCTAGGGTCGGATGAGATTAGGGAGCTGCAGCTGCCCTCTGAATCAAAATGGGTCAAGTTTGGGGTTTCTGCATGAAGATTGGAGACTGGTCTTAATTCAAGCCATGTCGTGTGTCCTTCTGCACTGGGGGAGGAACTGTGGAGCGGTGGTTAGGGCTCAAGAATGGGAGATTTAGCACTTCAAATTACTTCTGACTGTGAATCCCACCATGGCCACCAGCTGCAGGCAGCGCCAAGGCAAAGGCAGAGGGAGGTGGCTGGATTTTGAGGCCAGTTATATTTCTCATTTCTCTCCCTGCCTTAAACAAATAAATAAATCCTGCTGCCTTCCAGCCCAAAATCATCTGGATGAAAAATCAGATGGAAATACGGGAAGACCCCAAATATATAGCGATGATTGAGCAGGGCGTCTGCTCCCTGGAAATCCGCAAGCCCAGCCCTTTCGATGGGGGCATCTACACCTGCAAAGCTGTGAACCCTTTGGGAGAAGCCTCAGTAGACTGCAAACTTGATGTGAAAGGTAAGATTGGCCGAAGAGATAGAGGAGCATGCGTCCTTGCCTGCCTTTTCGTGTTCTCACTTTCACAATGGTGTGGTTTGTCCCTGTTTTGTATTGCTCCTGGTGATGGGGGAGCCTAAGGACACTAAGAAACCCCGTAGAGCTGGATCTTCAGGCTTCTTGGGTTTATGGTCTTGAAGCATCTTGAAATTGCCTTCCCTCATTCATGGCCAAAAAATGGGGAGAAAACCAGAAACTGCAGAGCCAAAGGACCAAAGGTGCTGGTGGAGGCTTGGACAATTGCTTGTTCCTCACTGGGTCTACCAGCACTTGTGTCCCAAGATATCCACAAGCCATGTGTGTGGGGGCTGCACTGAACCCCCTCCATTTGCACCTGGATTGTTCTGATTTATGTCTTGGGATCCTGCCTAGACTTTCCAGCTCACATTTCCCTGTCTCAGCAGAGCACCCAGTCCAGCCCTTGCATGGAGGTGCCCCGCTTTGCTCCCCACAGACGCCTACCCTGTGTACTGTAGACCTGCCTCAGCATGCAGGAGGATGCATGCCCACACAGTATACGCATGTTCCCCGAGTGGCAGTGTGTCCTTAGACACATGCCATTTTTATTATTTCTCCTCCTGTGGCTTCTCAGCACATGCTTGCCCCAAGACATGCTCTGCCCTACTTCCCACGCAGGCAGGGCTCCAATCTGGCAGGCGCCTGGCACCCTCAGTCCCTGCTGAAGCTACAGGGCTGCTGGCATGGCACAGGGTCAGTGCTTGGCTCTGTGGCAGCTGGTGCCAGGGCTTCCAGCTGGTGCAGAGAGCACTGACCCAGCCAGCCCCGGCCACGCTGCCCTGCAGGCAGGGCTGTCAGTGCAGCCATGCAGGCAACACAGTGAAGCTGGCCAGGAGGATGAGCTTGGCATTGTGCTGGGGACACAAAGCACCTGGGAATGACCCAGGCTGGGATCCTCGAGGCAAGCCAGCCAGCAGCAGGCAGCGATAGTGGTATGCATGATTGCTCGGAGTGTGTGCGTTCAGGTGTGCATAGGTGCACATTGGTGCTCGCACATGAGCGGGTTGGTTATGCCCTGGCTCACTTTTGGAAGTCAAACGGGGGTAAGATGAGGGGAGTTCAGGGTGTTTATATCTCCCATGCTCTCCTGCAGTGCCCCAGTGAGGACAGATTGGAGGGCAAGACGAAGAGCAAGGTAGGTCTGGGCTGGGGCTGCAGGATGGAGGGAGGGTGGATCACTTCCTCAGGGATGGAGTGGGTTGAGTGTCCTGGATTAGCCCTTGTCACCTGCTGGTGGAGACCCAGCTTGGGTCTTCCTTATCCCATGGCTGGAGATGCACTTGTGGGGTGGGATGCTGCAGAGTCTGAGAGAAACCTGCCCCTTTGCAAAGTGGAGGGAGGGCTGTAAATATGGCCAGGAGGATGAAGATACATATTGAGACTGGTGTGCCTGGCAGATCTGTGGGCAGCACGGTGGGCAGAGCCCCAGTTTACAGGCAGGCCTCAAAGACCTGGGATGCCAGGGGTTGGATGTACATAAGGGGCAGGTACTGGGGCTGGGGGCAGCTATAAAGGGGTGTGAAATGGGGCTGCAAGGTAGAAAAGCAGAGTTAAAGAGTTGCACCTGAATTTTGTGGGGCAGGAGAGAGTGAAAGAGCTGGGCTGGGTTTGTCTTGCACTACAGCCATGGCTGGGATGTGGTTTCTCATCTCACCCCTGACCACTGGTCTCTCAGCAGTGATGTCCTCACAGGACTCAGTTCTCATTCCTTTACCCCAGGTGGATGCTGCAGCTGCTGTGCGGTAGCATGGCACATGTCAATGCTCCTGCTCATGGCGTCTGCTGCCTGCTGGCCTGCCCCCTCCCTGGCAGTGCTCTGCGGGGAGGAGGTGTCTGCACCTCAGCCTGCCATGGCATGGTCCTCTCTAAATGTGTCCTTAGCTGTGACAATAAAACAAGCCCATGTGAGGGACTTTGGTCCTAATAAAAAAGCCCAAACCACTCTGTCCTGCTTATTGTGGGATTGGCTTGGGTGGGGGGATGTAGAGGGGAGTGAGCTTCCAGGGATGCTATGGGTTCATATAGCACCCCACCGATCATGGGTGGAGGAGATGGTTTTTGAGCTTGGAAAGAAAGGACCAGCTTTATAAAACACACACGAAGATGACTAAACCAGAAGCAACCCAACAAGGAGGAGGATGAGGATGGGGAAAAGTTTCCTTCTGGAGCTGGAGAATGATTCTGGCTGAGTAGGGGAAAAATAATAGCATCAAAACTGTGGCATGCTGATGCTTCTTCATCAAAGCACCATTTCTTTATCCACACCAGTGATGCAATGATCCAGCCAAAAGCTGCTGCCAGCATCCCCTCCCCATGGCATGACATGGCAGAGGCAGGACATGTTGATGCATTATCTGGAGGAGGAGGAATTGGTCCCGTTAGCTACTGATAGCTCATCTATAGAAAGATGACTTGCTACTTACAGCTCTGAGACAGCTCGGGTCAGATGCTGTTTATTAACAGAGAGCCCAGACAGGTCCATCAAGTTGACTAAGCGCATCATTAACCAGGGGTCAGCAGCGTGGTGTACCTCCTCCGCCAGCACAACCTCCCTTTTGGGCTGACAGGTCCGGCATATGGGTGAGGGCAGGAGCTCTCCCAGCCCCGTGCCAGCTTGGTCATGGGGCCAGACCCAGATCCTGCCCTGAGAAAGGCATATCCCAGGAGGCCCTGGCAATGCAAACATGGGTGCAAATCCAGGATGGGCATCTACAGATCTGAGCCCAGCCTGCCCTTAGTGCCCCTGGAGAGCAAAGCCAGGCAGTGCCTATGGCTAAAGTAGCTGACCCCTCTCTGCAGCATCTCTCCTGCACCCCTCTGCTTTGTCCACTTCTGCCCCCAGTCACCTACTCTCCACATCCAAGCTGAAGTCCATGGGGGTATTGCTGTTCCCAGAGGCTCAGCACTGGTAGAGCACTGTCCACACCAGACATTGTTTCCGCCATCAGAGGGCATCGTTGGATTAATTTTTATCCCAGCTGATGGTCAGGCTGGTTTATTGAGGTGGTTGGGGTTAGCAATGATGCCACCAGTATGGAGGTTGCAGTCCAGCTGGCAAGTCAAGAGCAGGCCTTCCCCTGGCATGCTCACACCTGGCCTTGGACACTCATGGAGGTGTCCTGGCCCCCTTGATGTCCCTTGCGTCTCGGCATGTCGCTTTGGCCAGTGGGAGCTTTGAGGGACAGAGGCTGGCAGGGGGTTGTATTAGATGGGGGTTTGCTAACACAGGGGAGAAGCAGCATCTCCAAGACTGTGTCATGCTGCACACCATGCCCTTTCCAGGCTCTTAATGCAGTCCTACAGGGCAAAGACTGTTTGTAACCCCACAGGGGACCAGGGTGGGTAACAGCATCCACTTTTAGTGAGCTCTCCCCGGGAAAGGTCCTGAGAGCATGGAGTGGAAAAATCCACTAGATGTTTTTTCTGAAAGCAATCATTCACATGCCTTTTAATTTATGAGCGTCCCAGTCATCAGGTTTCTGGGCACCTTAGCAAGGATCAGGCAAAGGCATCAGTTCCAGGAAAGCAGCCTCTTGCAGAAATAATATGCAAGTGGGAATCAGACCTGTGCTCAGTAAACAGTAGCTCTAATCTGAGGCCAAGCTACTGCTGTGCAAAGGGTCTATGGGCACAGGGTAGGGGGATCCTCTCTGCAGTAGCCTGGGGTTGCAGCATTCTCAGGCACTACTGATGAAGGACTTCGGGTTCTTTACCTCGAGAAGGCTGGGAAGGTGTTCAGGGTCCCTCCATCACAATGAGGCCCAAGGGAAGGATTTGCTCCTGTCCTTGCCATTGTTTTTCTGCTCTGCTCCCATTTTGCCCAGTGTGGTCTGAGCCAGGAACCTGGATATGATACATTGAGGGCCTTGCAAAGTGTGGGAGGCTGAGCCCCTCATCTCCTCTTCTCTTTGCTGCCCTCCTCTTCCTCTCAGAGAAATGGAGGAACTCCCTCCAGGCTAAACAGAGCTGGCTGCAGCAGTGGGCAAAGGGGACACCCAGCAGCCCCACTGCCCATGCTACATGTACACAGCATTGCTCTCCATAGCCAGCTAATGAGCCACCCATAAATCTCACCCATCCAAGGTCCTTTTCCTCTCTGCACCCGCTCCCAGCCCCTGCAGGAACTTGCTGCACTCACTTTGCTCGTTGGTGACGTCCCAGGGCCATGACCCTCCTGGGGCAGGGCAAGGGTCATAGGAAGTGTGTTTCCAATGGGAGACTGGTGAACAAGGGATGCTGATAAGAAAAGAATCCCAATTAACTCAAATTAACTCTTCCCACCACCTCTTCAGCCCTGGATGAGATCCTGCTGCAGAGCAGGCACTGGCAGTGCGGCTGCCAGCATCTACAGGTACCACAGAGCTGGATGGGGGTGATGGTCCATCTCCAGCCACCCCCTCCTAAAATGTGACCAACAATACACCCTACCCATGGCTAAACCTGAGGCAGACATATGGGGGTGGGAAAATGCCCCTGTGGCAGCATCAGCACCAACACGGTGGCCTGCAGCCATCCCCCACTTGCCCCTAAATGGGCTCAGGTGCCTCTCTGCTCCCTGGGGCCATGGAGGTGGCTGCATTAACCCACAAAGTTTGGGTCAAAATGGTTTGGCTGCACAGGGAGGGTGGTAGGGAGTGACGTGGGAGAGATGAGACTCTCTGTCATCCCAAGAGGAGCTTGCTACTGCCTTGCACAGAAGACAGGCAGGAGAAAAGAGGGAAAAATGACTCAAAGCCAAAGTAAGAGGAGAGAGAAGACACATGGAAGGGACACAGCTCCCTGGGTGTAGCTTGCAGGGGTGGTGGGTGCTGCTGGGGTCCACGGGGAGCCATTGGGGCAGCAAAGGGTACTTCTTGCAGAGTACTCTAGGGTTACACTTAAGAGTTTCCTTTCCCCTCTACCTACCTCTCTGGTAGTGTTGAGAGTTGGAGACTGACCCTTTGCTCTGTGGGGATAGTGGGTTCATCACCCTGTGGGCGCTGGCATTGCCATGGGATGCCTTTTCCTATTTTTCCCATGTCTCAGCCCAGCTCACCTCTCCCTGTTTATGGAGAAGAAACAAAGGGCTTGAAAGCTCCCAGCTTCAGAGCTGCAGAAATCACATTGCCCTGGGCTCTCCTGGTTCTCACCAGCTTCACACCCACCTGAGCATCCCTTTGCCTTAGTGCCCAGGTACCCCCATGGGTCCATGAATTTGGGGCCCAGAGTGTGATGTGCCCCCAGCATCACCAACTGCTACGCTCCAAGGAGCCACAGGTCTCCATCAACAGCAGAGGACCTCCTGGGTAGTTTTTATCATTTTACTTTATTTGCATGAAGATAAACTGCGCCTTTGTCTGTACAATTTCTCCTTAAATACTTGGCAACCCTTAAAAAAATGAAAAACAAAAACAAACAGAAAAAAAAAAAAAGGAAAGGAACACTGCAGGCTACAATATCAAAACAGTACAATGCTTGTGAATAAATAACCCCCTGCGGCAGCTGGGGGGACAATGCTGTTCAGATTGCACAGGGCTGGTGAACCCAGCCCTCCCGGGTCCTCACCACCCCTTCTCCTGACAGCAGGAACAGTGGCCAGATGGGGACTGGGCTGGAGAACGCCCCTCTCTGCTCTCTCCCAGCTCCTAGTTGCCTGGCTCAGCTGTGGTGGTGCTGGCATTTTTGTTGGTTTTGCAGCAGAAGTACTGGTTCCAGATCTGCAGGAAGGCTGTCCGGAACTTCTTGATCCTGAAGGCATAGACGATGGGGTTCATAGCCGAGTTGCCATGGGTGAGGAAGATGGCAATGTAGGTGAGGATGTGCGGTGTCTCACAGGATGGGCAGAACAAGGTGATGCAGTTGAGGACGTGCAGAGGGAGCCAGCTGAGTGCAAAGAGGAAGAGGACCAGTGCTAATGACTTGGCAATCTTCAGCTCCTTCCCGTAATACTTCTGGGGGTCATTGGAGCTGGAGGAGACCTTCTTGTTGAGTTGCTTGCGGATGAGGTTGAAGACTTCCAGGTAGATGAGCAGCATCAGCAACAGAGGAGGCAGGACCCAAACAAAGAAGTTGAAGTACACCATGTACTCCATGCTGATGACGGTCTCAAACTGGCACTTGATGACAAACTCCGTGTGGCTGGTGTTCAGCTCCTGAGTCCTCCGCATCTTGTTGAGGTTGTTCCAGCCAAACATAGGGGTGAGTCCTACCAGAAAGGAGACTATCCAACAGCAAGCGATGGCCACTGCTGCCCTCCGGGGTGTTACCACGCTCTTATACCTGTGGAAGAGACAACAACCGCAGGAAAGAATTAGAACCAAGAAAGATGCTCTGCCTGGGGGTTAAGACTGCTCCATATGGGGTGGCAGTGCCCCTGCTGAGATGGCATCATGCTCATCACTCCCTTCCTGGGCAATCGGTAACAGCTTGTCCTGATAAGTCTGTTAAGGGACTAGTTTCTCTGCATGTGCCCTGGGGAACCTCACCCTGCCTCCCACCATCACCCCCAGCCCCAGGGATGGGCAGAGACCTCAGACATGATCCTGGAGCTGTGGGGCTTGATGCCAAGCCAGGAAATGCATTAGCAACCTGGACTGTGCCTGCGTGTTCAATCCTCACATCTAGGGGGTTTCATGTAGCTCTGGCAGCCCACCTTACACCTGAACACCCTACACCCAGAGCAGCAGGTCACTCTTTCCTCCCCCCACACACCAGCCCTGCTGGCTCCCTGTCCCAGACAATTCCCTGTGCACCGGGGGAGGAAATCGCCAGAAAATGCATCTTCTGGGACCTACGAGGCTGGAGGAAGGATCCACCAGTGCTAATGGACCCCTAGGGAAGCTTCTGGGCACAGCCTGTTTCATTTCCTAATGTGCTGGGCCAATCGACAAAACCCTCTTTCCTGATGGGCTGGTGCCAAGGGATGGAGGAGGAGGAGAGCCATGCTGCGGCTGGGCTCTGCTCCCTCCCTGATGCCACCAGAGAGCACACCGGGGCTGGGCTTGTCTATCAAGAGCTCTCCAAGTGGGAAGTGGAACCTGCTAGATTGATTTTTCCCCTTGGCCCTCAAAGGAAATCTCCTTGGAGGCCAAGAAGATTTGCAGCCCAAGTGTTACTGCTTTCCACCAGAGGGGATTGAACAAAGAAACTTTTTCTGACTGTTTACTGGGTTTTTCAGTGATGCTGATGTTAACCCGGCCATGGACACCACGTGGAGGTGGCTGGCAAACCTGGATCTCCATCCTGATGCTCAGATCTCCCTGCTGCATGCCTGCAGCCTTTACCTGTGGTGGAAAAATGGAGTATTTGGGGGCTTTTTAATAAAGCTAAGGACCCAAACCCACTCTCCCTTCCCCTTGAAGGTCCCTTCTGAAGACCATTCTAATGCACAAGGTGTCAGGCTGGGAGCAGGGAGGGGCACAGGGTGGAGGGGGAGATATTGGTCCCCATGAGTCCAGAGGGTCCAGAGACACTGGTCACCAACAGCTTTCCTGAATGAACCCCCTCTGGTCTGGGAAAAGATTCCCAGCATCCTGGAGGCAGCCAGGTCCCGTGGGAAGGAGGTGGCAACATGGGCTGCTGTTTCCTCTGAGAGCTAAGGCTGGAGACTGATTTATTCCTTGTGGGGAGGCGAGAGGGCAGAAGACCCTGAGAAAGGCACAGGGCAGGGAGAGCTGGGGCACAGGGAGGATGAGGAGTGGTGGGAGAGCACCAGCGCTGTGGACCAAGTGAAGGGAAGGGGGGTAATGGGAGCAGCAGGTGGCAGAAGGACACCAGAGGCTCCCATGGGGTTGTGTGCTGGCCCATGCACCCCATGTCACTGATAACAGGTCCTTAAGGAGGGCTGATGTGCCCTTCCAGCTGTGACACCCCACTCCCCCCTCCCCAGGCTCCAGCAGCTCAGTGGAGCAACACTAGAAATAACAGCAACCCCCTCCCACCCTGACCTAGCTCCTTCCCTCTTTGCAATCCCTGCAAGCTGCGTCCCACCTCCCCCACACTTGGGGGTTTCTAAGGTCTTCTACTGATTCTGCTGAACGTGTTGGTGTCCTGGGTGCTCCCTGCCCTGCAGAGCTGTGTGACAGCCATCGCCGGAGAGACAAGGCTGCTGGGCAGCAGCGGTGCCACCGCGGTCCCCAAACACCCTCCCAGGGCTTGCAGCTAGTACCCAGGCATGGAGCAGCTCCCAGAGCACCCACCTCTTCTCCCCCTGCCCTCATGCCTGGGTTGGGGGAGCACACAGGACAGGGTGTCCTGAGTCTCAGAGCACTGAGACCCTGTTGTTAGTCATGAACCAGGGTTGGATCAGAGGACACAGCGTTCACTCTTGCAGCCAAAGCTGAAAGGATGGGGAACGGCTGCAGGGGGCCCAGCCCAGACGATCCCGGCCCCCTGCAGCTCCAGAACATTGCGTGTTGTTGCAGATGGCTATCAGGACAGCTGCGGAGGTCGTTCAGACCTCAGGTCCCTGGATGTGTGCAAGCTCACATGGTCCAGAGTATATAACACACACACACACAGAGCAGAGCAACTGCCCCACATGCTGCTCATCCACCTCCCCACTTTGGTGCACATCCCTCCCTCCTCCTCACTGCACATCTGTCCTTGCTGCACATCCATCCCTCCTCACTTCACATCCATCCCTCCTCAGTGCACATCCATCCCTCCTCACTTCACATCCATCCCTCCTCAGTGCACATCCATCCCTCCTCACTGCACATCCATCCTTTCTCAGTACACATCCACCCCTCGTTAATGCACATCCATCTCTCCTCTTCACTGCGCATCCATCCCTCTTTGCTTCACATGGATGCCCCCACCTCACTGTGCATCCATCCCTCCTCCTTGCCGCGCATCCATCTCTCTGCCAGGGTCCATATCCATCCCTCCTTGCTGCACATCCATCTCTGCCACCTCACTGAACATGCCTGGGCTGACACACACACCAGTTCAAGCATCAGGACCTGACTCTCCCTGCTCCTTGCTTCACTTCACACCGAGAGGTTTAAGCGTGGCACCACAGAAGCAGCCAGCAGCTGAGAGCAAAGCCTGTCTGTGCATCCCCCTGCACGACGTGTCACAGGAGAGCAAAGCCTGTCTGTGCATCCCCCTGCACGACGTGTCACAGGAGTCATGGCTGAACCTGAAATACCCATAGAAAACAGCAACACTTGGAGCTGGGAATTTTTTTCCTTTTGCTCCTTCAAACAACTAGCCAAAGGCAGAGGCAGCTGCAGCGCCCTGCAGGGAAACATGCTCCCAAGGAGCCCATGGGTGCCCACTGTCCCCTGTCAGCCCTACATGGAGAATGACAAAAGCCATAAAATGACTTCTCTGTCTATGTCTCATGGGGCTCAGCTGCTCTGAAGGCTGCAAACCCTAAAGCTCAACCCCATGGCATAGGGTATTTGGTGGGGGTTAATTAGCAGAGGGGCCAGGGACAGACTTTGCTGTTCCCGTGTTTCTCCCTTGGTTATGTCATAAAGAAAAAGCCTTTCTCATTTACCTCATTTTGCATTAATATGACAGGGCTGGAGTTTGGGATGGGACTGGGAGGCAAAAGCACTACAAAATGCTGATAATGGCTCACAATTCATAAATAATATTATTATCATCAGCATTGGAACAAGTGCTAGCATCATTGCAATTTTATTACTACTATTATTTTTTATTAACAGCTGCGACTAAAACATCCATGATAATAGTCACCACCATCATCATACAATTTGGGTTTGTTTCCTTTGTCTGTGGGGTTTTGAGCCTGATCATAATTGCTAGTTTTTCCTCCTGCCCTCCCTCAGTGGTGGCTTTTGCACCATCCCTTCCCCCCGGAGGTGGGCAACACCCCAAGTCCTCCTGGATGCCCTGCCAAGGCCGGGAGAAAGGAGCCTGGAGGGAGGACAGCAACTGTCCAACCTCATTGATATCCCAGGGAAATGGTGTAGGCAGGAACTTTGGTTTGGTGTGGAACAAAAATGTCTTTGAGGGTTTGAAAAATAATGCAGAGGCGAAATATCAATTATTGATAGAGTGCTGTTTGTATCCCCAGAGGAAGTGCAAGAAGTGTTGGTTAGAAGCGGAGGCAGACAAATTGTCCCCAGGGGCTGCACAGAGCTAACAGGGAGACATGGAGCAGGCTCCTCCAGGAAGAGTTGCTGCCTTATGACAGGATGCTTCAGGAGATGTTGCAGCCAAAGTTTCTTGGGCTGAGGAGTCACTGGGGGAGGCACTGAGGCCCCTTTTCTCCAGGACATCATAAAATGCTCCTTGGGCCCTCACCCCAAGGACACTATCAGCCCTCCTTTCCCTTCGCTCATCATTCCCAGACTAGATTCAAGTTCTTCTGCCACATTTTGGTGTGGCCAGACCTCTGCATCGTCTCTGTGACAGCCAAGGGAGCCCAGATCAGCCCAGGACCTGCTCTTTAGGTGCCTGGCACTGGGTGGGCAAAGCCCCCGTGGCCATCTAACGTATCAGGTCACATATGAAAAAAAATGGACAGCGGTGTATTCATTGCATTTATATTGATTTGACTTTTGTCTTGGGGTCTGTCCCCCAAGAGAGATGATGGCTCATTTCCTAGATTTCCAACCCACGGGTCAATCCAAATCTAACATACAAAATGTCTCCTCTTGTTTTCATTGAAAAAGCTTCAAAGATTCCAGGTCTGGTTTGAATAAAATTTCGTTTCTGTATTTCTGTGAATATCCTATTGGTCCAGAAAATACTTGCAGTTGTCCAGCCAGCCCCAAGATGTGGCTCTGCTGGTCCTTGCTCTGGTAGGGTTTATTGCAGTACAATTCCTGGGGAATTAATTCACTAATGAAGGCAGGCCATCGCTAATGAAATGAAGCTGGAGCCAACGTGGTAGGAGGAAAGGAGGCCAAGCTGACATGAAGCTCATCTGCATTATGAACACAGCAAGGAAAAGCAGCCAGAGCATGTTCTGATCTAATTGAAAATCTCTAGACAAAAGTGCTTTGATCTCAGAGGATTTTGGTTTCTGCTCCTTTTTCCTGGCTGCATCTTTGCTTCAGATCTTTCAGTGTCCTGGAGGCCACTGGGTGGGAAAACTCAGATGTTGGTGTTCAGAGCTGCTCATAAATGCAAATCTGAGAAATGTAAAGTGGCATCCAGGTTCTGAGGGGCAATGTCAGCCGTGGCTCAGGGCTGGGACAAGGAGGTCCCTGGGCACCCGCACAAGGTGGGAATTGCTGCAGAAGGGACACTGCATGACAGAGGAACCCTGATCATTTTGTCACCTTTAACCCTGGACGTGAAAAGTTTATTCCTTCAGTCTCTTGCTTTGGCTGTTTTCCTCCTTCCCTTCAGATCTCTTTTGGGCTTCATTAAGGTGAAAACTCTAAGTTCAAAATCTGGAAGATTATCAAGGATTTGAAGGTGTACTAAAATGTCTAAAAAGATCTGTTAGCATTGGTGTAAATGTCTCTTAGCACCAGCATCCCCTTTCATCATTTAAGTGCATCTCCTATTTGTTCACATCCCTCTTATGTGACAGTTGGGAGCTTTCCGGCTCTTTGGGGTCAAACACCAGCCACTCAGCCCTTCACACTCATCACAGCATCCATCCAACAACTGCCCCAAGTCAGCGTTAGTGATGGGCCCAAGTTGTCTGCAAACACAGCTTGAGCTGCTGGATGACTCCCACCACAAAGACATTTCACACCCTCCTGCGTCATCCCAGCAACTCTCACAGCCAGAATAGGGGTGACAGGTGGCAACGACATAACTGTGGAGGGGATGTGAGAAAACATCTCCTGGGCAGAGGGGTGCCGACACAGTTTCACCATGTTGCTCTCATGGTCACATCACTTCTGGTTTTCCACCTTGGAAGAAATACGGGTTTGTGACGCTGGTGTGTGTGTTGCCATGTGAGCAGTGGCCTTGGGAGGGACAGATGTCAACCAAAACCAGACAAAGCTGGTAGCTGGATGGTGCTCTCCATGACAGCCTGTTCCTACAAATGCTCAAAAAGGAAGAGACTGGCCCTATCAGCATCTCCTCTGGGATGCATGGGGAATTATCATGATCCCCAAATCCCAGACTTGTTGCTTGTCAGATGCCAGCTTGCAAGCAAAGATGTAAAAAACTGGTCCAAAACCCATGGAGAGTCTTTCAGGTAAGCCAGAAGAGTATGTCCTTCTGCAGCAAGGACATTGGTGCTGGTTGGTGATGGAGCCCCTGTCCTGCACCAAAATAGCCCAGCAGCGTCCACTAGCACAGTATTTCCAGCCTAACATATATGTCCTACCACAGAGACACTTCCTAGTGCTCCAAAGAGACCAGGAGGACCCAAAGTGCTCTGTGCAATGTCCCATTCTAGCACCTCTGGCTGCTTGGTCTGCAAGAAATTTGAGCTGTGGGAGAAACCTGAGAAGTGCCAGCAGGCCCCTGGGACAAGAGGTGACAGGGGGACATGGTGGAAGAGGACAAGCCAGGTGGCTGCGACAAGGCGGTTTCCACCATCCTGGCCTCAGTTTCCTCACATGACCTTGAAGAACTGATTTAAAAAGAGCTGAGGAGGAAAATCTCTGCCTGGCACCATACCCATGTCAGTTTGCTCAGGGTAAGGGCTTGGCTGGAGGGGACAGCTGGGTGAGGGCAATGTTGGATTTTCTACAGGTCACTCTTTCAGTGGGGCTGCAGCAGTTTCACAGGAGAGGCACTGATGGGAACAGACACCTTTTACCCACCACTCATGCAGATGGGGCTGCATCCCAAATCTCCACCTAGGACCTCTCTGGCATCCATTGAGACAGAGTCCGGGTCAGGGCTGTCCTGCTCCCATCATCACCAGCTGCCCCAGTCTGGAGCACGCACTGTGACAGCCCAGAAGACCGCAGGAGAAGGGTGCTTGGCACTCCCTGAGCTATGTGCTGCAAGAAGAGGTAGGAGCAGGAGGTCTGAAGCTGGGAGTCTGTGAGGGGGTCCAGGGATAGATGTCCCTGATGTGCGCCAGGTCCTCCCGGTCACACTGCTGCTGATCTCCCTGTGTGCACTGAGCCATGATTTCAGAGGTCACGGCTGCCATTGCAGCTGGAGCAGTGCCCTGCAGAGGTGCAGAGCAGGGCTGGGACCACCCCACTGAGAGTCAGAGAAGGATTTTCTCACCATTTGATGTCCTTTCTGCTTGGCATCAGCTCTATGAGCACCTGGCACCTTTCTAATCCCTATAGCTCATCCCACAGGTGACCTGGTGTTACAGCAGCTTGGCACCCCAGGCTCAGCAGAGAGAGGAGCTGGGCACGACCAACCTTCTTCTTTGAGGACCTTTGGTCCCAAAACACTTTGGGTCTCCACTGCAGCAAGAGGAGATGGCACCACACCACAAGGCTGTTTAATGCAAACCTCGCCTAAAGCCACGATGAGAGAGGCTGAAAGCATGTGCATGGGGTGTATAGATCCATAAGCGCACTGGGTTGTGTGCATGACACCAAAGTTCTTTCTGGTCCAGTCTGTGTCCAGGGTTTGGTTTTATCATCCTAAAATGGTAGCTTTCTGTGTAGGAATTATTCTGCAACAAGTGACTGCAAAGCGCAAGCAGCTACAGCCAGGCGAAGCAGCTGGCAAGTCCATTGAATGTTTCCAACCACTTTTAATAGCCAGTAATGCTGTAATAGATAAAGGGTGATTATGAGGCTTATGAGAACAAATCCATCCTGACAAAATTGACTGGTCCACACACACCGAGGCATGGCGTCCCCAGGGCTTTGGTGAGTGCTTCGTTTGGCTGTAGGTGAAGCTGGAGCTGGCCACAGCTCCAGCAAACAGCAAGGAAGTGATAGAAAAAGGAGGTTTTGTGCTTCAGGCTTTGTCAGAGCAGATTGTGCAGGGACCTGGACCATTTGCAGCCCTCCTGGACCCCAGACAGGATCAGGAGAGATGCTGCTGCCTTGGTGTGGGTTCAGCCTTCCCTGACACATCTTCCAGGACCTTGGAGGCACCCTGGGATCCCTGAGGACTGCAGAGGGATGTGGACATACCCAAAAGCAGCCCTAGGGAGACAAACATGCCCACAAGAAGCAGGGGAAATAAGTTAGAAAAGGGCTTTGAGGGCTAAAATACCTGGAAATGGGGAATGATGCTTCTACAGGGCAGCCAGGCTGTGCCAGGGTTTCTTCACCCCAGACTGGCAGTACAAAACATGAAAGTCCATCAAGGATGTCCATCGAGTGGATGACTACAAGTGTGGAAAGAGGTGTCCTCCCCTGGCTCCAGCGGTCCACGGTGTGGACCCAGAGACCAGACACATCCCCCCACCTCTGCCACTCTCTTGATGCTATCAGCCCTGGTGGGTCCAAGCCTCAAAGCACACATCACAGCTCAGCCTACCTTGAATTTGGCATCTTCCATAGGGCAGCATCACCCACAGCCTCATGAAGCTGTTTAAGGACTTGTTTCTCTCCACCCCTGATACCCATACACATGCCCACACCGGCCACCTGGTTTTTGAGTCTATACCTGCCATATTTTGGTTCCAGCTAAAGGATCAAGTTAAATCTTTGCCTGCTGAGCCAAAGAGACTTGTCTTATCACATCTCTGGTCCCTGGTATGTTAGCAGCAGCCACAACATCACACCAGCCTGGATGATTTCATTGCCAAGCAGTTGCACACCCCTCCTGGGGCTGCTCCTGGCCTCGATGGAGAAGTAGCTGCTGGCTGGATCTCTGCAGCCTGCTTTATTTGGGATGTCTGTGCTGCTGGACTCCCTGGGCTCTGGTGATGAATCACAACCCATCTTTGGGAACAAACCACAGGCTTCCAGTAACTGCAGAACTTCTTTCAGATCACTTGCCCAGTTGTCCTCATCCTCCACAGTGGCTTCAGTGGGGACCAGTGCCGACAGCTTCCCCTTGGGCATCCCAGTGGCTCCCCACTGTAACAGGATGCTGCAAGGGGAAGGGGGGAGCATGGGAGGGCTGGACATTGCAGGGAGGGAGGATGGAAAGCACGGGGACCTCGCACACATCCTTCCCCTTCAGGCTGTGCCCTGGGTGTGGAGGAGATGCTGCTGTTGTCCAAAGAAGGCAAAAGAGTGCGTGTCGTGCACCACTGCTCAATGAGAAAGGCAATTTTTCTCACATCCTTCAAGCAGCATCCTTCACCCCAGTGGCAAACATAAATCCTTTGTGCACATAAAGTTAATCTTGTTTTCAAACGGGGCTTGGTTTACAGCCTGTGGCTGGATCCTGACATACTCAAGTGCTCTGTCACTGTGTAAGCAGCAGTTCTTGGCAAGGACCACTCACCCAGTGCTCAGTCCCCTTATCCCAAATATGGGTGGGTGGGCGTTAAGCAGAGGGCTGGGGATGCCCAGGGCACCCGAGGTCTGATGGAAATGATAATTTAATTTGTGCCTATTGGGGTGTGCTGCCCTCTAATCCCAGGCAGACCCTTCATGTCCCAAAGGGAGCCGTGAGATCACCTGATGCTGTGGGCAGCACCGACTGCATCCAAGAGTGCTGAGTGCCTGCAGGGGGGTGGCCATGCTCTGGATGTGTCACCCTCCTGCCACCATGTGACAGTCCTGAGGGTGCACCCAGTGCCCCTGGTCAATGGGGTACAAGTTGCACTGAGCCATAGATTTGTGCCCAGGCAGCTCTAGAGCTCCCTCCCAGCTCCAACATGTGTGGTCACTGCCTTCCAGGATTCTTCTGGATCACTGGCTTCTCCCTCCAAGACCCCCAGGTAGGTGGGAGGGAAATGATTTAACACTATTGGCAACGGCTGTAAAATCATGAAATGAGCTGCAGAATCTCAGAACTGGGGGAAAAAAATTGGATGTTCTTGTCTTTTGGCTCCTGGTTTCAGGCAGCAGCATTTTTGAGCATTTCTCTGCAATGCAAAGCATGAGAAGTGCTGCTTTAAAAGAGAAAAGAAACAGAAACTGAGATTCTTCTATAGCACCAGGCCTTTGGGAATTAGGGCACATAGAGAGGAACAGCCCAGTCCCTAAGAGATGGGGGTGAAATTATGAAAGCTGGCTACATCACTGATGGACAGCACAATGTGCCCATGGACTTGTTTTCAGTGTTACCCCTGTGCAATAAATTTACTGGTTATTTTTAGTTTCTGCTTACAGTTTTTTTTTGTCAAAAATAGAGATTTGGTATGCAAACATCTCATTGGAGAGGAGTACGGGTCTGAGTCTGAGGTGGGTCCTGCACACTCCCATCATACAGCTGAGCTCCTTCTAATGCTGGGAGCAACCCCACCTCCAGCAGAACACAATTTCTGCAGTGCAAGAAGGTTTCAGGAGAAGCTGCTCAAACCCCACATGCATCCCTCTCTGGACAGTGTGCTGGAGGTGTTTCGCACCCAGCATTGTGGTGGGGACATCAATGTGCTTCGCCAGGAGTCATCTGCCCTCGCCATGCCAGACTATCACTGTGTGGATCTGGCCACCTCAAAGATCTCTCACACATCAGCCCTGTCCCTGCTGTGGTGATTAGCTGGGAGCTGATTTCCCAGGCCTGGCTCAGCAGCTGATCCTGGGTGTCTCTGTGTGTCACTGTGTGATTAGAGAAGTCAGGGCGATGTACTTATGTAGGAGAAAGGAGAAGGGATAAAAGGCAGCTCTGGCTATCTTAAGTGTAAATCCAGGACTTCGCTGGATAAAAGCAGTGTTTTTTCAATTACTGTTTGTATTGTACTTGAATTTCTCTATGTATTGCATAGTTTTGTTCTCTATGCAAAAGAACCTCTTTGAAATGAGGACTCTGAAAGTCAGCCTCCCCCCCAAAACGGAGAAGGGAGGGGGAAGAGGGGAGGACAAAGAAATAAGGCAGCTCTAAAAACCACTTAAAATGCCAAATATCTCAAATGTGGGCTCTATCAGAAATTGAAATGAGACAGCAGATATAAAATGCCTGGTGAGATTGGGTTCTGAGAGCCTCTATGGCTCATACTCCATCCCACAAAATGCTGCGGCTTGCAGAAAGCCAGCCGTGCTAGGAGGAGGAAGATGCCAGCTAAGGAAGTGCCTGGTGCTATCTGTACAGCACCAAGGCAGGTTGCCCAGTGCCATTGTCCTTCCCTGTATGTCACTGCCACACTCTGCGAATGCTGCTAAATCGAAGAGCAAGTCAGTACTCAGAGGAGACCTCCAACTAGGTAAGTCTGAAAAACACTGAGAGCCATTAAAAGGCAGGAGCAGATCAGAGATCCCAACTAGAACAGAAATAAGAGGGGTCTTGAGACTTGCTGTTGTCATTTCATCTGCATTTGACAGGACACTGAGCTCTGGTCCCTGGTTAAATGGGAGGCAGGAAACTGGAGATAGCATCTCCCATTAGGTGGCATTAACCCAGCCTTGAAGCAGGACTGAGGTGGGACTTTATCTCTCTAATGCAGAAAGACTCTTCAGAAAAAGATATATCCTAAATTACAGCTGGAACAAAAGATTAGTATCAACTGCCTTTTAATTTCTTGGGTTTTACACTTCTGCTTGCTAACCCCACTCCTGATTTTGCAGTCAACAACTGAACTCTTCAGTTTCTTAGGCTACAACTTGTTACTGCTGTCCAGGATCCTCACAGCACAATTTATCGCTGCAAAGAGAACATTTCCCTTCTTGCACTTAGCCCAGTTCAAAGATTAATACATTCAAGACTGAAAAATTGGCTGGAAGCTGACAAAATGAGGGAGGTTGTTTTGTTCGCCCGATGTCTAAATGAGAATTAGGAGTGCCAATGAGATCTACTGTTTCTAAACCTCAGAGGACATGGTAACCCAAAACAATGAGTTCAGCATCTTCTGTCCAGTGCATGTGTCCCGTCGTGTGTGTCCCCCCCCACCCCCGCTTAAAATATAAATTTCAAATGCAAAAAGCAGTTGGATTAATTTAATTTTTTTTTTTGCTAATGAATTGGCTATATGTACTTTCAATTAGTGAAAATCTTTTCAGAGACACCATTTTGTGCTATAGTTGACTTCTAACTTATGTCCAAACACAACTTGCCACAAAGCTTTAGTAAAACCTGTTATTTGCCCCTCCACACCACCATAAAAATGGGAAAAGTGAGGATCAGAGCACATATGTGTCAAGCTGTTAAGTTATTTACATTAGGATGAATCTGTCCAGTGCAGGTCTATATATCTATATTCAAATGAAATGCCAAACTGAAAGTGAAGGCTCCAGTTAACACCACAATCAAATGTTTCCTCACTGCAGAGAATCGATCTTTTGCCAGGAAAACAAATAAAAAGCAAACCTGAAGTTTATTATTTAAACTCTGTTTCCTCTTTCATACTTAAAAGATTATTTATTCCCTTGGAGGAAAACTGATTGACCTTGTTGCCTGGAAGGAAGCAGCTCAGTATTTCCATCGGGATGGTGGAGACAGAGAGCTGAGACCCAAGACCAGGAATTGCAGCAAAATGTATCAGCTGGGCATAAATTACACCTTGTGCATCTTCCTAATTACTCTGGCAGTTAATCCAGGCAAGGAGCAATGGGCAGACATAGCCTAAGCCTGCCCAGGCAGCCTGGCTGGCACAGGGCATGGAGATGAAGGATGCATGGGCCAGGCAGGATCAAGACGTCCCCAGCACAAGGACTGTGCCGGTCCCTGTGAAGCCTGCGAGGGAACCAGCATCCCCCTTCCCTGGTGCAAAAGTGACACGCAGCACTGCAAGAAGGTCCCCAGGCTGCTGGAAATGGAGGTGCTTTGCTGTGGCTGGACCTGTGGTACTTAGGGCAGGGAGTGGCCCTACAGACGGTGGCCGTCTGCATCATTGACACTGTGAGCATCATGGAAGTGGGTGTGAAAGCAAGACAGGGATGGCTGCTGGTATCAGAGCACCCTGAGCTCCCTTTGAGGAAACCGACCCCTCTGAGCCCATAAAGGACCTGTGTCCCATCAGCATTGAACGTGGGGAATGATCTCCCTTAAAATAAAGCCCTCTTGCCTGAGGGCTGTCTTGCCATGCGGGTGTCCCCCTGGCTCTGTGCAGGCTTTGCCATGTCTATCTGGACGCAGGTTGTGCTCTAAGCTCTCTCCTAGTCTCGACCACTTGGTGCCACCAACAAACAGAGCCATTTGCACTGAGAAAAATGAGTGTTTCATTTTTGCCTGTTACATGGTTTAAGGCACTGGGTGTTGTTACCAGCGCAGAAAAGAAAGAGAAATAATTTAGTCTGTAAGACTAATTATGGCTATGTCTGAGACAGCATTTCTCAGCATCGGCCTCTCGGTGCTTGCAGAGAGTTTGTAGCATCGTTCCTTCTGCTAACAGATGGGGAAACTGAGTTGCAGAGGGGGGCTGTGACATGCCAAGTGAAGCAAGATGAACTGAGTTGAATGAAAAAACATCCCTGGTGCCAGGAGCTGGCATTCCCCTTATTTGAAGGAGGCCAAGAAAAATCATCCTGGTCTCTGGATGCAGTAACAGAAATGGAACAGAGAAGGTAGATAGACAGCCATGCCAGTGATGTCCTGGCTTTCTGCGCTCTGGCTCTCCATTGAGAAGCAATAGAAAAGAGGTGTTATTGTCACCCCAGGCAGGGTGTGGGACTGGGGGGATGCCACCTCCCTGCCTCTGTGTCCCTGCGGTCCTTCTTGGGCATCGCTGGTACCCAGGGGTCTGTGTGCAAGAACACTCTGGCTGGTCTCAGGGACAGCGTGGATGGAGGCTGGTGAAGAAGATAAGGGAATGGGGCTGGGGAACAAATCCCCTTTCCTCCTCCAGCTTCTTTTTGTGAACAGAGACTTTTGTTCTTCACAAAAATCCAACCACACTACTCAAGACTGGAGTGGCTGATGAAAGTGGTCCCTTGATCAGTGCTGCGGGGCAAAGCCCAGGCAAGGAAGGGATGGGAGGAAGGATGGAAAAGGCAGTGAGAGATGGGGCAGGGGCATAAGGGGGAGCTGTTGGTTCCCACTGGGCTCAGTGCAGTGAAGGGCAAACCCAGATGCTGCAAAACTTTCCAGTGGCTGATCCTGCTCTGCACTTCCCTACACCACCAAAAACGGTCCTTCCTCCCCTCTTTGCCCCCCATCACCCATCTGGCCCTTAGCTCATAGGCAATTGCTGCCTGTGCTCTATAGGAAGGAGGTTCTCAACCCCTTGGGGTTAGTTTATACTCTCTTGCTGATGGCATCACCAATGATGTCTCCTGAGTACCCAGACCTGCCTGTTCATCCGCCCTCCAATTGGAAAGGCAGCTATGTGCCCAGCAGCAGGCTGCAGTGGGGCTGTGTGCTGGCAGAGCAGGGGGTGCTCAGCTCATTGCTATTCCGCAGGACACCCCACTAGCTGTGGGGCTTTTTTGTGGCCACCCTGGAGAGCATCAATCGCTCTTTCTTGCAACTGGGCATCCTGCACAAGAGACGCACACCTGCCTCAGCAGCTGGGCAGCCATGCTGCCAGAGAAGGCATCTCCCTGCCAGGAGCCCGGACAGACTCTGGAATGGCTGGTTTCCCATTTGGAGGGCTTGAAAGTTCGGGTCACCTTGAATGAGATGTGTCCCAAAAGGACCAGCTCCCTGGGACCGCTCCTCCCAGTCCATCGACAGCCCACACGCTGGGTTCTCCCCTGCTTTCAGCTCCTGTGTCCACCCCTGTTGCATCTGGTGGGATCACTTTGAAAAGTCATTAATTTATCTCCAGGATAAACCAATGCTGTTCATATTAGCTCAGTTGTGCTAGATGTTGTTTCCCCAGTCTCTAAGATGGTACTGTTGTCCCCAGGGGGACAAGTCTCTCAAGCTGTCCCCATCCCTCCAAGAGTCTCTTGCCTGTGTGGTCTCTTCCATGCTCCATATCTTGCTGTCTGCAGGGACCACAACCCCCTCATGATTCACACCTGGGCTTCCCTCACACCCCTGTGGGCAGGACCCTGCAGGCTTTTCCCTCTCCTTCCTCCAGCCAGAGGTTTTCTTCCAGCCCATCAGTTTTATTCCATTCTGAAATGACTCCTGTGTGTGTCATGAAGAAACTCATCTCCCAGGTCATTTCACCACAGTGCCTCCACGTTTTCCTCATTTTTTCCATACTTCTTTGTGTTGCAGTGGTAGCTTTTCTATCCTCCCTGCCTCCAAACCAGAATATAGACCTCCAAATACACCAACTTTCTGAATTTCAGACCCCTCTGACTCCCTCATGTCTGCTCTAACCAGTCCCACCAAACCCCCTCTCCATGCCGAGGCTTGACCTGTGGCCCTTTGGGATGAATGATTCCTCCCCACTGTCAGGCTGATTTCGACCATGGCCATTTGAATGCAGTGGCTTCATGGCCTTCATCCCTGAGCCTTTGCCCAGCCCTGCCTGCTCTGCCTTGGAGGCCTAGGGACTTGCAGATCTCAGGCCACCCAGCCAGGTGGCTGCCGTGTCCCCTCAGAGCACACGCCCATGTCCAATAGTCCCTTGTGTTTGGGTACAAGCTGCTTTGAGATGTCCTGGACAGGACACCTTGTTGGGTCTGGCCTCACTGACTGCAAATTGCAGCTGTGGGTCTGGGGGGTCCCTCCAGATTGGATGTTGAAAACGGAGTCTGGTGGGCTTTGTTCCAACTGTCTCCCATCCAAACTCATGGCCAAAATCCCCTCTCTGGTCAACAGAGTCAATGTGGCACTTTTAAGACACAGTTAAGCTTATTCTAACACCACAAATGGGCTGGAAAAACCATGCTGTGATGCACCCTGGGGTGTAAAAGGAGCTAAGGGTGGCTTGGCTGTTGGTGGCCACACGGCACATACCCCACCAGAGCAAGACAGATGCCACATGCACATGCCAAGAGCTGGGCGATGACACGGAGACCAGCCTGTGGCTCCAAAGCTGGTTGCTGGGGAGAGGGTTGGTGCTGGCTCTGTGGCAGAGGAGTGCCTGAGCCTGCCTGCACACCCAGCCCTGACCCTGTGAGTCACTTATTTCTGCTCCATTGCCTGCTCCCGCTGGTGTGGTGCAAAGGTGGGACCATTTCTCTAAAGACCAGGTGATGACAACACCTCCCATTGATGGAGTCACATTCTTCCATCTCAGGGGTGGGGAAGACCCAGGACCACCCACCAAAGGGCTCCTGCATGCCCCAGGCCAGCTCCAGCACCAGATGGCTGTGGTGATGGCACACACAATGGTGAGCTGGTCCTGACTCACTCCTGACACGCTGCCTGCAGGGCCAGGCTGGGTTGACGGGGACTGGGCAGGCTGAATCAGCAGCTCTTGCTTTGGCAGAGCCTCCTTCTGTAGGATGTTCCACTTGCCTTATTGCAAGCAGCTGCACAGGATCCTTCGAAAGCACTGGACACCAAGCCTCAATGTGCATCATCATCGCCTCCACCAACGTAGTGCCCTTGGAAACACTGCAGTCACTCCAGAAAGGGGAAAACCATCTCCGAAGTGCTCAGTGGTGCTGTTAGAAGTGTGACAGTCTGGGTGTTCCCAGGTGGTTTTGGGGCTCTGCTGCTCAACCACAGGTCTGATGGACTATCGTACCATGGACTCAGAGGACCATCACTCGCCTGCAGTGAGGTACCTCACCTTACTCACTGCAGACACCTCGCTGGACACCACACCATGTCCGGGTGGCCCTGGCTGTTGGTGATCCTCATCTTTTGCTCGGTGGAGACCTCATGGTCAGTTTATATTACCATTGGAGGAAGAAATGCAAGCTGGCTAGTGTTCCATCTGCCCCCTTTGTAGAGTAGGTCCTCTTGGGTTGATGGTACCCAACACACCTGAATGACTGTTATGGAGGTGGCAGAGCCTTGCTGCATTCCATCTACCCATCTCCACCTGGTTTGATGTCTGTGTTCCCTGTAGGATGAACTCATGGGCAGGAGCACCTCACTGAGGCCATCATCCCTACAGATGTGTCTCAGCCCTTTTTGACTCTCTCAGTGGATGGAGATGCTGCCACTTTTAATTAGGACCGACTGCTGACAAGAGTGACTTCTGGCATTCTTGATTCCAGGCTCTGCAGATCAGGGACCTGCAGCCCAGGAGGACCATTTTGCCTCCTGGATAACCCCATTTCATTGAGTTACTTCTGCACGGATCACCATGGCATGGGCTGGGATCATGGAGGAGCCTGGCTGCTGGGTGCTCTAGGCACAGTTGTGACATGAGACCATCTTATCACTGCACAGTGCATGAACAAAAAGGCCAGGTTGTCCTAGTATATCTCAGCTGCCATATCTGCTGTGCCTCAGCCTCTGTCCCTGCCTGGTGGGGTCCCCCTGAGAGAGCCATGGTGCTGCTCTGTGCCTCAGTTTCCCTGTCTGCAAACATGCTGTTGCCTTTGCTGGGAACATACCTTCAAATTTACTGGGGATGCATTGACAAGGGTTAATGCTAAAACCTGAAAATCAGTAGAAATTGGAAAACCCCCGAACTATTTCCAGAGCATGATTTTGGGGTGTAGCAGGCAAATGCCAGCAAGAAGAAGCTGCTTTTGTTCATCGCCCTGCAGTGCAACACAGGCAGATGTAAGCTCTGCTGAGGGGACAGATGTTGACTCACAGCTAAAAGGGTCAAGGCGAAATGATACCCTGGGCAGATTACCCACACAGGGACCACGTCTTGCCCCACTCAGAGATACAGGAGAAGGGCTGGGATGAGACAGGGTGCTGCTGCCCAGGAAGCCTGTCCAGAGTATCATCTGGAGACCATGCATCTCCCCCTGCCCTTTTAATGCAGAAAATTTGGGAATAACTCCAAATATCAGCAAGTCCACAACATCCCTACACAGGATTCAGTGCTCTTCTCCCCTTCCCTCTGTGCTACTAACAGAGCATCCCACGGTCAGACCCTCACTGCAACCCAAGGAGGGGGAATCTCGCAAACCCCAGCATTTTCCCTAAGAATCCAGGAGCTGGGGAAGCTGCTTACAGCCCAAGTCCCTTCCCTCTGGCTGGCACAGCAGCGTCTGTAGCTTTTTCATGTGACCTGATTTTGCGTCTGTCGGCAAATGCCTCGTGGCACCGCTGCAGCAGCTGTGTGCGCTCCCACTGAGCCTAATCCAGACATCCCCTCACCGAGGGCAGAGCTCTTGTGGCTTTGATCTCTGACTTAGCATGCTCTTGGCTGAAAATTACTCCAGAGATCACAGAGTCATGCTGAAAACCGGCTCACCTGGGTATTTACCAGGATCTCAAGACCAATATATCCTGCTGATGACCTCCCTTCCCATTCCCAAGGCTCTGAGTATATTGGTGATACCAGAATTGAGCTCCTGGTCCCAGACCAACACAGCTTGTCTGTGCACCCTGGATCTGGTTCGAGCAGAGCTTGGTATAAAATGCTTGCTCTGATTTAGCCCCCACATGCTGAGCTGGTACAGGGTGCTGAAAACTGCAGCTTGGAAATAGCCCAAAGTCTCCAGCGAACCTCTCTGGACTGTGATTTCTGCCTTTTATTCTCCATTCTTGGTTCTGCCTGTTCCTTGGGAATTAAGGTCTCCATAGATAACCCTTGTTGGCTAAAAATATACCTGGTGGAGGACAGCAAAGGAAGAAAAAAAAAAGAGGCGGCTGCAAAGACCTGCCAGTCTCCAAAATTTTTCCAGTTTAAGATAAATGGGAGTGTTTTCCTTGGAAATTCAATCTGCTTTTGCAGGAGCAGAGCCTGTAAGGATGGATGGCATCTTTTCATTGACTAATGGAGGTCAAAAGAAACCTAGATGAGCTCCTGGGCACAAGAGCTTGCCTGCAGCTCTCTGAGCTCATGCTCCCTGCTCTGAGTCACCTGGACACTTTTGAAATGTTTCCTCCAAATTTAAAAATAAGCCTCAGAAGAGCCATGGTTTATTCACTTGCCTGGCTGGACAGGATAGCTCACTGTTGCCCTCACTTATCATCTGCTGTTTTGGCCACACTGGCTGGACACGTCTCCAGTCAACTTTGTGTCTTTGGGGACACATGAAACCCATCATCTGGCCAGCAAATTGCCCTCAGGTGGAGCATGTATTTCCTTTTCTTAATTTCATCCCATTGCTCTGGGTTGAAACCCTTGTGCCAGCCTGAAAAATTGCCTCTGTGGTTTGTTACCTTTCCCCTAAAGTGGGTACTGTCCACAGGGAACCAGCTCCCACAGGCACTGGGGCCACCATGCATCCCAGCCTGGTCTGAAACCTCTCCATCTCCATCCTGGACACATCTGCTGGGGCTCAGAGCCCAAGTGTCTGGGAAGGTTTCCTGGCAATTAGTGTTGGGAGTGCTGGAAAGATTTCCCATGGGCCCTTAGGTGCTTTGGTGCCTGGGAATTTTGGCCAAAGCAGGGTCTCATCCTGATGTCCTACTCACCCCCCTCCCATGGCAGTGGGGTGCTTATCACTCTCATGCCAAGACCCTCCATAAACTCTCAGTGGAGGAGAAGGGGGGAAACCATCTCGAACACATGCCTTGCTCCACAACCCAGCTGGCTGAGGGTGATGAGACTTCCTAGGCTTCCCTGTGACCCAATCCCAGCTGGCCTCACGCCTCTGGCTCTTGGCAGGCCTGGAGAGAAGGGGAAAGAGCACTGTAATCCCGGCAACAGCCTGAGTTCAGGCAGGAGCCTGAAAAACAGCAGGGTCAAGGGGGAAAACTTCGCCCTTCCACTGGCAGGTCCATCCAAGAGCTTGCAGGCTACCTGCATGTCCTCCTCACCTCCTGGCTTGCAGGCACTGCAGTCCAGGGCTGAGGGTTGCTCCTGCCATCCCTGAGCTGTTTTATCTCGAAAGGCTCAGGACAGGGCACTTCTGAACCATGGGAAAATGCCAGCACTGTCCGCAGAACCACCCACAGACCCTGCTTTACCCTGGGCTCTCCCCCTGCTGCACCCCAGCGTCCTGTCCCCCCATATTTCCTAGCAATTTCCAGCCTGGTTTGGTCTAATTTCCATGGCTCTGCAGCCTTATGTGTGTGTTGGAAACCTTTAATGGCACAAAATGCAGCTTGCCCTGGTGGGATGCTCCTCGGGATGCTGCAGGATGGGAAGGGCAGGGCTGGGGTGGGGGGGGCATCCCGATGTTGGGGCCCAGGCACAGAGGGTGGAGGTCCCTGCTGTGGAGTGAGAGACCCCACATACAAGGGCTCTTGCTACCAGCAGATTTCTCCAGTTTTTATCTTCCTGGCACATCTTTCAAAGTGTTTGAGGAAAGAGCTGGTGGTCCAAGTGAAGCAGACAAGGTGAGGACCCCCAAGGACACACCAAGACAGGACCAGGCTGCATCCATGCATCCAGCATCCCTAGCCAAGGGGCTGTGGTTCAGCATCTCCCAAGGACAGCAGCTCCTTCTGCCATGGCCCTTTCCAAAAAGCCCAACAGAGCATCTCAGAGCAGAGGTAGGGGCCCCTGAATCAGTGGCGGCTGGCGCCAAAGGAGCTACATCCCCCGACAAACATCCCCCCGGCACTGTCCCCTCCAGCATCCTGCCGCCAACTGCCGCCACAGGGATGCCGAGGGGCCAGTTCCTGCCGGACGCCCCTGGCCGGCTGCTTCCCCTCCCTTTGAACTTGTTTCATCTTCCCTCAGCACAGCTGCGAGAGGGAAGTTTGGGCTGGGCTGGAGGACCCCGCTGCGCCTGGCTGGGGGGGACGCCAGGATGGGGGTCCTGCCTTGCCACCAGGCGGAGAGGAAGGATGCAAGAGGGGAGATGTGAGCTTTTCCACCAGCATGAAGGCAGCAAACCTATTTTAGGTGCTTTCCAGCTGTTTAAAGTGGTTCCTATGGAGGCTGGGGAGCGTGGTACCCTCTGCTCCAGCCTGCTTAACCTGAGTGATTCTCTTGCATCCCTCCATAGTCAAGAAAAGGCCCCTTGAAGGGAGGCAGCATCCTTCAGACCCCAGCAGTAAGGAAGGATGCTACCCAGGGGTTTGGGGCAAAGGGAGAGGGTTTGGTGGGATATCCCAGTCCCCTGACCGTGCTGGGTGTGCACTGAGTTTACCTCCAAGAGCAGGAGGAAGGAGGTGCCAACTCAAAGCCATGCAAGACCCCTCTTTATCCTGCAAAATCTGCCTCCACCTTGCATGAGCGGTCCATGTTCCTCTGTGTTTCTGTGTCCATGGGAAAAACAGCCATGGGAGCGAGGAGGATGCCCGAGATAGAACATTGGATACCACTTGGGCATCTCCCACTGCCATCCAGAGACACATTACAAATGTCTTGGGGCACCATTTGCTCAAGACATACTGCCAGCAAACACCCACCTCTGGGGCCACCAAGCTCCTATTCTCCCCCCAGGGCTCTGTCTCCAGCTGGGTGCATGGACAGCGGACAGGTCCACATGTGTGCTGGAAGAAGGAGCAAACCTGTAGGTTGTTCCCCCAAGCTTGCAGCCCCCAGGGCTGGGGTATGCATGGGTAGACAGGAGCCAGGGCCAGAGCCAGGCTGCGATGCACCACATTCCCCCTGCTACCTGCCAAGCTGTGCTTCCAGTCCTGCCTCTACCTAATTAAACAGAAAACCTGGAAAGTCCAGTGGTGACTGCTTCTCCTTCAGAAAACTCTTCCCAGCCAACAGTCCTATTGGCTTCTCACCCCAATTGGCCAGTACATGACCAGGATGTGGAAACTTTTGCACACCCCTTCATGGAACCTGAAATGCAACTGGTGACTTGCTGGGGACCCCCAGAGCAGAGATGGCATTTGCAGGGTGGTCGGCATGAGGACAGAGCACGGATGCATGGAGCCTCTCTCCTTGTTCCTCCCAGTCCCAGTCAGCTGCCTCTATGAAATGCATTTCCCTTCCCCACTGTTGCCTCTCCCCAAGCCTCGACAGAGCCAGGGCTGCCTGCAAGTGGATAGCAGGGCCAGGGATGTGGGGGATCCCCATCCACGACAGCCGATGAGATCCCCTCGGCCACGCCGGTCATGCTGGTGAGCATCCACCCTGTGCCAGGCTTATCTGGGGACTTGGCACATGAGAGCGCTGTCTGCTGACTCTGTCCCCTCCATCCCTGATGCTGGCCAGCCACGTGCTGGAGGGGACATCCCTGCTCTGTGTCCTGGCTGTGCTAGGGATGCAACCGAGGCAGAGATCCCCCCCCACATCATTCCCCACCTGCCTGCAAATCTCTGTGGGATGCCATTGCTGCGTGGGACTGGATGCCATTGCTGCCTGTGGACATCCAGGGACCTTAGCAGCTCTACCCGAGCTCTCCCAGGTATGAGTGGCCACACATGTCTTGCTGGGGGACCCAAGTCCTGCTGAGGTGTTGCAGGGTCTCAGCACCCAGCACCAATTTTCATGCTGGTGGGTTTGGTGTTGCAGTGAGGAACACCACCACAAAGCTGCGATTCAAACTGTCAGCACTGTAAAAATGTTTTCAGTATCATCTTTTAGCATCTAGCAACAGGTTGGGAGAAACTTGAGGCATTTCAGATTCAGGGAATTTTCTTTAGTGGCATTTTCTCTCCTATTTGTGGCATTTTTGCTGCTGCTGTGTCTAGGGTACAAACACCACATTTGCCAATTGCTGGGAATTCATGCCAGGGAAAGAAGGAAACATCCAGGGGTAAGGGAACAGGAGAGCTAGTGAAGCCAAACCCTTCTTGTTGAGGCTACAAAGCCTTTCAATATTAAGCTAGGCTACAAAAAGTTAGAGGAAAATCTCATGATGCTGGGTGCTCAGGCACATGGTGGGTCAATATTGCATGAGAAAAACCCACCCAAATTATACACAGAATAGAAGGCTCTAACTTAATATTGCTCCCAGTAAAGGTCCTTGGGCTCAGGGCAGAGATCTCCCCAAAAAAGCCTATTTGATTCTCAGAGGCAGCAAGGGAGGAAAAAAGACTGTGTTTGTTAGAAAAATGACTGATGAGAGCTAGGCAGTGTTGCTATGTATAAAGCCACAGTACTCCCACACCTGAACCTATCCCCACCACGCTGGGGATGCGGGAGGACCGAAAAAGCACCAAAAGCAATGACAGGGTGAGAATCACTTCGGTTACACTGACAGGCTGGAAGACGAGGATTTTTCAGGCTGGGAAAATCACACTTAGGGAGGAAGTCAGGAACAGCCTGTGAAATCGTGTGTGGCGGGGAGGGGGTGGGC
>JANZLQ010000055.1:6411361-6421607 GCA_026212715.1 Elanus axillaris
GGCGGGGGGGGGGTGGCCAGGGACTGTGGTTGTAGCCTGTGCCCCCCCCCTCCCCACCCGCCTTACACTCCACTGAGCAGCCTCTGCTGGCCATGGCTGCAGGAAAAACCCCAAAGCAACAGATCTCTGGCCTGATCCAGTGGATCTGGAGACACCAAGCACTCTGGAGCAGCCAGTTGATCCATATGCAGGTGCTTCCTGTTCCTGTCTCCCTGGACGTGAAGGTGATTCCTGCCCCAGGAAGGGTCCTACACTCACTGGGGTTTGGGCAGCACTTAACACAAGGGGATTGGGTCCCTTTTTGGGGGTCTTTTTGCTGATGAAGGGTTGTGGACCCCTCCAACAAATGGGCTGGAGCCCACATCTGAACTGCAAAGGGGTCAGTGGGGTGACACAGGCTGGGTGTGTGCTCAGCCGTCCTGGCTGGGCTGACATTTCCAGCAATACTCTCAGCCGTGGGAGCCTTCCCGGAGCCAACAAGCCCAGCAAAGGTATCCCTGCAGACATGTCCTCTGACCGAGCAAGGGGGACCAGCCACAGTAACTGCGCAGTGAGGGGCTGAGCCGGGACATGGGGGCTGCACTCGAGCTGGGTGTCACATCCCCTTCAAGCCCTGCTGACACCCCCCCAGGCCCACTGTGACACCCAGACCCCACAGCTGCCTCCCCCCAGCCCCAAGGGCTGCAGCACCACAATGGGGGGGGGGGGGGGAGCTGGCCACAAAGCAGTTAAATATCTCCTTCTGGAGCAGCAGCATTCAAATACAGTGCATCCCTCCCATTTATGCCCCACGGTATTTGCTATTGGGTTGGCTTTGAAAACAGATACAGATGATGAGAAGGGGAAAAACAAGAAGAGTCATTTGTGGGGCAGCCCCATAGCCAGGGGTCTCTCCTGGGTGCACCTGCCCCATGAGATGTGCCGGGCTGTCACCTCTGGTCCCTCAAAACCCCAAAGCTGTGTTCCACATGTCCAGGAGCAAGCAGGTTATCACCCCCGGGCTTCTGGGCTCCCTATGGCGAGGGAAAACCCAGGCTGAAGACAAATCTATCATCTCCTTTCCACTCCCTGAAGCACCCTGCCTGAGCTCTCCCATGTACGGGTGGGACACACTTTGTCCCAGCCACAGGCACCCTGTGAGGGGCTGCCCTGTCCTGCCTGCTGGATGCCACAATGCGATCTCTGCCTGCACACCCAGAACCCAGAACACCCCTGAACCCTCAAGCAAAGCTATTGGAGGCGGCGGGGGACCCACCCCCCTACCCCCCTGGCCCAGCCTGTCCCGATTGCTGCTGTGGCCAGATGTGCCCAGGCTTGCAGCGTGGAGGAAGACCTTTCTCCCAGTGCTTCTCTGAGTTTGGGGCATCCTTGCTCCCTTCAAACCCCCGCAGCAGCCACTGCAGAGCTGGTCTCGATGCATTTTCTTACCTGACAGGGATCTTGACCCGCAAATAGCGATCCACGGCGATGGCCAGGAGTGCAAGGATGGAGCTCTCGGTGAGGATGAGGACAGGACAGGCCACCATGAGGCAACTGTAAAACTCCGTCTGCGGTCCTATGTTGATGATGATGGCCAAGGGGATGACCAGAGCCCCCACGGCCACATCGGCCACCGCCAGTGAGACGATGAAGCAGAAAGTGGCATCCCGCAGCGCCTGGTTCATCTTCACAGCCCAAATGACCAGGATATTCCCCGGCACGGACACCAAAGCGATGAGGACTTCGATGGAGATGTAGGCAGCCTGGAAGGCTGAGACGGGGTGTGCCATGATGCTCCGGTCCCCCCCCGCCTCACGCTGGGGTCCCTCGGTCGCCTGCAAAGGCACAGGGAGGCGATCAGCAAATGGCATCGTTAACTGTGCTGCGGGCCGGGACGGAGCCTGTGCGGGGGGGTGGGAAAAAAAACACCTAACAGAACAAACCCACTCCCGTCTGTGCCGTCCCCTGGGGCTCCGGCCCGCCCTCCCCCCCATCCCGGACTCATCCTGCACCCACCTCCATCCCGCTTCGCAACCGCTCCCGGTGCTGCGGGGCGAGCGGGAGCCGCCAGCCAGCCCCGGGGAGAGCGGCGGAGCCCCGCCGCCCCTCGGGGCCGCCCCGGGGCCGTCTGCCGGAGCCCTTCGGGGCCGATGCAGCCGGAGAGGAGCCGCCGTTCCCTCCCTCCCTCCCCGGGCTACTTCCTCCCGCCGACCTCGCACCGCTCCCCGGCGGCAGCCTCCCGCCCCCGCCCGGTCCCAACCCACCTCACCTTGTCCTGCAAGCCGCGGGCTTGTTTTGGGGTGTCCTCACCCTAAAATAGCAAGAGCTCTTCACCCGCAGGGGAACGCGGGGGGCATGCTGGGGGGGGGGGGGGCCGGAGGGATGCTCGGGGCGCTGAGTACCGGGCTCGCCGCCAGCGAACGGGACTGTGCTCGGTCCCCGGTCCCCGGCACCGTGCGGCTCCCGCAGGCTCTGCCAGCTCCCAACCGGAGCTGGAGCATCACATGGTGCAGCCTTCCAGCCGTTTAAAGAGCGACTGACCCGATTTGGGGCTCGCCGGGCCCGGGAAAGTAACCGGGGAAGGGTGTGGTGGGGGGTGGCAGGACCGGGAGGGTGAGCGGGGTGGGAGCCGGCAGCGGCGGGGGAGCAGCAGAGCTGGTGCCAGCCCCAAGCTGCCGACACGGGTCGGGTTCCGGTTTTATCACCAGAACGGGTTTTTGAGGTCGGGTATGAGACAGAGGATCCGGGGAGGGGACCCCGGAGGCAGAGCTCGAGCTCGGGGTGAGGGAGGACCCAGCGCATCACCCGGGCACGGAGCAGCCGCTGCTCCGGGTTCAGACCCAGGAGGGGCCCGGCATCCCAAGTCAGACTCAGGCCGGCCCAAAGAGCTGGGGTGCTCCCCCGGGCACGGTCTGACGATGTCTCACCCCAAATCACTGCTGGGGTGCATTGGGAGTGAGCCCCAAAGCACCTTTCATCCTCTGAATGGCACCTCTGGGTGCTGGGGTGGGCCTGCACCCCATGCTGGGGAGGGGGGAAGGCACAGGGCGATGGCATCCCTCGCGCAGGGGGCTGTGTCGGTAGAAAACAGAGCTGCTGGGGCAGGTGGAGGGTCTTTCTGGTTAAGGCGTGTGGAGGAATAGTGGCCCCAAACTGATGGTGAGGCTGGACCGGACACTATTTAAGGTCCTAGGAGAAGTTTAGGGAAAAACAGCCACCCCCAAAATTTCCCCCCTGTGCTGGGTAGCGCAGATGCAATGATGCTCAATCTGACTGATGGAGCTGAACCAGCCAAGCCCTCCAGGGACACCCCCCACTCAGGGATGGACCTGGCACCTGCAAGGCTTATCCCGCATAAGTTGTTCCCCAGGAGTGGGGCTGGTTTATCTGAGTGCTGGAGGGACCAGGACCAGCTACGACCTCAGATTTGGGGCAAGGGGACTCTCCAAAACCCCATCTGCACCTCTCCCCATCTTTTCTCCCTCCTCTGGTGAGACTTGGGGCTGGAGTTGTCCCCTCCCACTCTGCTCTGCCTTGGTGAGAGATGTCCCAGCACCTGGATCTGCCCCTTGGGGCTGACCCTCAACCCACTCCTCCATCAGAGCCTGCATACCCCAAGGCAGGGATGGGAACAACTGTGGGATCATCACAAACCCAGTGCTGGACTTCTCCATCAGCTGGTGGCCTGTAGGCTTCCCCCTCACCTCCTTGGCCAAGTAACCAGCATAGGGCTGGGGTGTTCAAGCAGCCGAGGGCCATCTTGGCACCGTAGCAATGTGCCACCTCTGACCATTGGGCTTTGCCAGCAGCAGGGCAAGGAAAGCTTGTTTGGATTTGAACAATCTGCTCTGTCAAGAGAAAAATAAACCAAAGATAGCAGGCTCATGTAAACACTATGCTATTTACAGGAGGCGTTCAGTGGAGCAACTCACAGCGCACCTCCTCACATATCCTACACCCCAGGGAGGAAGCTGTTACCCCGCTATAGGGCTGAAACCCTAAAGCCAGAGGCAATGCGTGGGGTGGGGGCATGCAGGACAGGGTGCCTGGCTTGGAAAGGGCATCCCCAGAGAGCCCCGAAACCCCTCGCCCAGCAGCTTCCCAGGGTGAGTGTCCTTGCAATCAACCTCTGGAGCAGAGCAGGAAAACCAGCAGGTTCATCACGGGAGTGCAATGCGGAAGCAAACGTGGGCAGGTCCTGGCCTAATTGTATGCAAATCTCCCAAACACAGAGATTAAAAACCACTCCTTTTCCTTAGTGGATTTGCAGTTTGTTCTCCCTCTCTGGACTCATGCCCCAGCATACTTAATTTTAGCAGCACCCCTAAAAAACCCCATGTTATAGCAAAAATGAGCTGCCCAGCTGGGAATTTGCCAAAGCAGTGTAGGAGCTCTCCCACCAGCCCAAGCAAAGAGTCCCAAGGTTTTGGCAAAGCCTGCAAAAACTGAATGAACAAATGTTGCTGCTGGTCATTGCAAGTGGTTGTGCAGAGCCTGTTCCTGGTGGACATGGCATCATCTGCTCACCCTTCTGGACACCAGGCTAGGGCTTGTGCCAAGTGAGTGTTGGGAATTCCTTAAAAACCTGTGAAAGGTAATTTTCTGGTGAACATCAAGCACTGTGAAGGTTGTTCAGGTCTTCCAGGCTCTTGCTGGGGTTTGGCAGGGGAAAATGGCCTGAGAGTTGCACCAGGTCAGGATGATCCCAAAGTGTCAGATGACGCTGTTACAGGCAAATATCTGCTACCATCCCCAGCACAGCGGGAGAGATGGAATGAAGGAGGGCAAAGAGGGGATATGGCATGGCTTCAATATTCCTGCACCAGAGGACCAAACCTTGGCCATGGCAGGAGGGCATGGTTGGTGGCCGGCTCCATGCCAGCGTGATGCACCAGAGGGTTTGGCGTGTCAGGGCTGGCTGAGCCAGCCTGCCCGGCTGACAAGACCAAACCCTGACTGAACAGCCCCGGGGCTCGGCAGAAGCCAAGAAATGCTTTTCCAAGGAGGCAAGTCAGGGCATGGGTACCCCATTTTCACCTATTTTTCTTCAGCCTTTCTTGGGGGTTTGAGCTTTCCCCCTCCTGCCTCAGTTTACCTACATGAAGAGCAGCTCCATGCTGCCATCCTGGCTGCTCAGTGCAGGATATGTTGAGGGTTTCTCCACCTCCTCCATCATGGGGACCATTGCACAGCCCTTCCGGTCATGGAAAGGGGCCTCTTAATTAGGAAAGTTAATTAGGCGTGCGGCTGGTGCCAGCAGCACAGGGCTGTGTGCTTGGAGGGCTGACATCTCTGTGAGATATTAATTAGGACGAGTGACTCCCCGAATGCCACAGTCTGGTGGGTCTGGACAAGATGGCACAAGGCAAAAAAAAAGAAGGAGCAAACAAAGGGAAAACCCAGAGCTTTTCCAAGGATGCTTCTGCTCTGCTGAGATGCTGCCCCATAGCACCAGCCCTGGGGCCACCAGTCTGTGTGCACCGGGTGACACAGAGTGCTGGCAGGACTTCCCTTGGGATACAGGGCTGCTCCATGACTTGTGCTCTGTTTCTCTCCCATTTAACAGGATACATGGGCCCTTGGGAAGTCATTTGGGGAGCAAGGAGCACCATGCTTTTGCAGGGTGATGGATCTCCATCTGGGCTTTGCAGCAGATACTCAGCAGCAATGACACAGTGTAGAAAAAATTCCTGGGACATAATTTAAACCAGCAAATCCCAGAAGGTGGACTAAGGAACAGCTGCTTCCCCATGGACTGACCCTTTCCACTAAGCACATCTCAGCCCTGCCACCCAGAGCAGGTTTTAATGCAGGTTGGCAGCACTGTCCATGCGCCAAGGGAGAAACTGAGTCATGGATGGTGTCTGTGGTCACTCGGCAAGCGGGTGCCAGTCTGAGGACGTGCCCCGGCTCCCCTCTGCCCTGGGTAGATGCCATGTTTATGAGGCTGTGGGCTCCCACACAGTGGCCAAAGGGGTCAAGCCCCACCTGGTGCCCTGCCAGATGCCAGCCAGATGTTGCCTGCAGGCAGCTGGGTTGCAGCCAAGCCGGGTGCAATGATGCAGGATGCTAATGCTAACGGGCTTTTGCGCTTCCCTGGCAGGGAGAAACTGCTGAGACATCACTTGATGGAAGAGAAAACACGTTCAAGACCCAGCAAGCTCTCCACTAGTGCCGTCCTTGGCACAGCAGTGCGGTAGAGCAAAGGTCTGCCCCAATCTCTGGCTCTGCAGCACGCCTGGGACCACAGCGGGGTGCTGGAGTCCACCCCTGTGCACCAATCCAGGCCCTTTGCCTCTTCACCACTGCATCTTCCTCAGCACGCACTGGGTTTATTTTAATCCCGAGGGAGCCCCGGGAGTGTTATCAAGCCAGGCTGCCGGCCAAGAGCTATTCCTGCCCACAACTTCCAGCAGGCTCTGCAGCGCAGGAGGGGGTTAAACTTTTCTACTGCTGCAAATAAGTTTAGAGGATGGTTAAAACCCTTTGCCCCCACACCTCGACCACCCCTTAAACAAACCCAGTGCTTGTTTAGCCTCTCTTTTTATTTGAAGTAGCCCATGGAAAGGCAGGATGGTGCTTGCTACCTCCAGCCCTGCGGGCACTGAGCCATGCCTATGGAGAGAGAGGAGGGAGGCTGGTGGTGTAAGTGCTCTGAAGCATGCAGCAGTGATGACAGATCTTTCTGGGGCAAAGACTCCTGTGAAACAGCAACTTCCCAGGAAAGGAAAAAAAGGCGGGGGGGGGGGGGGCGGAAAATGTTAAGGGAAAAATTTGGCTTCTGCAAGTTCTGGTTTGCTACATGAGATGAATGAGGGGAACTCCTTCACTTGATGGATCTCTGAGATGGTATAATCATTTTCTGATTGATTTTGGGGGAAATATTGGGGAGGGGATGAAGAGCCAAGTGGGTGCTGTGCCTGGAAGACACCAGGGCCAGCACCAGACCTGGGGCTGTTGTGGCCTGGGGACACTTGCTCCTATCCCCCCATGCTCCATAGGGGCTGTTGAAGATGAGGATTTGGGGTGAAGGAAAAAGCAGGGGGTGAAGGAGTGACAGCGACAGAGGGAAGTGGCTGAGGAGGGCTGGGCTTGGCTGGCTGGGTGCCACTGGGGTGAGGATGGAGATGTGGCCCCTTGCTTGGGGCATAAAGAAAAGCCACGTCCCCATGGCTGCTGCTCCAGAAGTTTGTATTTCTCACTTTAGAAACACGTCCCATATTTCTATTTTAAAATTTTCCACTTTTAGCTTGCAGCTGTCACTTACTGCATCTTTCTCAGCTGGCTGGGCAGCTCTCAATTTCGGCAACAGGGGTTTTTTCCCCACTCAGACACTTACAGACCGTAACCACATCACCACCCTCCAACACAAAAGCTCTTCTTCCATCTGACTCCTGCAGCCTCCGAGCCTTGCACTCTGCTGCTGCCCCAATTATTTCCTTCCAACCAATCTAAACTGAAATGTTTCTTTCCAGAAATTCATGACAGAAATACACTGGGCAGGTCCTCTATGTTGTAGGAAAAGCTGTTTAAACCCTTCCCATGTGCCTAAACCTAACAGATTCCTACTGAAGACGTGGAAAATTCCTTATCAGCAGAGGGGATCCACCTCCTGCCCTGTTCCCCTTCTCTTCCAGCTGGGATCGATCCTTTCCCCCATGGCCCCAGAGCAGCACAAACATTACCCAAACCATCTGAGCACCGGCAAAAACAGCCTTCCAGCCCTGATCCCTGGGGGATGGCTTCTCTGGGATGGTGACGCTGCAGCGGGACATGTGACATTCTGCATTGCACAGAGCAACCCCGAGATGGTTGACCGAGACGTTCCCACAGCTGGCTGCCTTCCTCGGGGACGCGCGACCAGAAGTCCCCCGCCACGGGCTTGGAGCCTATCAGCTTTGATGGACATGGAGGCTGCTTCTCCTGCCTTTCCTCCCCTTCCTCCCAATGAGTGGGGAGGATTTGGGATGCAGGACCCAGCTTGGAGCTCACCCAGCCTCACAGTGGGAAGTCCCTGGATGAATTTGTGCCCTGGGAGGAGGTGACTTGGTGCAGTGATGCCCAGTGGACCTACTCCTGCAGTGGGGTGCTGCATGGCTCTGGGGCTTGGAGGTGATGGAGGAGTGGCGACCCATCAGTGGTGGTGGTTCAGTGTTGTAGAGGCCAAGGGATGTCAGCTGGATGGCTGTGGCTTTAGGGGTGCTGGAAAGTCCCAGATGGTCTCCTAGCTCTGGGGGAGTAGAGAAGGGGTGAGGGAGGATGCAGACATCACCTTGCTGGGAAAGGCTGAGAGGAGGGATGGGCTGGGAGAGCACCAGTCTGAAGGGCAGAGACCTCAGACAGGCATTGTGAAGGCAGCTGGGTGTGTAACCCCAAAATTCCTTTCATCTACCTTGGGAACAGCCCTTTCCTATGAAAAGCCCTGGCCGAAGTGGTGTTTGGTCTCCATGTCCATCTCTTCCATCCAGGGTGGAGACATGGGGATGGACCAGGGGAAGGAAGCTCCCCACCATGTCCCCATCCTTTATGTTTTCCTGCAGGGATGAAAGAGGATGAAACCCCATCTCACACCTGCTTGGCCTTCCCAAAATATCGCAGGGGCCAGGAGCTGGATTGCTGTGCCTCTGCCTATCCCCTGGGTTTAAAGGGGAGCCAGGACCCAGCACAGCCACCAAAGAGGCACTGGGAAAGAAAAATCCAGATATGGCCCCAGGTACACCCCAGGGTCCCCTCCTGAGGACAAGGGACACTCCCAGCCCCAGGGGCAACTGGGTCTCCCAGTTTCAACTCCCTAAATACATGCTCTTGGTAAGGTAAAGACCAACATGAACACTGGTGGCCAAGAGGTTTGGCTCCCCCTCAGCCATTTCACTCCCCAAAAGCAATTAAATCCAATCCAAAAGGACCAGATGTGATACAGGCACTGGGCAAGAGGGACAGACGACACAGCTCCTGCAGGATAAATAAAAGGGGGGGGGGGGGGTGTGGAACCCTCAAAGCACATTCCTGTCCCTCCTGATGGGGTGAAAACTGAGCTGCACCCCAAGAGAGACTTGAGGGCAAGTGTGGCTCAGGCCAAAAATTCCTTCCCCAGGACAATTTCATCTCCAGCTGAGCACAAAAATGCAAAGGAAAGGGTTTCCGGGAAGTCCCCCTGCTTTCCCGGAGCCTCCCCTCCCCGGACTGGGATGTTTTGGCCCAAAAGATGAACGAGACGACTGGGGGGGCGGGGGGGGGGGGGAGGAACCAGAGGAAGCCAAACCCTGGGAGCTATTTTCAGCGCTCAGGCAGGAAAAGCACCTGCTGGGGTCATTACGCCGCGGGAAAAAACAAACCTCGAGATTTTCTCCCCAGGGGGTGGGAAAGGAATAGCTGGGCTCTTCCCTGATGCGGAATCGGTGCCGGCTACGAAGGGGTCACCCCGAGGGTTTCCAGGTCCTGATCCCCCTCAGCCCCTGGGCAAAAGGCTGGGTCCGCACCCCGGATCCTGCACAGGGAGGTGGTGGGATTTTCTTCCTGCCCCCTAAAAAGGGGATTCGAAGGGGTCTGAGATGCTTTCGGCTTTGGTTTGGGGTGTGCAGCCCTAACTCCGGACTCGGTGTGCTGATCACCGGGCTGCTGGTGCCCTCTCCCGTCGGCCGCACCGCACGGCCGCGGCTGCAGAGGGTTTCTCCATCCCTCCTGGCAAGGAGCTGGTGACCTCCGACCCCCCCAGTCCCAGGGGACCGTCGGGTGACTCGGCTATGGAAGTGGGGGTTTATGCTCGGTCACAACCTCAGGGCTCTGAGAATTTGCATTTCGAGGCATTTTTCCTCGCGGGCAGCCAGGTGTTGTGTTTGCTCAGTGGTTGGGACGGGCTGGAAGGAGCTCAACTCCCTGTGATGGGGTGTGGGGAGCACCCCAAAAAAATCTGCCCCGTTTCTGCTCCCTAGACCAAACCCCACCAGCCTTCCTCACCCCTCCCAGCCCTTCCTCATCCTCCCAGCTCTCATCTCCCCTGGCTGCGGTCCAGCTCCACCAGCTGGTTGGGTGCAGGACACCCCCATAGTGGGTGGCCTGGGGAGCCCTGTGGGGTGCAGCACTGCCTGCCCGGCCACGGCTTTCAGTGCTGCGGGGTCAGGATTATGCTCCAGCAGCTTGACTGGTGCTGACAGCATGTGCTGGAACGGCTGACAGCTGAGCATGCAAATGGAGCTGGGGTGTTGCTGAGGCACCACCCAACAGGGCTGAACATCCCAGTGAGGGGAAAAACCAGGCTGGGGCGGGG
>JANZLQ010000055.1:6430714-6450588 GCA_026212715.1 Elanus axillaris
AAAAGTGTCCAAAACTTTCACTCCTGTTGCCCTCTCTAGGGGAAGGTCTCAGCTCCTGCCAGGGTGGGAGCTGAGAGTGGTCCCCAGGTCACTCTGGCCATGCAGGGGATCACAGGGTCTCCCCGCACAGAGCCAGGAGCCATCCCCAGCACATGGACCCCATCCCCAGCAAAGCCATCATCCCCTTGCTCTCTGCAGATCATCTCCTGGCTGATGATGTGACGGAGGACCGCAACCTCCACTCGCTCTCCTCCATCGTGGAGAGCATTGCCGTGGAGGATGTGGCTGTGACGTTCCAGGAGGAGCAGGTTCAAAACTGAGCCAGTGCAAACCCTCACAGCAATTCGAGCTGGTAATGGGGTGGGAATAAGATGCCAGAAGGGTCCAGCCACTGGAAATTATATTTACCCCTCCGGCGTCGTGGACTGCACCGTTGGAATCACTCGCCTCCTTTCCCACTCCTCGTGAAACACTCCTGCTTGGCCAGCTGCAAAAAAAAGGTGGGGGGAGAGGTGGGATGTCGGCAGCACTGTGGCCCCATGCTGGCAGCGGCCCCAGTTCCCACAAGGGCGGTTGCCTGGCATTGGGCTCTGCTTCACTCCCTGTCCAGGGGCGATCGGTTTTTGGGGGCCAATGTGTGTGCTGGGTTCGCTTGCTGATTTCTTTCCAAGATGCTCTTTGACCAATGTCTCTCTCTGGCTGGTGTCCTGTGGGTGCTGAGCCCCATAGAGGCTGCCTGTGCCGTCTTTTCTACTGAACGCTGCGTGGAGTTGCCATTTGTGGTTTGTTTTTTTATTATTATTTTTTGCTAACTTATTTGGATTTTTTTTTTAAATAAAGGCATTCTTGTTTGAACTGCTTGGGGCTTCCTTTACTGCTGTCCCCCTCTGCACAGGTCTCTTCTAATTCCCAGGTTGGGGATTTCTCTGTATCAGAAAATCCAGCTGGACCTCAGCGCAGTCGCTTAGTGGTGGGAACTGGATGTCCCATGCTTAAATAAGCCCTGCAGAGACTAGTGATTTCACTGGTTTGCAACTGGGGCTCAGCCTTGTACCCCAAAAACTCTTGGGGGAGCTAAAGATTAATTATATTTTTAATTTGGGCTGTAGAAAGAAGGCTCAAGCCAGCACTGTTTTAAAATCCTGTTTATTGGAACACACATACATCCTTTCCTGACCCGATCCAGGGTTTGGAGTCCATGCAGTACCAATAATATGACGAAAGAAATAGGGCATCGATATAAAGGGCTCACTGACTCTTCAAATTAAAAAAATATTTAATACTGTATTAGGCAAATAATACACCGAAAAGACATCGTGACTGTATAGCCTCTCAGATATTGCACTTCCAGACAGCACATGATAAGTATAAGGTCATTCCAGCCATCAATAAATATCACATCAGAAACAGGGGCCACACAAGGCAAACGTGGCATGAGACGAAGAGATCCTATGCTACAGGGAAGAAATGGGATGAGTTAAGAGCCTCCTGGATTGATCCCTGCCCATAACTTGGAGGCAGGAGGGGAGAGCATCTCTGCACCCAGAAGGGAAGGGATGGGCACGTCTCGGGGTGGTGGGTGTCCCCGTCGTGTCTCCCCAGGCACCTAAGGAGGGTCCCCTCTCCCATGGGTACTGGGTACCGTCCCGGCTGACAGCAAGCCGTATGGGGCGGTTCCAGCCCTTCCCCATGCAGCTCTTCATGGACCTGCCGTGCAGGCGCATACTCCCCCCTATGTGGCATCTGGCAGCACCCTAAAATGCAGCACCCCAATTGCCCACCCCTTGGCAGACAGCCACGCTCTTCGCCCGCATGATGGCCAGTCCCTGCTCCATCCCATGCAGCACCAACCCTGGCACTGGCCCCAGCCCTCCCTGCTGGCAGCTATTTGCCCGGCCACCCCAGTGTGAGGATTTTCACGAGCCTGAATCTTCCTTGGCTTCGAGTCCTGTGGGCAGCAGCATCCTTGATGCCTGGAACTTGGGCAAAACAGTGCAGCAGCCTGTGGTGTATTGGCAACATGAACCAGGCAGGAGAAAGGTTTCCAAATATCACAGCCCTTTTGGGGTGTCTCTGCCGCTCCGCCGGATTGCACCATGCTTCTGCCAGCGACAGAGTGGGCACCCAGTGAGTGCATCTGTAGCCTGGCCAGCATGGGGAGAGGTGGGAGACAAGCCACAGGCAGGAGCCATGGGAAGCAGTGGGGTGCACAAGCAGAAGGGAGAGTAACCTTTTCGGTCCACAGCAGCAAGACTGCAGCGTCTGTTGGTTTGGGCCGAGGAACAGGTGCAGGCTGGGCTCTTGTCCTGAAAGGCAGCCAGCACATGGCCATATGGGTAGTGGGGATGTGCTGAGAAATGAAGTGGGAAAGGCCCTGTGAGGATGGTGGCTCATCTTCACCCATGCACCCACAGGCCAACAAACCCAGAGAGTCAGTAATGAATTCTCCTGGCACAGGGGAACCATGCCCCAGGGTACAGGAGGATCCCAGGAGCATCCCTGAAGTACTTGACTATCCCTCCCTCACCCCAATGGGAACCCCCTATCTAGGATGGCATCCTGGGGTCCCCAGTGGAGCTCTCTGCCCAGGGAATAGACAAATTATACGTGGTTGGGATGCTGAGCATCCCTTCTGCATCATCTCAGGGTCCTGTAAGCCTCAGGCAGCAGTGGGCTGCTCCCCCACCACTGAGACCTCCACAGTCCTCCATGGCAAGGCAAACCTTGGTGAAGGCAGACACCCTGCCTAAGTTATGCTAGGCAGAGGATGCTGGGCCTCATGATCTCCTTTCGGTCCCCACCCAGCTCCAAGGCCTTGGTCCTCCTCACACTTACCCAGGGCTGGGCTAGTTCCCATCATGCTGACCCTCAGCAGGAGTATGTCCGGACCGTAGAGGTCTCCAGCCTTGGCGACCCAGAGGCACCAACTGGAAATAAGTCAAAGAGCAGAGCATGCAATTAGTGACTGCTCCAATTAGCCCTTGGCTTCCCACCAAAACATTTATTAGGCAGCATCTATGCACTGAAGCCACACGAAGATGAGGGTCAAAGGAAGAGGCATGTTTGGCCAGCTCTGATGCTCCCAAGGTTGCAGGGCATTTGGAAAGTTGCCGCTTGCCATCCCTACTCTTGGGCAGCAAGCACCCTACCACCCATGTTTGGTGCTATCAGACCTAGGGATTTTGTCCTTAGCCAGAAAGGTTCAGGGTAGAAAAGGTCAAACAGAAGTTTGACCTAAACTGCTGGATGGAAAGCTTTGAAATTAGAGCAAATCTGGAGACAGGAGGAGAGCTGGGCCTGGGTCTTGGAACCGGAAGGTGAAAGCATAACTTTCTAATTCTCATTCACACATTCATTTCTGAGCCTGCTGAAGCCAGCTCTGCACCACTGGGGATATGGCAGATGACTTGGGACAGTGGGATGAGGGTGCCTGGTCCAGGAGACAAACTGTGGTGACCTGGCTGGAGCTTGTGCCTCCCTGCACAAAGGGCCAAGATACCTTGTAGAAAGGAGTCATGTCATGTGGTGGTGGGGCAGAGCCCAGGACATGTGTGCTCAGCTAAAACACATGACAGCCAGCAGCACGGGCAGCAAGCATGTCAAAGCAGGTGCCTACCAGCCCTGGGAGAGTGGCTGCTCAGCAGTGCTTGGACTGAATTGAGCTGGTTAATTCAGTCCCTTTGCGGATGTTTTCCAAGATGCAGGATGAAGAAGACTGGCCCAGACTGGGCTGATGCTTCCTGACAGCACCCAGTGCTACCCCAACAGGCCCTGACCTAGATGCCAAACCCAGGATGAATAACACATATCCCTATGTCATGCTCTAATCCAGCCCTCTCCCTCATCCTGGCAGTTCGAAACAAAGAAATCACACACCAGACCAGAGTCTGAAATAACCCTCCTGAAAAAAACATTTACAGCAGACAACCGCTCAAGGATCACATGGATTCAGCATTGCAGGTGATCAGCAAGCCCCTCTGCCTCTCCTCTCCTGGTGGCACATTGTTCCTCATATGCACCATGAGGTCTGAGCAGGGGTGGGAAAGGACCCTGGGGAGAAAGGGGTGACCTACCTTCTGGGGGCATTTTTTTGGCAGGGGCAGATGGAGGGGGCAGGGGCACCAGGCTGGTGACGCGGAAGCCAGCGGGCAGTGTCTCGGCCGAGCCGCTGAGCATGTTGATGCTGTGAACATCTCGTGGGCGGAAGCGCTTTCGCCAGGATGGGGTTCGACGGAAAGTCTTGTCATCGCCCTGTGAGGGAAGAGGAGGTTATGGGCCCAGCATCAGTGGCAGCAGGACCTTCTGACCCTGTGAGATACCAGCATTGCTTCCACCTAACAAGAGTGTGTCCATACATGGAGACCAACTCAGTGCAGAAGTGTGAGATCAAATTGGGCCAAGGACGTAGGAGACCTCTGGGATCCTCTGACATAGGCTTTATCCTTTCCAGCTTGCCTATCTCTTCTCTCCAGCCTGCCTGCAAAGATGCCTTGGAGACATCAACACACAAGCCCAAGTAAAGATCCCGAGGGATGCAGCTAACCTTGGCCAGATAATGGCATCTGGAAGTGCTTGCTTCTCTGTGCTCTAAAGAGAGCCCTGACTGGCTCTGCTATCATATCTCACAGAGGAAAGCTATACACAGGAGAGATCTAGGTGAATTCCCACCTTCAGTGACCCAATTTGAACAGTTTTCTGGCTGCTTAATGGGGCATCTCTAACCCACCAGCTTTACCCACTGCAGATGTGTCATGCCCAGAACATCTGTGACTCTAAAAGGCAGTATTAAAGCAGCTGGCAAAGAAAGCCAGGTAAGCCTACCTGAAATTCAGCCCACTGAGCATGAGGCTAGAAATGATGCACAAGACTCTTCCTCACCTGCCTCCACAGCCTTGCAGCACGTTCCTTGGGGCCTTATCTAATAGTTTTAGCTTATTCCACTAATACTGATCATGTGACTGCTCTAGAGAGCCTGTGATGCACTATTTGACACCGCTGGACAAGGAGGGAGAGAGAAGAGGTCCTGCCTCTGCTGTGTCTTGCACAAGAACAGGTGCTCAGCATGATCTGGACACAGGAGAGATTTGGTACTCACATCATCCAGCCTCCGATCTGTGCCCAAGGCGAGCAGGTTGTTGAACTCCCTCTCCAGCACTTGTCGAGCCTGAAACAAACAAAAAATGGGCATTCCCTGTCGATGGAAACAGTTTCCAGCACAAACTCCCATCCCAAGAAAGCCTAAGAATGACAAAGAAAAAGCCCATGCACCATCTGAGTGCTCTGCTTTGAAAGGTAGATTTGAGTTGGTGGGACTGGTGGAGTCACACTCTTACCTGCGTGTTCTGTGTGGGGATTTGCAACACGAGTGCCAGACTGTTGTGGTCAAAGTTTTCATCAAGGGCCAGGAGTGCCCCGTGCACCCCGCTCTCGATGAGGTTGTTTGCATACTCGCGAAGCCCGATGGACTGGATCCAGTGAATGACCTGGTCGTTGGTCCACACCAACACATCTGCAAAAGAGCAAGGGCATGCCTCAGGGCCAGCTCAGAGCACACTCTTGGTTTTGTGGGGACCTGATGATGTCCTAAAGTCCTTTCACATTACTCCAGGCTGATCCTGGGACTCTCCTTCCCGAGGCAGCAGCAATACCAGGTGCTCAAGTGCCAGAACAGCTCACTTCAATTTACCAAACTAAATGCTGAAATAACAGGCAGAAAACAACTGTGAAAATTAATCCTAAGAACCCATGGCTGCTGGTGTAATTAGGGGCATTATCAATAATGAGATGTAATCTAAGCAGCAGCCAGATGTGCAGGGAATCTCAGGACAGCCAACGAGGAAAGGGAAGCTGAGCAAGCTGGGAGCTGTCCTGAGCATCTGAAATGGGCAGAAGAAGATGATCTGATGCTCGGACTGGATCTTTTCTGTCTTGACACGCTTCCTCCCTCCTCATGCCTGACTGGGGTGAGCTGCATAAACACACTTGGAGCAATCTGTTGGGGAAATACTGCAGAGAGGTGTCCCCCCCAGAGAACAGCCCTGTGGGCATGGTTCCTCAGAAATAATGTTTCTCCCTAAGCAAATGCTGTGTTAAAAATAAGGGATAGGAGAGAGATCATCACTGGGCATCTCTTGGGAGGTTTCTCATCTCCTCCAGAGCTGGATTGTGTATGCAGCTGTTACCTTTGATTTCATGTTGTGTCTCTTCTCGCCTCCTCTCGAGCTCTTTGCGGTCGTAGTTGAGCCTCTTCAAGCACATGATGCCATACTGCAGGCTGGTGCTGCAAGGACACAAGATGTCACCCACCCCTCAGGAGGGCTCAGCATTGCAGGGCAGGTGGCTTGGAGGGACCTACGGAGAGACCCACTTCCCTGCTTGCTCTCCATGTGCCCAAAGGATGCTTCAGTTCAGGGTTGGGCCAGGACAGACACGACCCAAAGGGAAGAAATTAGCTGGAAAATGGGGAATGCCCCTCCCTTCCATGGTAATTCCCCACCCCATCAGTTTTACTTGCCTGAGAGCACATCGATCCAAATAACAGTATTCTGTGCTTGGTGGCTGGAGAGGGAAGGGGGAACCTGCCCATAGGGGCTACTCCAGGCTGAAGGGTTCATCCCCAGAGCAGGGAGGGCCCTGGCAGGCCCAAGGACACAGCCCCATGGGTCAGGGTAGATGGTGGTACCCCATGACAGGGCTGGATAATGGTGCTTGGGCAAGGTGGTTGGGATGGCATAAGCCTTCTCGAAGTTGGGCTGCTGGCAGATGACTGCTCTGCCTGCCAGTGGGATACCAGGTGGGACAAGTTTTTATTTTTGCCCATGGTTTGCTCCACAGCCAGGAGAAATCTTGGTCCTCTGCAGTTTTGCTGCAAGGAGTGTGATGAAGGAGAACATTTGCCCATATGAGCTGCCCCAGACCACATAGTTGAGTTTAGCCTAGAAGAACCATCCTCCAGCACTGGGGCTGGCCAAGACAGGGAGAATCCCTCAAATTGCCCCATCCTCTGCTCCATGTGCAGACACTGCACCCCAGGCACCTTCTGAAGGAGAGGACTCACCGGTGGAAGCTGTCCACCATCTTCAAGTGCACTCTGAGATCTTTCTTGGTGAGATGGTCCAGCATCCGTGCATCAACAAGACACTCCATGAAGTAGCTGCGATACTGCGGAAGACCCAAGCTGGGCAGCCACTCGTTCCCAATCCACTCATGGTTCATGTCCCCATAGGCCAGTGTCTGTGGGCAAGCAAATGGAGAAGCTAGGGAGAAACCAGGGCTTGGTGGTGCTGCAGACTCCCAGGAGAGCAGTGACAGTTCAGTGCTGCAGCCTAAGGACCAAACCTGGGCGAGAGAAATTTAACCCTAATTTGTACTGAAGGTGCTGGAGAGAACAGTCCTGTTGGCCATGGTCTCCATCCTACCAATGTCCCCCAAGGAGACAAGGCAGTAGCCAAAAAGCAAGCATATGGGATAGTTGGACTTTATGACCAGCTTCTTCTGGAAAAAACACATTCATGAAAGCTGAAACAGCTACCTAAGAAGCAGGCTTCAGTGCATTCCCAACTGATTTTTAAGCTTAGAAATCACTAAAAGATCTACTTCATGACTTCAGAATGAAAAAAAAAAGTCAGTTTTGGGCAGAAAAACATCCATTCACTTTCACTGCAAGCTGATTCTGGGTCCAAAACCAAAATAAAATCCACCAAAAGAAAAAGTAAAATATTTGAGAGTGATAAAACCAGAAGAGATGGATCCAAGCAGGACTCTTTCCTCCCACCTTGTCAGTTCATGAAAATGGTCTATATCCTGAACTTGGGGCAAAAAAAAAAGGTGAAAACTAAATGTCAGTGCAGCTAGAAACCTGCCTCCCATGCAGGTTGGCTGATCACTCTTAGGTGGTTTTTTTTTAATACAAAATCTGTATCTTACAGAGGAGGTTCCAGAAAAATTCACTCTGCCTGAAGCAGAGGACACTGCTTGATGCAAGGTCCAAGGAGGAGCACCCTGTACTTGAAAGATAGCTCAGAGGAGCAACCACAAGGTGCAGGTTCAGACTCCAACAAGACTTGGTGAATACTGATGCCCCAAGCTCATCTCTGGGGTGTCCCGCTCTCCCTCCCATAACCACCCCACATATTGCCCGCGGAAAAAGGTGACACGGGGACCTCACCTGTGCCCAGCTGCCTTCCTCTGTGTCCTAAGCGTGACACATGCAGCATGTCAATAGAAAGGACAGGTAAAGTCAGTACCCGGCGGCCCTGCACTGTGAAAGCATGTGCCAGGAGTGCTGAGCATGGGACCCCTTAGCACAGTGTGACCCCGAGGGGATGGGGTCGGTCTTACAGGTGCATGGCTTGGGGAGCTCAGCCTTGTTGACAGGGTGCTGGGGACACCCTGACCGTGCTGGGTCCGGATTTCACCCTATCTCTCAAACAAGTAAGGAGGATACAGGGTGAGGATTTTCTTATGGGCCTTGGGCTGGAGAGGGCACAGACACAGGGGCTCATACATCTTTCCTCAGAAGGCACAGACACAGGGGCTCATACATCTTTCCTCAGAAGTATGGGTAGTTCTTGGGTCCCCCAAAGAGAGATGCAAAGAGAAACCTAAGCTTCAGCTCCTGGGTCACACCCCCAAGAGGGGCTGCCCAACCCAATTTGCCAATTTTGTAGCTATTTCCTCCCTTGTCAACATGTACTGGTTTTGCTCAACCTTGCAAAACCTGCCAAGGGAGTGTCACATTCCTGCTGTAACTCTGAGCTCTCCTTTCAAAAAGGCACCTGCCAGTTACAGGTATGTGCTACTCAACCAGCAGACAAAAGCTTCAATAAAATCCCTAATTCACACAACAAATCCGAAATGCTGCCCCTGCTCTGACACATGGGCATGGGGTCATCAAGTTGCAGATGTTGCAGGGCTGCACCTCTCCAAAGGAGCCGAAGCTTTTGGGAGCACAGCCACATCCCTCTGAGGGACCCCAGACTCTCGGCTAGTGGTAGGGACACAGTGGGGACAATATTTGGGTGTGCTAAGGTCAATGGGAGATTAGACAGTGACTCCTCTGGGTGCTCTCATGCATCTATCTTGAGATCACTCTTGTTTTTTTTCTTTCATTTCTTTCCTCTAACTCATAACTGACAAACTACTCTGGAAACCCAGCAAAACCCACAAGGGCTTGACAAAGGAAAATACATCTGATGGTTTTTAAGCCAGTTTTAGAAATTGTTGGGATATTAAAGGTTGAGAGATGGTTTCTAAACAGGTGCATGGTGCTGGCCAAGAGCTGACACATGAGACGCAGCAAAGATCCCCTTCCCTCCTGGAGTTTAGCATGTTAATGCACGCCTGGAGCTCAGCTCAGTAACTGATATGCTGTGCAGCAGCAGTAGGATCAGTTAGCCTCACCGTCTTGGTGGAAGTTGCCATGTTCTCCATCTCCTCATGGGTGACCCAGACATTTCCAGAGGACTGTAGGGAAAAGAGCAGAGTGGTCAGGGTAATCCACCATGGAGCCATGGCCTCAGTTCACAACTGAGCTGGAAACAAGCTCGGCTCAGGCTGACGGAGGATCAGGCCACCCTTGGGCTTGGAGCTGTACTGGGGAGACCTCACAGTGTCCTTGCAGCTCAGCCTGATGGCACCTTACTGCCCATGGGGACCTTGGGCTGTCTGTGCAGTCACAGAGAGCATGGCAAGGACCACTGGCCCTTTGGCTGCCTTTATACTTTGGTGTTAGGCTCATGGAGCCTGCAGGCTTGTCTCTGACAGTGATGACCCCAGCCATGGCCATCTCAGTGGCACACAGCATGCTTGGGGCCCTTCTTTCTGCTGGCTGCTTTTCTACAGATGTGTCTTGGCATTACTGGGGCACCATTAACCTCTTGAGGGCTTTAGGGACGTGATCCCTCTGTCTGCTCCATGTCCCATCCAGGGCAAGACTGGGATTTACAGTTGCTCTGACTTGCCCCAGGAATTTCACACGGTCCCAGGAAAAGGCTTGTATTGAAATGATTGAGAAAACGGCTGTGAATAACCGAGTTGGCCCTGTAAATCACACATGTGCTATTTGGATGCGATTTTATCCTCTCCAGGGCAGACAGTGCCTGAGCTTTGCTCTTTGCAGGCTCAGCAGGGTCAGCCTCTTGCTGACAGCCTCTGAGTGTGAGGACAAGAGCATTTGCTGGTGCCTCGACAGGAAAGTGCTTCATACCTGATAGCCATAAATCATCTCTGGGCCTGAGGACAAGTGGCTGGTGGTTTGACCAGTCCATGAGGGTACGTCACCCCCTCCATGGCCGTGCTTGCCTGTAACACTGGTGACCAATGGACCGCTGTGGTCCCAAGGAGCCAGGGAAAGGAGGGCAACAAGTATGTTGTCCTGCCCCACGGAGGGTCTGTCTGGGGTAAGAGGGAGTCTGTAGCATGGAGCACTTACCGTCCGTGAGGTGGGTGGTGCCGAGGGGCTCGTGAGTGAGACCATCTCCTGGATGGCCAGACGCAGCTTCAGGCGATGCAGTGCATTGCTGATGCCAATCTCCCTCTGGATCTCAGTGTCAGACAGGGCTGACATGATGGCTCCGCTCTTTACATTGGCTCGGCAAGCGGCAACATACCAGGCTGGCATCCCCACCCAGAGCTGCCAAAACAGGGCAAAGCCAGTGACTACTTGGTTGACCTACCCTAACTTCCTCTGCCAGTATCAAGGCCATCCTGTTTGAAGCTCAGTATCAAAGTTGGATACCCACATGGGGTTCCTTTTTTGTTTGTACCTTGCACAGATGGCCTGTGGGCAGCCCAGCAGCCTTATATCTGATGGACATAGCACAGGAAAAGAGCACCCACTGAGTGTTTCAACTCAAATCTCTAATCAAACCACAATTCTGCAGACTTTTTGAGGGATCTGAGGACCTGCTCTGCTCCCCCAGGTTTTGCAACCACCAACCATGTGCATGGACCAAGCATGGTGGGACTGCGAGTTGCTGTACTGCTGCTGAGGGAACACACTACAGACCAGTGGCAACTGCAAAGCTGTTGGTGCATGGGGCTGACACGTGGTGTCACAGGCATGCTCTGCCTCACCTCCAGCCAGGAGACAACGGTGGGGCCATCCCAGTGAGCAAAGGGCAATCCTTTCCTCCGAGCTTCTTCCAGGAGTTCATGCCTGGAAGGAACAGAATTGGAAGTGTGATTTATTGGGTTTTGTGCGGAAGGCAGCAGCTCTTGAAAGGGCATGTAAGAACTAGGTGGCAGCAAAGTAATAAAGGAGCTAAAAGGGCTCAAGAGAGGGTGAAGATGAGAAGCCTTTCCAACAATTCCCAGTCCCATGCCATGGCTTCTCAGCCATCAGGCAGGACATTTTCTTGCTGGGGCAGGGAAGGAAGTTCACTCACTTCTTTCGCAGGCGACGATCCTTCTCAGCCTGAGCACCCAGCTTGCCAAGTCCCAGAGGGTCCTGCATGCCCACCTCCATGTCAGTCAGCAGCACTGTTGGGCAGGCAAGACATCCTCTGGTCAGTGTGATGTCACCAGGGTCAGCATGACATCCCCCAGGGTCAGCATGGGCACTGCCACAGTCCCCGTGCCAGGGTGTTGGGGATGCACAATCGCAGTACAGGAGGTGAGTCTCCATTTCCATCCCACCCCCACAGCTCCCCTGCATCCCTGGAAAGCCCAAGGGGATCCTCGCCTGCCATCTCTCCTGTTTCAGGATGCTCAACATAAAAGCACTAAAGGATTTACGAGTAGAAAAGCAGCTCCCACCAAAGGGCTGTGCAAAATCAAGAAGATCCCATGGGGAGGGAAGCAGATTTGTGGACGTTAAAGATAAGATACAGTGATGGGGGGTCACTATCCTCACTGCAGCTCTTGCAGAGCATTAAGACTGATACCACGCTCGTGTCAGAAAGGGCCGCAGGGCAGAAAGCACCGGATCCAACTGCCCTGAAGCTGCAGGGAGCCCAAAGCCAGGGGCCCCAACATCCCCAAACCAGCAGGGGTGTCCCTGCTTCTCCGCCTGTTACCCCAACAGCACCCCAAAGCCAGACAGTGCCAGGAGGTGTACAGAGAGCCTGGCCCAAGAGGACGCCCGCCCGGCACGGATGGGAATAGGGCTGCTCACGGACCCTGCCCCGTGGCCCCTTCTCTGCTCAGCTGAATCAAGCGACCCTTCTCTTTTTTCCCGAACAAGCGCCCGATGGAGGATTTGATCCCCTTCCTCTTGGAGCCCTTGTGCAGGGAGTCCTGGCTGCTGTTGCTGCTGGGGTTGCTGGCCTGCTCCTCCAGCGAGCTGGGGATGGAGGAGGAAGAGGAACAGCAAAGCCTTTAGGTTATTCCTGAGCAGCGCACAAGCTGTGGCAAACCCCAGACCGTCCCGCAATCCCATGCTTGCCCCATGTAAACCCTCAAACCAACAGAGCAGGCACTGATGTGAGATCCAAAGGGTGCTCCACATACCTCTTCCCATCCTCCTGACTTAGCGCAGGGTGGCCCAGCTTCTCCAGCCGCAACGTCCTGGGTGAGGATGGGGGGGATGTCTCACATTTGATGGTGGTTTTATCCTCTCGGCTTTCATCTCGAGCTGCAGGTGACTGAACAAGCAGAGAAGCCATGAGGCTGGGCAGCCAAAGCACAGCTCCATCCTTGCCCTGCTGCCTGCCTCTCTCTTGCTCCATGGAGGCATGGCCAAAAGAGCCACCAGGGCCCTGAGGCTTTGCCATGCTCCAGGATTGGCCTGAACTAGAGCTCTGGCAATGGCTCGAGATGCCCAAGCGGATAGGGAGGATGTGGCCATATGGCCAAGATCCTGGGAATGGGGAGGAGAAAGGATGCAGCCCCACGGTCCAGGTTGGAGTGTGGGGACAGAAGCTGCTGGCCCTCAGCAGAGGGCTCTGAGGAGCACAGATGGGTATGTCCCAAAGACACCCTGTCGCCAAAGGGGACACAATGATTGAGGACCCAGTGGCTTTCTGAACCTCCCCATGTCCTGCCAGCCCCCCCAGGCTGCCAGCTGGCACATCTTCAAGCACCTTACAGGATCCCCATGATCCTCCTGCTGAATCCCTGGGGTCCCCAGCTCCATCCCGCGCCTGCTGCACCCTGACCTGGTGTGGACAAAGCCAGGAGCAGGCTGGAAAAGGGGCTTGGACAAAAACCAACGGGATGGGAGCCACTCACTAGCAGTTTCCTCCGGTGCTTCCTCAAGTCGCTGGGCTGATTGCAAGGGGGAAAGCGAGAGAGACACAGAAAGGGGGGCAGTTAATGGAGAACCCCCCCCGCAGAGCAGTCCCGGGGCCAGGTGTGCCAGGCTGGGAGACAGCAAACATGGGCACTCCCATTCCACATCACCCTCCCACACACCCGAGCAGATGCCGGGGCATCGCTCCCACCCCACACCTTGTCCAGCCCCCCCATCCACCCCACATGGCTCCTCACCAATGTCATGATTCCCATGCGGTCGAGGTCCTGAGCAGCACTGCGGGAGGAGAGCTTGGGGGTGGAGCGGCCACTGAGCGGTGGGGACGAGCTGGCCAGGGACAGGGCTGTCAGCGAGGTGGGGATGGAAGCCCTTTTGCAGAGCTGGGTGAGGTTGAGGCCCTCCATGCTGCCACTTGTGACACGGGTCTCCAGCTCCTCCGCACGGAGCTCGGTGGACTCCTTCTCCTCTTGGATCATCCTGGGGGAACAGCAGGGCTGAGGGGTCCTGAGTCCCCACCTTTCTGGGGAGTCATCTCACACCTCCCAGCCATAGGATCTCCTTACCCTGAAGAAATGCACCTTGGGTGCTGTGACTCAAGCCCCCAGTCTCCAGGAATGGCAGCAAGATCCCTCAGGATCCCCATAAACCAGAGCTGAGACACCCCATGATTTCTTTTAATATTCATGGGTGACTTTCTTTTAAAATAATGATCCTTTCTGTGAGCCAGCACTGGTGCAGCTGAGGGATAAGGAACCATGTGCAGGAAGGACCAAGCCCTGTGGCTGGATGTCCTGGAGCCATTTCCCTGGCTGAAGCTGGACCAAGACCTCAATTTTAAGGCATCAGAACCTCCTCCCACCAACTGGCAGTTTGTTGCCCCTTCCGAGCCATTTCAGAGCAAGGCAGTGGTGGGTTTTGGCTGTGGTCACTACCTGATCTCCTCATTGATGGCGTCCAGCTGCTCCTGGAGCATCATGGCCAATGTCTGGGCATCCGAGTGCCCACCAGGGGAAAGCACATCCATGGAGCTGAATAGTGTCTCGCGGTCATCCTCGTCCACATCAGATATCTCAGGGTCACTGTCGAAGGCATGAGGCCCCGTGGCCAGCACACTGCCTGCCTGGGCTTGCTCCCAGTCCTGGGGGAACAAGGTCCACTGGTCCTACAGAGCACCCTCATGTCTTCAAAGTCAAACTGGAAACCTCCATGCAACAGTCACACCTCAATGCAACCCCAATGAGAAACCCTTCCAACCATGTTAGGCTTGTCCATGCACTAAGTGAAAGAAATAGCCCCATGTCCCCAAATCAAGGACACATGAGACCAGCATGCAAGGAGGTAGACCCCAACCCCAACTCTGACCCCACGCTGGCACGAAAATGGATTACCTTGGCTGTCTCCTCTCGTCGGGCAGCAAATCGGCCCTTCTGTGCCCGAGGCAGGCCTGGGGCTGTCCCAAAGGGCTCAGCTGGGGCATGGACCACGGCACTCAGTGGGAAGCGCAGGTCTGTGGCGCTGCCCATATGGGACCTGGGCAGAAAGAACCCTGTGGTGGGCACTGTTCCATGCAAGGATGCCCTCGTCCCCAGGCTGCTCTCCTGGCAGCCCAGGCTTGCTCAGAACAGAGGAAGATGAGGCCACTCCGGAATGCCCACCCCAGCGATGCTTGCCTGCTCTACATGAAATGATGCAAAAACAGGCTCCAGAAAAAGGTGCCCAATTCCCCCCACACTGGCACTGGCGATGTGCTCACAGACTGTAGGAAGCTCAGCCCTGGCCCCTGCTGCTACCTCCCCCTTTGCTGCAGTACCCACTGGGGCATCCAGCCAGTTCTGGCCAAAACCACACTGCGCAGTAGGTCTGCTATGAAGCTGTGGGCTGAACAGTCCCCTCCTGTCCTTCCCTCTCGAGAACAGCTTGCATCTGCCAACATGTACAGCACGTCTTGTGCCTGTCTTCTCCATCCCCATGGTACAGAAGAGGGGCCAGCCAGGGAGGTTTTCTCCTTCTTTTTATGCTTTCTTCAACATTTGCATGAAAAAAACCCTTGATTAATAACATCCCATTTGAAACAGATCTTCCAGGTGCAGGGGCATGAGCATCTTTTGGAATCTCCTAGCAGAAACCAGCTGGGACTTCTTCATCCTCCTCCACGCTGAGGCACAGGTCTCCATGCCAGGCAGAGCAACACAGTGGCTGCTGTTGGACATAAGGCCACTTTTTGCTACTAGTGGTACTCATTGCATATATCCACATTGTCCGATTGCTCCTCCTCACCCTGAAGATCCAAACATGCAGCTGAGCAAGTGCCTTCCCTGAGGAGGGGGTCATTACTCCCTATATGCATTGCCATAGGAGGCATGAGGTGTTTTTGATTTAAGATGACAAAAGCAGTTGTCCAAGGCAGATCAGTGTTTTTCCACCATGGTGTGTCTGGTTTCCAGTGCAGATACAGATCCAGGCTCCCCAACCCAGCACCCTACCAAACCTAGATGAAACCGCTAAGATGAGCAGCTTGGCTCGGTGTCAGCTTAGTGTTTGCAGATGAAGGCACAGCCCAAGTTTCGAGGGGATTTAAGCTGTGGAGCCACTGACAAGCTGCTCCTGCACTAAAAACAGATAAAGGTGCCTTAAACAAAAGCTGACATTTCAGCTGAGGGATTATTCTGGCCTCTGTAACTCAAGCTTTCTGCTGACTTTTCCTCCAAAAAAAAAAAAAGAAATCATCCATCCTCTTCTTATAGACCCATACAAAGAGGTCCCACACATGCTCCAGACACTCCTCTGGCACTCAGCTATCCATCTTCACAAGCTCTTCCTCACTTTCCCCATTTCTTCTCTTCACAACAGATAAAGGGCCTCCAGGCCTTCTCCTCTCTGCCACAGCTGCTGAGAGATTTGAAGTTGGTTACACTGGTTCTTTTCCATCTTTTCCAGCCTTCCTGAGAGGTGAATTCTCTCCACTGGTAGTCACTCTCATTGATCCCTTGCTGCCTCTAACCCACATCAAAAGTGCTCAGGAGAGCATGTGGTCTCCCAGGTGGCTGCAGCAATGCAGTGGGGTGCATGTCATGCTGGCACCCTCCTTTTCTAACCCCCTGGTTTCTTGCAGCAGTGCTGGGTACCCTGGTCAGTGCCGGAGGCTGAGACCCAATGGACTCACCTCTCCTCCTGATGCTCTGGGCTGTCACATCCTCGTCTCCCAGCTGACTTTAAATTAAAGGGTTTGGGAGGACCATTTTAGAGAGGAGGGGAAAAAAGGGGTGTGTGTGTCATTGTCCTTTGCCTGCAACACCTCAAAAGAGGTTCTTCCTTCTCCACCGGCCCATCCCCAGTGTACTGCAGGGGACAAAGGTGTTTGGGGAACATCCAGCTTTCATAGAAAATTAAGTCCTAAACCCTTTATGTAGAAAAGAAAACAATGCCCAGTGGTTTTTCATCCTTGGAAGAGTGAATTTGGGGCCCATTCAGTTGGGTTGGGCTATTCTCAATGGTCTGTGTCTCATCCCAGGACAGATCTGTGTGGGGGACAGCGCAGCCAGAGCCAACCCTGCTGTGATGAATCACCCTGCAGTCCCACACAGAGGCTTGGTGAAAGCAGAACTGCCTGATGCCAAGAGCATTTTGGGGCCCTGAAAGCAAAATGCTTTGAAAGCCACGGGTGCAGAATGCAAGCGGGGCATGTACAGGCTGGCAGGGATTTGGCAGGTGGCCCTTACCTTGCGTGCACGCTCTCCACAAATGTCCCACTTCTGGTCTTGAGCTGATCGACCTCCAGCCTCAGTTTGTCGATCTCATCGGACAACCGTCGCTGTTCGGGGTGAGACAAGAAACAGGCAGAGGTTGGTTTTGCTCTGAAGAGCAGCCCGGTTTGGGGCAATCCACATCCTTAGCTATTTCCAGGTTTATATTCCCTTTAAAAATCCCCGTCCCAGGCTCAAAGCACCTTTGATACATCAGTAAAGAAACAGCTCATGCAGGCGACAGTGAATGACAATGCTGGGGCGATGCTGTGAAGGGAGGGAGTGATCACAGGCCAGACAGACACATGCATACTCAAAGTGGTGCTGCTTTGAGAGATGAAGGAGTATTGGTCCCACTAGGATGCTCTGGTTTTGCTCCAGACCACACACACATTTGCCTTGGCAAAGGGCTGGCAGCGAGGGACCTGCTAGCCAAATTTGATGCTGGCCCTGTCCTTCCCACTGCTAGTCCTGTCCTCATCGGGAACCTGTGCCTGCACTAAGTGGCTGTGCTGTCCTGCAGGAGATGTGATGGGGAGGCTGCGGGCGGGCAGAGAGACAGGGGAGATGGGAATCTTCAGGCACAGCAGGATCCAGTCCCATGGGCAAACAGACTGAACCAGGGTGGGTAACATGCAGGCAGTGTCATGCAAGTCTCTGAGCTCTGCCGAGCTGAACAGCCATGGCTGGGGAGCATGAGCAGTGCTCACACATCCTCACCATTTGCAGGGAGCATCTGGGAGAGCAAGGCCCTGGGAAAGGGGGAAAGTAATGCCCCCAGCGCCCCCAACCATGCATGAGACATGGGGCACATCCCAAAAGCTCCCATTGCTTCAAAAAGCTGCAATGCTCATACTTCCCAGCACAGGCCAACATGGACTTGTGTTGCAGACCCTACTTAGATGCTTTATCTGAGAGCAGGGGAGCTGCGAAGACCCACGTGGCCTTCTGCAAGCTGGGCATGGAGCAATCTTCTCCCCAGTTTGAGTGAGGGGGTCGAGAAAGCCTTGGGGGCAAAGGGGACATGGCTGCCTGTGCAGCACTGTCCCTCGCAGCCAGGCTGCACCAAAGAGCGCTGGGGTAAACCCTCCTCTAGACACATGGGCGAAGCCAACCTGGCCTCGCTGCTATCCTCGGCAGGGGATCAGGGATGGATGAGCGTGATAGAAATATGGAGATGGGACTGAACGTGCCTGTTAGGGAACTGAACCGGGGGTCTCCGGGGAGGTGGGCGGTAGCTTCCATCCAGCCACTGCGTGGGTTAGTTTGTGGCCTCCTGCTGCTGGGCGCTTTGGGATCCCAGCTCCTTCGAAACTAGGGTATTTTAGGAGGCGCCACTGCCACTAGCAGGGGATTAGGAGCGAGGAAGCGCAGTCACTAGAGCAGGCTCCCTGCAGCGGCATTTACCTTGTCGTGCTGGTGTTCCTCTATCTGCTTTTGGGTATTTTCCAGCTCTTGTAACAATGTGTTCTTTGAAAAATGAAACAAAGGAAAGGGGAACAAAAACAGGAAAGGAAAAGAGAGACCATTTAGAAAACGGCCATGTGGCCTACTGGGGATGGCCAGTGTGGAATCACTGTGTGGATGGTGTGACAGACACCTGGCAGGAGGGATGGCAATGGCTTCCTGATCTATTCCTCACCTAACTGTCCACGAGCTGGTCTTCTCTGCAAACCTCCTGCTCCTTAAGCAGGGCTGCTATAGCCCAGCTCCTGCCCCACACTGGGGCCAGGGCACATCTATGGAGGGCAAGTGGCAAATAGAGATATGATGGGCAGGGCTTAAAGATTAGGAAATGTGTCTGAGAGGAGATCAACTCCTTGAGTGCCTGCATCAAGGGCAAAAATGTCCCCTACGTCTAAGCTAGGGAATAAGCAGGGGGAAAGGAAGATATATTTGCAACTGCCTGACCTAGTGCTCTTTTTGGGGAGGTGCTGGCAGCCAAACAGGAAAATTTTTGCCTGTGGAAGACCTGGAGAAATTCTCTGGGTAAGCCAGTGATGGCAGCAGGCTGGGAAGCAGACAGTGCCCCTTTGCAAGGTGCCACTGCTCTGGTCCCTGTTGCTCGCTGGGGTGGGAATTTGGATTCAGCCCCATCTGTTGCATCCTGCTCTTCATCCAGAGCCACTCGGACCTATCTGCTGAATGAGTGGACACGCTGGCACAGCCAAATCTGGTTAGGGATAGGAGATGCAGAGCAGCAGGGAGACAGACCCAGTCCTGGAGGGATCAGCTGGGGGATGCAACCCCTCTGTGCTCTGACTTGCTAAGGGGAATCTGGTTCCTGCAGGAACCCAAATAGAGGTGAATTATTAAGGTCTGACCTCCCATTGGCATTGCGAGGTTAATCCTTGCTCTGAGCCACCTGCTCTCCCAGCTAATTGCATTCATGCTGGGGCAGCAGTAACTCCAGCTGGCTCCTCAAAGAAAAGCCCAGTTCCCCAGGAGGAGTGGAGTGGGAGCTGGGGGGCTGTTCATGGACTCTGCCCTGTCTTGGAGAAGGCAGGTTGGTCCAGGCTTGGGGGACAGGAAGGTTTCAAGGCAGCATGTGGAGGGGATGGGCTGGTCAGAGGGAATGAATGCTGCATTTTCTCCTGCAAAATGCAGTAGGGTTTTACTCTGACAGCCAGGTGCAGGCTGCAGTCAAGGCTGCACCAGAAGAGACACAGGGAAGCAAGGGAACGGAGCAGGATGGATCCTGCTGCTGTTGGAGGTGAAAGTGGTGGGAAGTAGGTCTTACTGGGCGAGGGCCAGCTTGAGGCGAGGGTGCGATGCAGAGCACGCTTCCCTGCACTCACATGAGTCCCAGTGCCCAGCTGGCATCCTGCATGTGATCATTTCTCCATCCCTGCACAGGTACTTCCAAACCCTTGTGCTGTGGCTGGCTGAGGCTACATGCCAGAGAGGCTGCAGACCACCCAACCCCGCACCCCGCCCGC
>JANZLQ010000055.1:6450688-6494415 GCA_026212715.1 Elanus axillaris
AGCCCCCCAGAGGACCCCCTGCCCCCCAGCCACTACCTTCTCCTCCAAGGCCGCCATCCTCTCCTTGAGGTGCAGCTGCAGCCGCTCATTTGACTCGCTCAGCAGACGGTCCACAGTGTCCGAGAGCCGCTTGTTGTGCTCCTCGTTCATCTTCTCCCGCTGGCGGGCCTGCAGCAGCAAACAGCAACCGGCCATGTCATATCCAGTGGATCTGCTCCTCCTGCCATGAGGAACTTGGTGCCCTCCTGCCATCCTGTGCCTGCTGGTGTGTCAGAGCTGATGCACCAGGCCCCAACTTGTGGAGACAAGTTCACCCCTTCCAGCACAGATTGGACCCTCTGCTGGGGCTCTGCTGGTCTTTGCCATTTCCCAGCCAGGAATGAACAGGAGAGAGGACAGGATCCAAAGAGAGCCTGCCTGTCTGACCCTCAGGAAGGTCTGACCTGTGCATCTGCCAGGGACAGCCACACTGCGGGCACATTCCAGACCCCAATGGGTGGTGATGCTCTGGATTTGCAAAGGTCTCTCCAAATCTCTGCCCTAGGCCAAAACAACCACGGGCTTCCCCAGGGACACATGCTGTAATGCCACCTGGGCAATCCAAGAAATAAGCATCACAACCTGCTGCATGGACAGCCCAGCCACTGGCTTAAGGAGCACAGCAGGGATTGTGCAGGCCATGACACATCAGCTCGGCCTCCTTGTCTTTTTGAAGGGCAGCACCCTTTGCTCCCAGAGCCCATTGGTCTTGCCCTGCTGGTGATCCAGGCCTGGGGGAAGAGCTGCTGGAGCCTCCCCCTCCAACCTCCATTTGGGGTCCCAGCTTGCCACAGGGGGTGATGCTGGAAGAGGAATGGATGTGGCATGCTAACAGCAAGACTTGGATGCCTGGGAGTGGGGAAAAATCACAGCAGAGAGTGTCATGAGCTCCTGTGTGGCTCTAGTTTAAGAGATCCTGGAAGGGAAAGGATTTACCAGGCTCCTCTCCCCATTCTACTTCAGAGATGCCAGCAAGCCAGCCCTTTATGGTGTGCACAGGTACCCAGCCACCAAGGCAAGGGGGAGCCAAGGCCAGATCAGGACCTGCAAGGAATCCCTCATCCAGGTTGAGCAGTGCTTACCCTGGCTAGCTCCTGGTTCTTCTCCTCTAGCTGACTCTCCAGCTGCCGCAGGTGCTCCTCGATGCTCCCATGCCTCTCTTCTGCCTGGGAAAAGAAGAGCAGCCCTCTCGGATGATGCTACCCAAAACCACGCAGGCCCTCCTGCATCCCTCCCTCCATCCCTGTATCTGCATCCTTCCCTGGGATGCGGCGATCTCTCCCACTGCCTGCATCCCTACCATGGTTCACTGTGTGTGGTGAGCCCAAAACAGCCCTGCTAGCAAGGTGATGGGAGATGGAGGTGCTCTGTGAACAACTAGGTACCAAGTCCAGCACCCGGAGAGGGCAGGACTGGCCATATCCGCACCTCCCCCCGGGCCCGCACCCTCCCAGATCCAGACTGGGTCTTTCCTCTTCCTCCTCATCCCAGAGTGGACCCAGCACAAGCTGAAGGCCATCCACACTGACAGGGCCATTTCTGCCTTGGAGAAAGGAGCCGAGGGAAGGGAACAAATCCCATGCATGCAGGACATATTGGAAGCTTTAAAAACGGTGCATTGTCCCTGCAGCCATGGGGAAGGCAGAGGACAGCAAAGCTCAGAGGCTAGGAATAACAGCAGGGTGCCTTGGGCCTGCCAGGGGCTCCATCACCACAGGGGGGTTGCCAGTCTTGCCTCTTCCTCTGGTTCCTGCACTCCCTTCTAGCTCTGGTTCCCAATAACCCCACACACTTGCCTTGGTGAGTGCAGCAATGCGCTGGGCCAGCTCTGCTTCCACCTCGGGCAGTGTCTCTGCCTTCCGCATTGTCTGCTGCAGCTTCTGCTCTGCCAGCTCCAGCAGCTCCTGCAGGTGCCGGGCTTTCTCCTCACACTGCAAGACAGGGCAGGATGGGTGCCTGGCACCAAAACTTGGCCGTTTTCTCCCTCCCCATCACCCACTTCTCCCTCCCAAGTCCCTGGGGTGGTGGGGAGTCTTTGGGTCCAGGTTCAGTACCTGGCGGTGCAGGGACTCCTTGTTGGCCAACTCGCTTTCCAGCTTGTCATTGAGGTCATGGATGGAGGTGGCTTCTCGCTGGGCTGCCAGGTAGCGTTTCTCCAGTGTGGTGATCCTCTCCTCCATGTCCTCCTTCTGAGCCAGTGCCTAGGGAAGTGATGGGGCTGTCACATCCTGGTCTGTGACCATCAATTTGGGAATAACTGAGCCACCCAACTCCTGCGAGCCTGGGACACCCCCAAGTCCAAGCATGCAATGAAAACCCTGCTTCACACAGGGATGAGGGACAGCAGAGTGGGACAGTGATAAAGGGAGAGTCAAGCAATTACAGAGAAGCATTCTAGCATGGACACAGCTCACTGCCCCAGGTCTGCAGCACACCTGGGTATCTTGGTGTCTGCTTATAACCTCAGGGAAGTTCCGCAGATGGACTTTGGGACAATCTACCAAAGGCAGTGGCCTCTTTCAGGGAACACAGGCCTTCACCCTGCATACAACAGGAGTTACAATCCCTTCCCAGCCCAGAGCATGTGGAAGCTGCTGTGAATGTCTCTGCAACAGCAACAGGCTTGGCAGTGTGAGAAGGCAGTGTCTAACCTCTCTGAGGTCCCTCTGGTACTTGCTGCTCATCTCCTCCGATTTGATCAGATCCTTCCTGGCGGTGCCCAGATCCTCCTCCAGCTCAGCGACGCTGGCAGCCAAAGCAGAGATGCGCTCCTTGGCCTGGACCACTTCGAAATTCTGCTTCTCCAGGAGCTCCTGCAGCTCCACCACCCTCCCTGCCTCATCATCCGGGTGGACGGAGCCATTGGAGAGCCGCTGCAAGGCAGCAGAGAGGGAGGCGGATGCCGGGCTGCCCTAAAACATGGGCTGGCATTGCCTGCAGCTATGCAATGGGGGAACATAGCCCTGCAGGGACTCAGTGAGGTGGTGGGGAGTGGAGACATGGGGCTCTGGGACCCCCTGTCAGCAGTCTCCGCTAGCCAGGGAAGTAGCTTCTCACAGGCACGATGGAATAGCGATGGTTGAGGGCTTCCCAGAGCATCCCTGGGAAGCAGAGCCCCTAGAAGCATCCAAGCAGGAGCATAAATTCCACTCCACTCAGAAATGGCCTGTATCCACCAGGAAGGGCATTTCCTGGGGGTTGGACCCAGGGGAGAGGGAAAAAAGTTTTCAGCACCCTGGAGCCAGCAACAAAGGGGTTGGAGAAACAATGGCCTCAGTAAGTATGGTCAAAATAGGGGTTCCTGGGGCTCTCACCTTCCAGGGAAGCTTCTGTGCTGGCTCCTTAGGCTCCCTCTCATCTCGCTCACCCGCTGGGGTCTCCCGTGTGGTGCCTTGCTGCAGAGCTGCCACCTGCATGGCAACAGAGCTTAATTAATGAGAGAAAGCAGATGAGACCAGCTGGTCTGGCCGTGGGTGAGGCCAGCCCTGGTGCACCCAGGTCTGCAACCAGCTTCCTGCTGGCTTCCTCCACTAACATATTCAGCTAGTGTCTATGGCTGGGGAGGAACTGGAGGTATAGGGTGAAGAAGAGAGGGAAGGCAGAGATACTGTGAAGGCTCAGCACTGACAGAGGATGAAGCCTGTCCATCCTGCATGGACAGAGCAGTGCTTGCTACAGCACGCAAAAAGCCTGAGCCCCAGCAGTATAGTCTTCCTCATGAGCCCTTGGGGACCTGAGCCCTGCATCCCAGGACTGCCTCCCGTCATTTCACTGGTTTTCAGCCAGACAGACTCCAAACCTGGTGCAGACATAGCCAGCAGGAGCAGGGGATATCCACCAACATCACACCCTGCTCTGCCGGGGAGGATGGGGAAAAGTCCCTCCTGCAAGGTGATCGAAGGCCAGGCACTGCCTCCCTGCTGAGCCTGGGGAATGACTGCAAGACACATCCTGGGAACTGGAAAGAGGAGCAAAATTTGGCCAGGGAGAGGCTACAAGGATGGCTCTTTACTTTTGGCAGTAGTGGCTGGGCACAAACTTCAGGAAGGAAAACAGGGTTAATATCTCTCCAAGATGAAAAGGGCTAGATGCTGGGGACAACAAAGCCCCTATGCCAGGGCCTCAGCAAGGAAGGAGATGGGGGGGATGCAAGATGAGGTGCTTGGAGCAGTGAGGTTTGGGTCTCTGCCAAGGCAGGGAAAATCCCAAGTCAGTCAACCCTCCTGAAATGATTCAAGTTTGGGTTGCTTTTTTCAGTGAAATGAACACCAAACAGCAAAAGGACAGAGGAAACCTTGCCTGTGAGACAAAAGTTTTCAGAATATTTACACAGTTTCCTTAAATACAGACAATCCTTCATCTAAATAGCTATTGTAGAACAAAAGCCTTACATTGAAAATGCCCAAATGCCATTTCTCTTGTCTGCATGATAATTTGAGGGTGGTATTTCAGCAAATTCAACAAGAATTCACAAATGTAACACAGAGTAGTCCGAGCCCAGTGGGCACCCCGGCAAAGGCCCAAGATAGGCTGCCCAAATACCTCTTACCTGCCGATGGGCATCCACGAGCTGCTCCTCCAAGGTTGCCACTCGCTCTAAGGCTGCTCGCAAGCGTTCCCTAACCTGCAGTCATGAAAGACAATGGGAAGGGCCATTATTCATCCACGATGAGGGTGCCCAGGATCTAGGCAAGCTCCCAGCCCCTTTTGTCTGGCTGACAGCCAGGCTTAGGTGGATTCACATGCAGGGCACAGGCTCAGGGATGCTCCAGCCCATTGCCTGGGAGACCAAAAGCATGTTGGAGAGGAACAGCCTGGGCCAAGCTGCCTCTTGGAGACCTATGGCCAGGACAGCTTGAAGACGTCTTTTAGCAGAGGAAGGAGATGCTTGAGGCAAATCAGGAGGAACAACAAGAGTCGTAATGCAAAGACTGAACCAGGGTGCAAAATGCCAGTGCTCACCACCACCATGCGAGTGACCCCGGGAAGCAAGTTCCCTGTCCCCAACAACCTCAAACCCACAGGATCCACTTGGCAGCCCCACCAGCTCCTAAAATAAGGGTGCTGTAGCTCTTGGATTTCCAAGACCTTCCTCCTGAGGGACCCCATGTCACCGCCTAGCTTAATAACAAATAATGGCATCCAGCAGGAGGGAGGAGGAGGATTTGGAGGTCAGCTCTGTGTAGGGGATGCTCACGGAGTGAGCCAGGAGAGGTTCCAGCAGCCTGTCTCACCTTTTCATCTAGCGCCTTGTGATGCTCAAAGAGTGACTTGAGTGCCTTGAGCACCTCGACCTCACTGGAAACCCCGGACGGTGACTGGGCCTGACGCTTGACCACGGTCATCCTCAGGGACCGCTCATGCCTTGACACCAGGCACTCCAGGTGCTCCAGCAAGAGCTGCAAGAGGGCAAGTGTGAGACTCTCACCACCCCAGGGGCTGTCAATGCCAATATCAGCCCAGCAGCCTGCAGTGTCCCACATTTCTGAGGACTGAAAGCCAGACAGCAGGTTTTATATGCTTACCCGGGTGTTATTGCGCTCAGCTTTCAGCTCCGAGATCTCCTCTTCCCTCTCCAGGAGCTGCTCCCGGCATGCACTGAGCTCCCGTGTCAGAGTTGCAAACTCCTGCAGAAATCAGGGCACGGCTGTGAGGAGGGAGAGCGGGATGGAGACAGAGCCAGCATTCCAGCCCCACTGTCTGGACCTCCAGCACAGAGCATTTCCCATCCGAACTCAACCAGTGAGAGACAGCAACACCAAGGGGAACATTGAGAAATCGGTGGAGAAGCACAGCTGGGCTGGGAGGTGATCTATTCCTGGCTTCCCTTAGTGCTTTGGACAAAGGAGAATGCAGCATCCCAATATCTATCCATTTGGTTTGATGTCCAATGACACATGAAACTGCTCTACAGCTCCAGAGTTGCTTGATGGCATTTAAAGCATAGCAGTCAAGGCCACCAGCATGCTCCCATCCCCACTGTCCCCTTGATGCAATGCAGCAGAGCACCCACCTTGGAGCATCCCATCAGGCTAAAACTCACCACAAAGCCACGGTGGCCAGGATGAGTCCCCTGGCCCTCAGCCAGCCTCTGCCACAGCCTCAGGACCTGGCATCATCCAAAATCCCATTCCAAAGCAAAGAGCAAGATCTGCCCCAGTCCAGCACATGGGGCCCTATAGAGCTTCTTAGGGGACATCCCCAAGCCCCAAATCTCAGCTGAGAGAGATGGGGCAGAGCAGGAGATGTGGCAGGTGCCACCAGTTCTTGTTCCAGTCACTGCTCCCTCCAGGGAGGTGACAGCCAGCAAGGAAAAGCCATGACCAGAGTAATGCCAAAGCAGAGCTGCAAAGCCAGCACATCCTTTGGCATATGATGGGCTCCTCAGGAACACAGCAATCGCACTTGTGACTGTGTCAGAGGGGAAAAGAAACTCACTTTAAGTTCCTAGGATGCAGGAGAGTCCATTTTCCCTTAAAAAATGAAAACCAAGCACCTGGGTTAGCCAGGAGCACTCTCCCATTGCTCCCAGTTGCTCTTTCAGTCACCAAGTGGTGCCAGGACTAAGCAACATTTTGCAGCTGGGATTTCTGGGGGTGAAAAATGCAAATGTAGAAATGCTTCATGAATTTACACCAGTTTCACAGCGTTGTTGAGAAGAACTTAAAAAGGAAAAGGGTTTCAGAAGAAGCTGAGAAGGATTTGGTTGAGCATTAACAAACCAAATTTCAATTGGGGGCTGAGAGCTGTTTTACAGCATGAAATTATCTTTCACTTTAATTCTGAAGTTAAACAAATAAAACCCCTTCAAACTGAAGCAAAACGTTGAGGCTTAGGTTGAAACAAATGCTCTGCTCAGCTCAACCCAAAATGTCTTGCAACAGCTGACATCCCTCCAAGAAATCAAGAGGTTTTTAATCTGTGTTTGTCCCAGCTAGATTTTACCTCTCCCTTCCCACCCCAAACTGCTCACACTGGTGTGGTTTTTAGCCTGGGGTTGGTGGGGACGGTGGTGTCACTGGTGATGCTGAGACCCCACAGCGGGACAGGACCTGATCATGCTGCAATGTGGAGGAAGGGAAAGAGCAACCGCACTGGCTGAAGTCAGTTATCAACCCTATAAATAGCTGCTTTTCTGCCCATCACCATGCCTCAGGGCTGCTGCCACCTGACATCCTTGCTCCAGCATTGCCTCAGGGCCTGAGCGCCCCAGCTCCTTTCCAGACTCAGTCCTGCCCCATCGCCTCCCCAGGGACTGCTCCAGCCCTGGGGTCATCCCTGTCCCCATCAGTTGTCCCCCAAATCAGTCACAGCACCCCAAACCTCCATCACCAGCCTCTGCTGTGCCCAGGCACAATCCCACGCTTGCTCTTGGACTATCCCACAGCCCCCAAAGCTCAGTGAACCCCACTGCAGAGCCAGTTCCCACAGGAGACTGCTGTACTGGCCAAGCCTTTCCCAGAGCTGTACTCTCCCAGCCGGTGGGGATTACAGCTTGGCACAGCCCAGTGGCACGTGCATGTGCGTGCGCACCGCTGGGTTATGCAAGCGCTGTGTGCAACAGCGAGCAGCTTGCGAGCATCCCTGTGGACTATATTAGGGCTGGGAATGCCGGTGAGCAGAAAGTGTGCGAGAGCGGCAGTGAGAGGTGGCAGATTAGGTGCCCATGCACCGCTGGCTGCTTCAGATTTAGGAATACGTCACTCCCCCAGTCTCTCAGTATGCCAAGAGACAGGCAGCAAGGCTTAAGGAGCTCAGCAAAACCAACCTCACAGCCATGATGGCCCCAGAAACGTCTTTCAGCAGCCCAGGCTATAATGGCAGGTGACATATTGGCTGCGGACAATCTCCCAGCACTGGGGCAGGAACCCTGTGGATCCAAAGCCCCAGATCTGCAAAGGGTGGAAACCTCTTGCTCTGCCCCATGGCTGACGGGGAAACTGGGGCTGGGGACGTGGATGCTCTCCACCCTGGGGTGAACCAGGCTATGTGTAGCATGGGATGGACAGGACAAGGCATTGGAGGCAGCAAGGGAAGAAGCATGCCACGCCGGGGACAGTGATCACCAGTGCTCAGCCCTCCTCACCCCACACTGCCTGCACAGCCCACCCAGGCTGGCCAAGCTGTACAGATTGTGCCTGCAATCAGGCTTTCATCCCGAAAAGCAAGGAGATTAAAAGAGAGGGAAAATCTGCTGGAGAGAGACAGGCAGCCCCCACCCCGGCCAGCCCAATGCAATCCATGGGTCAGCAGGTCAAAGTGTGGTGGTGGCGGCAGCTCCACTCCCAGGCACAGCACAAAGCTCCTGACCAACCCTATCCCATCAGGGTACTCTTCTCCAAGCCCTCCACCCCACCAGGAATGGCTGGCCAGATCCTGTGCTGTGTGCCCCTGCAAGGCTGCCAGGCCTGGAGCATCCCATGGCAAATAAAAAAGACCATGACAACTTCCTTTCTTGGGGAAAGGCTGCAAAAAGAAGCATTTACCACCAAAAATAGCAACACCTCTGCAGGGAGATAGGACAGCATCAAGGGTTAGCCGAGTACAGAGAGCTGGGGGCATTTGCAAGCCTGATTTTGATACCTTGGGAATAAGAAAAATAGGAATAAATTACTCCAGCACTGACCTGTAACTACCTCCATCAGCCCCAGCTGTGCCAGACGTCTGCCCTAGCACTGCCACCTTGCTTCTGGGCCATTGGGAAGCACCAGGTGAGTTTGGGGACCATGAGGACAAGCTGCCCCAGCTCCCGGCTGCAGTGTCACACCGTGGAGCGCAGCTTTCACCCCCATCCACAGGTATGCCATTGCCCTAAGTCCCAGCAAAGTGGCAAAAAAGAGGATCCGGGTGATTTTCCTCTACCCTGGCCACAACCAGGAGTCTTCCAGGAGTTGCAGAGGTGCCTGCCCCCAGCTCTGATAAGCTTTCAAACTAAGCAGGGATACCTATAAACGGATTAGAAAGTGAAGGAGAGGTGCCTGATCTTCAATCAAAGGACAGATGGTGAGATACAGCCCTGGGAGTTCTCAGGAGCCCTGCGGGAAGCCCAGCAGCCTGCAAAGTGGATAATTTGTGTTAAAACCAAACCACCCAAAGTGTGACTGGCTGGGCTCAGCCACAAGCCCTGAGGCAGAAGGGAGCAGGGTGGGCAGATGCTATTTTCACCGTCAGAGCAGGGAGGGAGACCCAGAGCACCATGCAAGGTATTGGAACAGGGCATTGTGGCTCAGGGCTTGGATATTCAGCCAGGAACAGGCATGTTTGGGGTTCAGGGTCTTCCCCCTTGGCTGCATCAATGGAGAAAGGCACAGGGAAGAGCTGGAGCGAGGCCAGAAACCAGCTACACAGAGACAGCTGGGAAAGCAAGGAGAGGTTTAGGAAGCACAGGGGGAGAAGGCTCATAGCATGAAAAAACTAAAATGCAAAAGCCCTCAGCCCAGAACCATCTTCCGCCTTTCCCTGTGCCGTCTGCAGCACAGACAAGGATGCAGCAAGACTGCACCAAAGCGAGCAAAATTCCCCCATTTGTGGCAGGAGCATGGCCACTGCTCCAATGCACCCAAGCCTTGGGAACAAACTGGCTCCAGCTGCAGGATTAATGAGATTTTAAAGCCCCTAATTAGAGTGATTGCTCCTGATGGGCCAGGCGTGCAACGGAGGGTGTGGGAAGGATGCCCACATCGGAGAAATAAGTACTGCTGACTCAGCACAAGAGGGATGGAGCCCCATCCATCTGTCTGTCCGCACAGGGAGTTGGCAGACCCATCACCCTGGTTACTCCTTGCTGTCCCAGGAGTGGTGCAGAATTACGAGAAAACCCTAAGTTACAGCCGAGGGGATAAACACAACCCCAGCAGTGTGTAGCATGGGATTACAAAGATTAAATCCTGTTGGGTAAACCCAGGGCTTTGACCATCACCCACCCTCAGCACTGAGCAGTATGATGGCACATCCTGGACCTCTCAGCTACAGCACTGTGACTCTGCAGGGACCATCCATGGAGAATTGGTGTCATCCCTTCTCAACATGTGGTCACGATATGTATTTCTACCCAGGATTGCTCAGGGAGGAGCACTGTGCAGCTGAGCAAGCAGAAATCCAACATCTTGGGGCCCTGGTCTTGTGAGAGCACAACCATTTCCAACAGTTCAACACTGAGCTTTCAGATCCCTCCATTCTTCCCCAAAATCTTAAGGCAATTTAAAGGTCTTACCCAGTGGCTGCCTTCCTCCCACCTGGAGCTGCTCTCTGTTCCTATTTTCACACTACTTTTTGCAAGTGTTAACTCCAGATATATTATTAAGTTAAACAGGACAAATTTGGGGTGATCATTTGATGCCAGGACCCTCCCCAGTTCCTGGGGGACCTCCAGGAATCTGCCCACCCCAAAAAGCCCAGTTCTCAGCTCCCCAGGCAGCCCCAAGAGGCAGCAAATGTGCAGCAGAGTGGGGCCTGGAAGAAAGAACTGTAGGAGGTTTCCATGGCTATTGGTAGCCCTTAGCACAGCAGACCATGTGAAATTTGGGAGCCTGTTCTCCCCGACACAGCTGGGGACAGGGACTCCTACCAAGCCACCAAGCCCTGACAGGACAGGGCGGAGTGCCATCCCATGCAGGACCCCGCATTGAACACATCTGGATATATCTGGAGCCCTGCATGTCACATCCCTGGGTGGCACCTACACCCAGAGGAGCAGAGGGGGAGCTGAGCTGAGTGGCCAGGCAGGAGGGAGCTGGCAGCCATGCCAGGGCCCCAGGGGACTGCTGAGAGCACACGGACCCTGGTCAGGGCTTGGTCCTTGGTCACATACCTCCTGCGCAAGCACGGAGGGCAGAGGGATTGGAGCCAAGAGCTTTCAGCCCGATTAAGTCGCATTCAGCGCTCCCACATGAATAAATAAATCATGTAAGAAGCATTAAGGCAGCTTAGTCTCCCTGGGAAATAGCCCTGGAGTTCTGCCTTTTGGGGGCTGAGGGATGCCCCCATGGATTAGGGGGGGCATGGCTTGGCCATGTGGCAACCAAGCCCCACACAGGCAAGGGGGAACAGGAGCTACAGGCAGGAGCATCCCTGGAGCATCCCTGCCTGCCCCATGCAGGGATTTGCCCTGGAGAAGCACATCCCCTGCCTGCCCCATGCATGGGTCTGCACCAGACACACATTCCCTGCCTTGCCCATCGATGGCTCTGCCAGCACTCTGGATTCCATGCCAACACAGCAGCATCCAGCTATCACTGTGCCCTGAAAGGATGCAAAGTGCCATGTCCCCCAGCCACCATCCACCCAACCTCCCCAGGCAGCATGTACTCCATGCAGCCAGAGCTTGGCTCTTTGGTGACACCAGGGAAGGGCTGTCAGCCTCATCGGTGACCACTGATGAGCCTGGGTGCCCAATCCTGCCCCCAAAAGAGGGTTTCTTCAAGCAGTCCAGGCTGAATCCTGTCTCAATGGGGTCTGACACGTTGCAGTAAGCTCCTGGGCAAAAGGTTTCACAGAGGAGAAAAAGGATGGGACAGGCCCATGGAATGCCCCCATGCACTGCCCTGGGGAAAAGACCCGCCGCGTCCTGCTTACCTGGTACATGCACATGTTGGGATTAATCCCATTGGGCAGGTGAGTGCCTTTAGGTTTGCTCCCCGTGTTCATGTCGAGCCCTCATCTCCCACGAGGGCGGCCGGTGCAGCCCTGGTGAGCGGCACAGTGGGCACTGGAGGCCACCGTGCCAGGGCACAGAGCCCCCCTGCCCATGCAGGGACAGGCAGGGCAGTGAGAGGCAGTGGGATCTCAGGGGAATTCCCCATCTGCTGCCCACCCTAATCACATCCCTTGCTGTGGTGCAGGGAGTCGGAGGCAGCCCCGGCTGGAGCAGGGCACCCAGCGGGCTCGTGGGTGCAGCGCTGCCACCGAGTCCCTTTGCGCTGACCCAGTTTGCTCCGTCTGCACGCTGCCCGTGCAGAGGCACCGAAGACCCTTTATTGGAGCAGGAGCGGAGAATAAATCCGCACAGTCCCTTAATCCGAGGCGGCTGCGGCGGGGCGGGCAGTGTGCATTCAGGGTGACCTGGCTTGCTCTCTCCAGCGCGCACTGAGAAGGGAACCAGGAGCAGAGGGGATACGAGCCCAAGGCACATGAGAGGTAGTAGCGGCCCTGCCTGCACCCAACACTTGGGTGCGTTTCAGCACATCTCTGAGGAGTAGGAGCAACTCATCCACAGGGACCCCAGGAGCTCCTGGGGAAGCACTGTTGGGTTTTTGCTTTCAGCAGCCCAGCCAGAGCCAGGACCAGCCCGGCCAGAGCCAGGAACAGCCCAGCTTCATGCATGGAGACAAAGACTGCCTTCCTCCCAAGCTGCTTTCCTCCATCCAGAGTGGAGAAGGGATGCTGACAGCTAGCCAGCCACCAGCCCAAGCTCTGTCCTGGCTTGTGTCACCAGTTTTGATCCATTAGTCATTTCCCATCTCCCTCTGGTGCCCCAAACCCCAGCACCCAGGCAAGGAGGGTCTGAGGTCTCAGCACTGGCACAGTCAGAACGGATATAAATGTTCAAAGCTTCCTGCTTCCCCTGGCTGCTGGGCTCCTCCCCACATCACAGCCGCAATGAAGCAGTGAAAAAGCCCCCCAGATCCTGCTTCCCCCAAGTCTAGGCCCTGGGACACTGTGTGCTGCCCCACAAGACCCCACAGGGAAGGTGGGCAGCTCAGATCCACCAGGCTCAGCCCTGTGACGCTAGTCCACCTCATCCTCTTCTGACCTGAGCATCTTTGTGGAGGCCAAGCTCAAGTCCAGGTCTCTGGAGTACCTGGAGTGGGTCCTGCAGAGCTGAGAGCAGAGCAACACCAGAAACCCCAGCAGAGCCATGGCAAGCCCTGATTTCCCCATGTCCTGGGCTGCTTGCTCAGCACAGACCTCTGGCAGCCTCCCTGCCCACCTGCTGCAGCTCAGGAAACAAATGGGCCCATTGCGATGTCCCAATCGCCACTCTGTACCCAGCTCTGCCTCCAGCATCCCCTCTCAGGACCAAGCTCAAGACAAAGAAAGTCCCATCACCCCACTGGGCAATGGGGCTGATGGAAAGAAGCCCTCCTGGCGAGGGAAGGGGCAGGGAGTGGGGGCTTCCCTCCAGCAGTGGGGAAAGAACGTGGTTAATGTCCCCACATTTGGGGACTCTCTAACTCCCAGTGTGGACTCAGGAAACCAAGGACTTCCTGACATCCTGATGAGCTGGCTGGAGGTAGCAAGCCAGATCCACTACCCAAAACGTGCTGTCTCCAGTGGGCAAGCATGGGCTCTGTGTCTGCCTTGCTGTCGCCCTAGGGGTGTCCTTGGGAAGGTTTTGTCCCTTCTCCATACCCACTCCCCTGTGCAACAGCAGGGATTGCCGTCCTGCACCTCCCTGCATGGACTCACAGACCAATGAGGCATACAGAGGAGAAGGGGAGATGTCTGAGCTGGTTGTGGCTTGGCCTAGGAGAACCTACAGGTTTTACTATTGGCATGAGGTGCAACACACCTGGCAGCATCACCGTTATCACACCAGGTTGACCTTCCTAACGGCATGAGCTAAAAATCACACCCAAGCAGCTGATCGCCCTTGTATGACTCAGTGAAGTCTCCTGTTCATTCCAGGGCCAGATCCTTACCTGTGGGAGCGCCGAGTTGAGTTGCCTCTGCAGCTGGTCACGCTCTCGTACGGTCTCCTGCAAACGGCTCTGGGTGACAGAGAGCGTCTCGCGGGTCTCTCGCAGGGTGTCCAACAGCTTGTCCCTCTCATCCAGCATGTTCACCATCAGCTGCTCGAAGTCAGCGTCCGCCTCAGAGCCCTGTGGGGGACCCAGAGGGTCCCCCTCACTGATGGTGGGCATCACCTCGCACATCATGGCGGGGTGTGACAGGTGGGTGTGGGTCCTGAAGGTGCCTGGTGGGGTGGGTGGTGGGTGCTGTTGAGCCGCAAGGCCCGGATTACATTGTTACAGGCTCCTATGGGTCAGGGGAGCCAGCATGGGAGGGGGCAATGGGGTGGTGAAGATGGAGGGGATTCCGCATCCCTTCTCCTTGGATGCTAAGCAGAAGCTGGCATCAGTCTGGCAGGGACGGAAGGATGTCCTTGGCACTGACAAGGCCCTCACAGTCTCAAATCCCCCTGCTTGGTTGCTCGTCACTGCCAGGGTCGCTCGTGTCACCTTTCCGATGCCTTTCAGAGGGGGCTGCAGCATCAGTGAGCCATGGAGATGTTCAGAGGGGGACAAAGCAACCCTTGAGGACTTGTCCCAATGGGGAGCCAAAGCTGGCAGCAGCACAGGGAGGGTCCACGGGATATTTGGGCTGCCCAGGCATGCTGAGGAGGAGTCCAGTGATGACGGGTTATTCTCTTCAAGGCTGGATGAGATGGTCACTGCTGATGCGGGAATGTGTCTCTGTTTGGCATCACAGCTCTTCAAACACACAGCGGTGACCTACAGGAGAGGGGGACAGAGATCAGATCCCTCCTGCTGCCCCCAAAATACCCAGGTTACCTTCCCAGCACTCTTTCCCCCCCATCAAACCCTGGAAGGCTGCAACAGGTCGGCTCAGCACCCACAGGAATGGGCTGTGTCAGGTTGTACCCCTGCACACATGTGCTCACTACACTTCATCCAGTATGGTACCAAACTGCAGGGAACAGTATCCCTGGGACCCAAAATCCTCCAACTGCCTTTGGTATTCACACATCCTGGGCCAGGATCCCATCCCCCCTGTAGAGTGTCTGGCTGCCAAGGGACCCCATGGCCCAAGTGTCCTCCAGCTGCAGAAACTCTCCGTTTGCAGAAAACAGGCTCAAACCTGAGTTTGGCCCAAACTTGGCATGAAGTCACAGCAATAAATGAGTTGAATGACCAGATAAATGTTCAACTCCCTCTCTCACTGTGGCACCAACAGGGACAGATGCGGTGGGACCGGTCATTCAGTGATAACTGAACTTCAGTGCATCCTTTTTTGCTCAAACCTCTACCCAGGGGATGGAGGCAGCAGCATCCCCAAATTACTGCCTGAGCACAAGCACTGTTCCCCAGCCAGTGCCAGGGTTGAGAGGCTGGAGGGGAGAGGCAGAGCCACCAATTTGGGCAGCACCCTGTATTTAGGCTGGATTAAGCGTGGCTGAAACTGGGACTCGGTCTTGGGGGTGATGCTGGTACCCGCAGCCTCGCCTCCATTTCTGCAGCCTAAAACCATCACAGACAAGGTGTCAAATGGGGATTTCTATTGACACAGCCTTTTGGGTGAGCTTCAGTCCACTACAGCTGGATGAGGGTCCCCAGCAGCAAGGGTCGGTGTGCCGCTGTCATCCCAGCCACCTTGGGGACCTGTCTTTGCCAGGCTTTGTCTGCAAGGGGACAAACCATGGGCAGGACTTGAGCCCAGCAACAAAACATGATGGCAAGCTCAGGGCAAGGGCTACTGGTCTAATGCCAGTTATGGGGTAGTCCCCCTTAAGTTTTTTAATCTTTACAACAGATATAATGCTCAAGGATAGGTGTGAATATCCTTGTATCACTCCCTTTTCAAACCAACATATGCATATGGACAAAAAGGACATGCACACAGCCATGGGCCAGATCAGCCTGTTCTGGCCCTTTGGACTGGAATAAAAGTTCATGTCTCAAACAGCTCAGCAGGGCACTTCTCCCCCGTTCAAAGGCAGCATACGTAAGAAGATGCTTTTGTGCACCCCCAGACGCGCACACATGCTGCCAGGGCCAGGGGAATCGTAGCTCTGTTCTTGGGATGACATTGGCTCATCAGCTGATGGGAAGTTTGACACAAAAAAACCTCTAAAAATAGAGAAGCTCTGGCAAAAGTACCAGCCCCACAGTGTGCATCCAGCACATTATACTGAAAGCTGGCTCCTGCACGCTGGGGACATGGGACACAGTTGTCCCGCAGGTGGCTGTCCGACCTCCTCCCCCTTTGCAGATTTAAGTCACATTCCTCAAGTGGAATAAAACCTATTAGGGTTTTACCTATTAGGGGCATGCAATGCTGTCCTGAACCTTTGGGACATGGATGACTGGGATAACCGTGCACTGAGGACATCCCATCCCCGCAGCATCCCTGCAAAAAGAAGGCTTGTGCAGAAAATGGCATTGAGCAAGGGACCATTCCAGCCCCCTGCCCTCCTTGGGTTGAGCTGGACATGAGCCTCATCCCCATAATTAAGCAGGTAAAATGTTTTCCAGTCCTTCTTCCCCTCATTAGCAGCCCCAGGGGTACCCTCACACAAGCATGGCCATGCTGCCAGCCTTCCTGGAAGGCAGATGTCCCAGGTTCTAGGGAGACTTTGGACCAAGAAGAGCAGAAATCAGCCTTACCCCAGGGCTAAGCCCTATTAATTTGGATGCAAAACCCAAATGAGGTGACTTTCATGCACCATTTTGCTGCTGTACCTCTGCTTGTGGGTTGAGTGGAAAGGCAGAGAGCCCCCCGAGCACGACATGAATGGCAAAATTAGTTACATGGCCATGCCCCTACCCCAGCTGCTGGCGAGGGACTGAATGAATTAGCAGGTGAATTAAGAGATATCAATCAAGGAGGGAAGAACCCTGCAGGCACGCAGGGAGGGGAAATACTGCAGGGAATGGTCAAGACATAAATCTGACAGGAGAGATGATGGGATGGAAATTTATCCCAGCTGCGAAGGAGAGACTGGCTTACCATGAGGAGATTCTGCAGACGCCAGTCCCAGCAGGGCCGTGGCGGCTCCTCACACACCATGGACGTAATCCGAGGGGCTGGACCCACACAGTCCAGGAAAAGGCACAGATTTACCCCATACATCACCCAAGGGCTAATTTTCTTTTTTGCTTCCCCCATGGTTGAGCTCATGCACAGGTGGTTGGAGGGTATGGGTAAGCCCACATGCTACTTTGCTTCCCTGCAACCTGCTCCTGTACACACTTATGTCCTGTTACATCTGCTGTGCTTGTGAAGGTAGACTGGGGGTGATAAGCACAACCCGACACCTCAGCCTGGGGAGGGTGACAACAGGATCACAGGGACCTTGCATGGCACCAATGCTGGTCCAGGATGGACTCATCCCATCTCACTGGTCCCCAAAAGCATCTGTGCTCTGTCCTCCTGAGCATGCCCAGCAAAGATGTGATACAGCATAAAACTGACCGCCCAGGACAAGGCAATGCTTAGTGACTCAAAGCTCCTCCATGCCCCATGTCTTCACTGGAGGATGGTCACATTCTCCCCTTGCATCCTAGGCCACCAGGTGTGGGTGCAATGGAGGATACACACTGTGGCATAAGGCAAGGAGAGCTGCTACAATCCTCTGCAGCTGGAGAAGCACCACAAGCAGGGATGAGACTTCCAACCACCACAAAGAGCAGCCAAAGTCCCCCTTTGGCAGGTGGGGGGGCAGCCAGCCCAGGGCTTTCAAGGCTTTCTGCCCTCCCTGTGACACTGCTGCACTGTGAGCATCCCTCTGTCAGTGGGTCCCTGGTGGGTAAATCCAGGCTGATGCTCTGCCACCTCTGAGCATGGCTCTGGAAACAATTCAGCCACTTGTGCCCATCTCCTGGCTGAAACCACGGCAGACCCCAATCGTGGGAAACTCCCTGCACTGTAGAGGCACTGTCCACATCCATAACCGCTACAGACAGACACTGAGCTGCTTCTAGCATCCCTGTTGCAGAGCTGTCTCACCAACAACCACTGGGCAACTCTCCTACCCCATGGACTTGGGAGTGATTATTTCTGGATTCAACCACAGCAGCTTTCACTGCAAAACCAGAGCAACAGCAAAACCACAAGCCCCAGGAGTTGCCCAGCTAATGGGAAGGACCATCATGTGGGGTCAGGGCAGTTGCTAAGGTTTTATTTGTGATGCCAAGTGAGGAAGCCAGGACGAGGCTGGGTTTGATACCTGCTGTCTTCAAGCCTTTTGGAGCGGGAAGTGTGTTTGGCGAGCAAGAGGTGTGGGTGAGCATGCAGGGGTGTGTGCACATGCAGGGACATGCACGCATGCAGGGACATGCACATGAGTAGGAATGTGCATGGGTCCGGGGATGTGCAGGGACACATGTGCAGGAAGCTCCTGCCTAGGGTCAGCTCTCCTTGACACAAGCATCCCCTCATTTCTGTACCACCTCAAACCCTGGGATTTTCTCCATTCTCCAAAAGCAACAGAAAATGACCCACTGCCATGTACCTCTTCCCCCGGGAGCCCAGCTGGCAGTTGCATACACAAAATGCCATACCCACATAGCAAAGCTCAGCATTTCTTAGGCAGACCTGCATGTCCAACCAGTCACTTTTAAGGACCTTGGGGATGTCAGTGTGGTTGACAGCCCAAACACATCACACACTTTCCCAGTGACTTTAGCAGGAGCAAGGGCAGTCTGAAAGCAGCCCTTCAGCACTGGATGTTGGAGGGGTCTGAGCTTGCTCACGGTTAGCAGCAAAATGCTGCCTGTGAATCTCAACCTTTCAACTGTATCCAGTAAAACTACATAAATGCTACTGCCTGGGTTTAGAGGGCCTTAACTGATGGGATAATCATTGGGTAGAGGAGTGAGGATGCAAGGAGACAGCTGGTAAGCTGAGAAAACAGACACTGTGCAGCTCTAGCCCTTTGCTGGGTATTTTTAGTCCTGCAGGGCTGCCAGGCACAGACTTGCTGGAAGCAGTTTTGTTGCCAGTGAAAACGTGCTTGCTTTACTATCCCTGCCCCCTCCCCCCAAAAAAAAAACAAAACCAAAAAGATGCTTTCCCCACTCTTTGGGATGGAAAACAGCACAGTCACACACTGCCTGCTTGGAGAGACCCGTTTGCAATGATGATGCCCAGACATGGAGCAGCTGATGGAGAGCAGAGGGGTTTTTTTTGCCCTTGAGCTGATTATTTGCTCTGCACGATGCTGCAGCGAGCCAAGTGGCCTGTGGGATGCTCGGTCCCAGGGATCACCCTGGCTTTCCTTTTTCCATCAGGGTGAGAAGCACACCCAGCATTTATCCACACACAAAACCGCCTGTGCACCAAGGCAGAGACAGGCTTGCTTTTTTTCCTCTGAACAGCTTCACTCTCATCTCAGACCTGACAAGAGAAAGAAAAAAACCTCTATGGCTCTGTCAGCAAGATCATCACCCCAGCAGGCAGCTGGCAAAGAGGGTTTAGCGCGCACCTCGGAGGCAACAAGCTCACAGAGATTGATCATCCCATAAAAACGTCAGTTTGATCTTTTCTGCTCCTAGAAAATCCTCATCAGCCGCCCAACCTGGCCTCAAAAGAGCAGCACAGTCAGGGCAGCAGAGCCCACACCAGTACCCATTGCTTGCAGCTCGCTGGCACAAGGATGGCTTCCCCTCTGCCAAACTGGCCCAAGATGGGATCCCAGCATCCTGTGCTGACCCCTTCACAGCCAGACCCATGAGGAAGGAGGGTGATGTCCTTTTGCTGTTGGTTTTTCCTTGCAGGACTTCTTTTTTCACCTTTTCCTTGTGATGCTGTGTTAAACATGATTACATGGCCAGGCTGTAAAAGTGTCATATCTTGACGCTTCTAGCAAGCTCGTCCCAATCACTGTTCCTGCAGATGAAGCCATATACCACCATAAGTGCTTCCCACCCTCACTGAAGTCAGACACCACTTTGGAGCAGCCAGGACATACTGAGCCACCGATCCTCCCGGTCTGCCCTGGGGAAGGTCAGTCCTGACCCACCGAGCCATGAGATGGCTTGTGGATGGCAGAGCAGGAACATCCTCAACATCTCCACCAAACCACAGAGTCCACTTTCCATCTTACCCTTGGTGGGAGACGTGCTAATTAAAGGCTAAGACAATGGACATTATTCCTGTGCAAAAGTCAAAGAGGATGCTGAAGTGCCCTGGCTCAACAGTGGAAGTTGCTGTTTTTAAGCAGAGAGACTAGAAATGGAAATCTTCACCTGTGGCAAGTCTTGGAGATGCCATTGCCACACCCTCATGTGGGCCATGGGCTGAGATTCCACTTCCCAAGGCACCTCTGCTCTGAGACCGCAGGAGAGCTGCTGCTCGTGCCACCGTGTCCAGATAGTCTGCATTGGAGATTGTCTACACTGGAGATGGCCAGCTGAGCTCCACATGTGCCAGGAGCTCCTCAGCAGGGCCCCTCTCCATCCTTCCTTTTGTCCCTCTATCTCCATGCTTAGGCACAGATCCCTATCTATATACTCCACAGGTTTCTTACAGTTTTACAAGCCTGGACCTGAGCAGCCCTGTCTGCAAGCTCAAACACCCTGGCTTCTCTATCCTGGGTCATCCATGGGGAAAAGCTGCCTTTCTATAAGAAAACCCATCAGCAGATACAGCCTCATCCCAGCATCTCCCCTGAGTCCTTACATTTACTCCTGGGATGCACTGTGGCCTCTAGGGACCTCCAGTCCCCTGAGAAGGACAAGGCAGATCCAATTTACCATGAGGCCCATATGGTGATGGTGCCTCCACATTCCTTAATGCAGCCCTGCCAATGGCAGGGTACCGCGCAGATGGTACCCGGCTGATGCCAGGGACAGCCCATGGCCAGGACACCCAGGGATAATAAGGGAAATGAGGCATTCTGGCTAGAAATAAGGTGCCAGTTTTTAGCTGCAAAGGATTAGATTCACATACTAAAGGGCGAGATGAATTCACAGAGGGAGAGTTACCGCTGCAGAGATCTGCGCTATGGATGTGATCAAAACTTGAGAAAAGATGTAGCAGTGCTTCTTCTCCCATCCAGGCCCAGGAATTCACCTGGGGTCCCCACACCTCCAGCAACATGTCCTTCACTCCCAAGGGGACAATGCCCAACTTGTCCTTTGCTGGAGATGCAACCCTGGCAAGACAGGACATGTGGGCAGTGTCTCCAGGTTTTGGATCGGTCTCAGAGGTGGCAGGGAAGCAGTGGATGCCCCTAAGACATGGGGACAGAGGAGACTGCAAGCAATAAAAGACAGCTATTCTCAATATCTTACCTTAATGGGCACGCTTCTGCCTCAAAAGCTTGCTCCAAAACCAAAAAGCAGTTCCCATCCTCAGCCCTTGCTTGCTCCAGGCCACTAAGCCAGAGGAGAAACCAGGAAGAAAAATGTCCAGATCTGGCTGTTTCTTTGCAGGGAGAAGTAAGTGTTAGTATTCAACCGATATTTATAGTTCCCAGTGGGAGGGGAGGCATTACACACAACTTCCAGTGGGTATTTTCAGAAAGCCACCTGCTCCTCGCCATTGTGCAGAAACACAATTGTTCTGCAACAAAAAGCTCATCAGACGATGAGCTGAAATCTCTGCTGGGTCCTCTGGTGTGGATATGGGGTGCAGAGTGTGGAGGACAGTGAACACCCCTAACAGGGGATGGCACCAAAACTTGGTCATGTATGCCAATTTATAGGACTGTGTCACCCCTTGGAGAGTGTTGTATCTGTCATGTTATGGTTCCTGACTCAGTTTCCCTGTTTCCAAAATGGACTACGTGTCCTGAATGGACCCCAGAGAAAGGCATAATCTCAGTTTATTGCAAGGAGGGATCTGGCACAGGAAGGGACTGTGGGATAAAGACACACCAGTATGCAAACCTCCTGCCTTTGCACTTTGGGGTGAGATGACAGACAGGAATGAGCCTTGGAGGGGCTCCAAACTGGATGATCCCTCTGACAAGTGGGATCCCAAAGCATGGCCAAGAGACTCAGCAAGCCGAGGCTCACCTTCAAACTTCATCTCTGGGTTTGCAACAGCCAAAAACACAACTGAGGGGAGGGAGGATGACAGGTCTGAAGCTGCTGCTAAACTCGTGAGGATCCATTCCAGCGTGGCCAGGAGCTCACGTGGGGCCCAGCAAGCGTGCTAGTGAAGCTAAGGAATATGGTCACCATAACAAGCCCATGAGCTGGATTTCACCCTGCTGCAGACCTGCCCCCGCAGGCAGAATGTGTTACCCCAAACGATTAGAAACCAAATCCCTCAAATCCTGTCACCACAATCCCACTCCAGTTACCTGCACTGATAACACTTTGTAGCGGATTTCCACAAATATCTGGCAGCATCAGTGAAACTATAGGACTACTGGCAATGCCAGAGAAATACCAATTCCTTAAGTGGGTGAGTGGTTGGGAAACCACTTTGTGCTGTGAGCTGGACTCCCTGGAAGGGAGAAGGATGTGCCTGATGCATGATACTGAGCTCACATCCCTCTTCCGGGATGTGGTCTGCACTCAGACCCATCCAAAGAGACAAGGAGGGGTATTAACAGCAACCGACCCAATGCAAAAAAGCCACATGCTGGTTACAGTAATTTCCTTTTTCGATAGCTGAACTGCTCACCATCCCTGTGTGTGCACGTGGCTGTTTCTTTTTTTCTACAACTTTGCAACCAAACCCTATGTCTTTTGCTCTGTTAGGGAAAACCCTTTGAATTCTGCTTCATTCAAAGTTAGTTTAAACAAGCAGCAGAGGAAAATGCAATTGCCATGGCTCTTCTAGAAGCAGCACATCAAAGTGAATCAGCCCCTAGATGAATCTGCAAGTGAAGGTGAGCACTGCGATCCCAGCAATCAGGCTGATTTCTAGCCCAAGGTGGATGCAGACTCCTTTGAGAGGGAACAGGGCACGGGGAAACAGTCTACAACCATGGGGAGAAAATCATGCACTTGTCACAGAGGCGGCGTCACAGCAAAAGGTCCTCACCTTTGGAAGGTGAGGCTTTGTGCCTCAGTTTCCCCACTAGCAGGGCATAACTTCAATCATTGCTGAGACTCAGAGGGATGGCTGGTGATTTTCCACGATTTCACTTGAGATTTTGCCATGGGTAGATTCCTCCCACCCCCATGACACTTTTGATGAAGAGTTATTTCATCTGGGAGCCTGACGCCCCAGAGCTGGGGGCCCTCCTCCTCGCTGCCAAACCAGCCCCTGCCCTGCTTTAGTCACACACTGTGAGCACTTGCTGGTGCTAATTTATTCAGTGATGAGGGAAGAGTCACCAGCATGAAGGGGGTTGCTGAAATCTGTGCTGCGGGTGCACGCGAACCCCGTGAAAAGATGCAGAGGTTCCTCTTCACCCACCTGGGCCACAGTACCCATGCTACAGTAGGTAGTTAGGGCTTCTGCGCCCACCCCAGCCAGTAGGAGGCTGCTGCTTGTAAAGAAACCCCATGGCAAACACCATATGCATCCTAATGCAGCAGCCTCTTGCCCTAAGCGGCTTGCATGCCTCGTCTGCCCAAGAACCAGGGCTTCCACTGCATTGCCCAGCTCACAAGCATCTCCTCCACAACCAGGTGCATCATCCACACCCTAAGCATGGCCCTTTGTGCGACAAGCCTCAGCAATAATAATTGCTCCCACACATTTGCTGCACATCTGCCCATTTCCCATTATAAAATTTGGCTGCCAACTCCATGAACAGTGAAAAGGGAAAGTGGCCCAGTTTGCCTGCCAGGGTGCAGAACAGCACCCCGTTCCCTGCCCTGCTTGGGCAGGACTTAGGCATTTTGTCACTATCCTTCACCAGACCACAAATTATGAGTGGTGTTGAAGAAGAGCCCAGGGAGGTAATTTGGAAAGCCAGAGAAGAGGCAGACTGGGTTTTCAGCATGAAATTTGGGAAGTATTAGAGGGTATTCAGAACCATAGAGGACAGACCAGGGAAATGCCTAGTGCTGCTGGCTCCAGTTTGGACCGTGGCAGACTCAGGAACACGTCCCTGCCTCACACTCAGGGAGGTTTCACAGCCAACACAACCTGAATGGGAAAAGCAGTGGTACTACAGCATGACCCACACCATGGGGAGGTCTCCAGAGCTCATCAATTCACCATTGACCACTTCAGCACACAAGCAGAGATAATGGCAGTAAGACCTGTGCCCCAAGCCCTCCTTGTGCTCCCCATCCCACCTGCACATAAGCCAGGGGTTCCTCAGATGCATCAGGACATCACTTTCCTCCATCCTCCCAAAACATGGCAGGTTGCAGTCCCTCCTATTCAAGAAGAGTGGTGACATCTTATCTTCGGCATTGGATGACCCCAACCAGAGGCAACTCGGCTGCTTTCGGCAACTCAAGAGATGTGGAGGGGTTCCCCCTTGTATTCATCCCTTCTGCTTTCCCTTCCTTGTCCTAAGTAACTTTAGCAAGTTATTTAATCCCTTTGCTGATGGTGCAGCTAATTACTAAACAGTTTTCACCCAGCTGCAGACATGCCTTCATGGGGAGTGGGATACCAGCGTGATTCTCAGCTCTGTGCAGTCAGGCTCTGAGGATGATTGGGCCAGATCCAGTACCATGACAGCTCTGCAACGTTCATGGGGAAAAAAACCCCAGACATACCCCATGCATCTCCACCCCTACTGGAACACGAGTGGGTGGATGGCATCTCAGCACTGTGGTTGCTCAGCTTTGTGTAGGGCAAGGCAGGATCGTGGGGTTAAACCCCCACGTGGCAGAAACCTGCTCTTCTTTCTAAGCATCCTCATGCCGGGGATAACCACAACCTTTCCTGGCCCAAGTCGTGGTCCTTTGGCATCTTGGCTGTCCCTGATGTAGTTTGGAAGGGGTGGATAAAGCTGGCAGAGGACCGCAGAAGGGAGGTCTGGTCCCAGTAAGGAGCAGGCAGAGATAGAGACAAACTGCAGCATGGCCCGCATCCACCCCCAATCCAGGCTGGAATAACCCTGCTGCCACTCCCACGGTGCCCATGCCCTTGAGGGCCCAGGCAGCTAGGTGTCAGCTCCCAGTGTCTCGTCCCTGCAGTTCATGGCAAGTGACAGGACATGGCATGGCATGGCAGAAGCAGCCATGCGGGGACATCTAAGGACAGTGACATTTAAAAGGCGGCCATGGGCAAGGCGCAGACACTAGAGCTCTGTCTGCTTCTGTCTAACCTGCATCGAGCAAGTCCACATGTTCAACCCAAACTCTTCATTATGCAAAATCAGCCCACAGATGAAGCTCGTCTGGCACACAGCCTCTAGCCATAGTAGCAGGAAAGCACCAAGTGCTGGCCTCAGCTGGACAGTGCTGCAGGAAGGCTTCTCCTGCATTTGTCTTGCATTTTAAGCCTTGTTTCTCGCAAGAAGGAATTTTTGGTGGCAACTCTGCCCCTGCATGTCTCCAAATACCACGAAGCAGAGGACTATGTTCTCAGCTCACTGCGCCAGTGAGGCAGAGGTCCTGAAGATGCTGTGCTTCGAGAACTGAGTTGAGAAGGAAAATCCAAGTTGTTCCCCTTTAGGAAAATGGTGGAATTTCCTCAACCCTTATTAGCCATCAGAAAAATGGCTAATAGAGAGCACCACAAAAATACCCTGCTATGGAAAAAGCTCCATCTGGAGCTCATTTGTCCTAGATATAGTCCACAAGGAAGATACAAGGGATATAGAAGTCCAGCTCCCTCCAGAGATCCCAAGTACTGGAGAAGATCAGGAAGAAAAAATCAAGCTTTTTGTGAATGTCATGAGCTGCGTTAGACCCAGCAGGGAGCTCTGAGCAGAGCCCTCAACGGCTTCACCCAGCTACACCAGCCCCTTCCTTCCCCTCTCTCTTCATTAACAAGCACCCCGTACCCCAGCTATTGACCTCCATGGCTTATGGGACAGAAAGGCCACCTCCTGCAGCCCAGACAGATGGAGCAGGACTGGGTGGCCTGGAGGGAAGAGCAGCCACGGACACCAGCCAGCTCCTTACCCAATGCGGTCCCAGTGTGCCAGCAGCTGAGCCACCAGGGATAGGTTTCCCATCCCAGCTGGGAGCCTGGGTGTATCAGTGAGCAGGGACAGGGGTGCCCCAGGGCAACCATCCCCTCAAGATGTCCCTGAAGAGGCCAGAAAATATGCTGGCACTAAGGGGCATCCAGAGATAAGTGAGCATGCTCCAGCCCATGCTATCACCATGCCAATTCGGTGATCCTGGCACCCATCCTGCTTGCCACAGTCCCAGCAGTGCATGCCCAGTGCTGCCTTCATCCTTGTTCCTCTGCACCAGCGCTTGGTCTAGGGATGCTCAGCACCACGCTGGATGAGCAGAGAGACCAGCCAGAGGAAATACAGTGCCCCAGCACTGTTCCCCTGGTTTGAGGGATTTGAAAAAAGAGGATAAGCTTCAAATTGAGGGAACTAACACAAAATTGCTCCAGAAAGCATGAGGAGTGATGTGGTTTGCAGTGGGGTGGTAGCTCTTCTCTGTGTCAGCAGAGATCTCATCTGAGCATTTATCGTCATGAAAAGCAGCACTGGACATTAGTTCAGCTCAATTTCCAACTCGTTCCCTCTTAAAATGTCAGTTCCGTGGAGCTAAGCTAATGCAGTGAGCTCTGCAACCTTGCTGGCTGCAGCAAGTGTACCCTGAACAAAGCCCTGTGCCTGGCACTGACAGCCCCTGGAGCTTGTGCCTTTGTCCCCACTGTGCTTCCTGCAAGGTCCCATGGCCATGCCCAGTTCATCCAAGACTGCAAATGTGGTGGCGCCAACCATGCCATCATCAAGCCTGGCCCGTGTTTCTGTCCATCACCCCCAAAGGGCATCCAAGAAGCACCCACCCCCATCACATACAAAGCCCCTCAACACAGCACTTTGCAATCCCCCCCAGAACTTTGAGGAGCTCCTGCACACACTGAGTTGTGGCAAGTGGCCAAGCACTGGTGCCAGTGATGATCCCCTGAACTACCCCAGGAGGAGGTGAGAGCAGGATTTGGCCAATCCATGTGAGACGTCACCAAGAGAGGGGGGAACCACATTTGCAGCTCAGCAGGCTTTTAAAGAAATTAAATGTAGGTAATTACATTGGTGCATGACTGGCTGGAAGAGATGCAGGCATGGTGGTTTCCACCCTGGTCCCTTTGTTTGAGCAGTGCTCCTGTGGGTGCCAAAAAATGTGGTGGCCAGGAAACCTTAAAATCCCTGGAGGGGGGATGAAGAAAAGAGGATGACCCAATGCGTTGGCAACACATCTGATGCCTGAGATGACAATGTCGTGTCCCCTCTCTATTTAAAAGCAAGCAGCATATTAAAGCTTACAAGCCAACAGGTCGCACACAGGGTTGGCAGTCCCTCTCCATACACAACTCAACCACAGCAGCTGAGCCAACATTTTCTAGAAGGTTTAGTGACCATTTTTTGCAGACAGCTTTAAATTTCTGGCTTCTTTATGATGCAGTTTTGGACCCTGGGCATCCTACAGTGCCCTGTGCCTGCAGATGTACCAAGCAGAACCCAGCTCCACCAGCACTGGCTTAGGGATGGTTCAGCCTGAAGCAGCCCATCGTCGAGATCCACCATGTCACCGTTGCAGTGCCAGTGCTGTGCTGCTGCAATGCTGCAGTCCCTCCAGGGCAACGAAGGGGGAAAAAAACCAAACATGTCGGGGTTGGTGGGATGCTCACCCGAGCAGAAGTGGCTCCCTGCCTGGCCTCCTGTGCCATGCCCTCCTCCCACTTTCCCAAGCTCAGATGCTGCCTGCAGCCACCAGCCCACCTGGGATGACCTTTACCTCCCGTGCCAATACAGGCGCATTCACCAAGTGATGCTCAGGACGTGCACACCTGATATACAGAGCTCCCTGACCTTGTCTCCACTAGGTAAATGCACAAATTTATCTTAACCAGTTTTGGAAGGGGCCTGGTTTAGACAGCTGCAAGACCTTCCCTGCTGAAATACAGTAATTCAAGGCCAGCTTGTCTGAAACAATGCTTGCTGCTGGGTTTCACCTTGCTACCACCCACATTAGAACCTTCAGTCTACGCAGACAGACCAGCAACACCTCCCTAATGCAGAAATCTGCCCAGTGCAGGAGCTCAAAATATTGAATTTACCCTGGACCCAGCATCCTGACAATGGAAGGTGGGATTTTTACACATTGTGCTTTGCAAAGGGCTTGGCCCTGCTGAAGGATGTGGTTGACTTCAGGCTCAACTAGCCTCAGACAAAGCATTCATGGCACCCTGTAGATCTGCCATCGTCATAGCACAGCATGAAGTGCTGTCCAGAGACCCTTTCTCCCCTCCAATATCACAACCACACCTGCTGGTCATCATGTTTCAGCTCAGCAGAGCCACCTCCACCTATTTGGACCTGCTCAGAGCTGACACTCCAGGATAACTCCAGGGCTGGGCTCATATCCAGCAATGCACTACATCCTTACAGGTGATGCACCACACAAAACCTCTCCCATGGTGCTCTCACTCCAGACATAGAGTCAACCTGAAAAAGACTCATCTCTCCCTACAGCCAAAGCCACCTTCCTCCCAGGCACTGGGTCCCCATGGCACCTTTGTAGGTCTAAATCCTTCCATGCATGGAGTAGGCATAGATATGAGCCCACTTTGCTCCTAGATCTTAAGCAATTTCCAAAGAGCAGAAGCCAAGCCTGAGAGCTGAAAGAAGATAAGGACTAAATCTTCCAGAGATATGGAGAAATCTAGTTCCTGAGGCCTAAGAATCTAATACCCTCCCAGATTGGGTCTCACCATCTCCTCTGCCCTTTGCAAAGCATATTGCCATCCTCTAGCTGTGTCTGGTCTGAGGAACATGGAACAGGACAAGACAAGAGGGTTTCTGGGTCAATCTTGGTCTCATGATTGGGAACAGATGGGTTTTCTGGTGGGACTGATGTTCTGAAAAGCAATTACACATGAAGACATCCCCAACAGACTATGCTGTGCTCTGGCCCAGAGCCCAAGTCATCCTGGGTTTGGATTTTAATTAGCCCCGTTTTGGTATCTGTTCTCTACTTCCCTCCAGATAATGATTTAATTACTACAGACCTGTCTTCAAATTAGCAGCTTCCTCAGTGGATTATTCAGCTGGGATCTCCTGAATTACAGAGTCCATCTCACCACCATCAAAAGAGAGGCTGGAAAGAACAAAAGAAAACCAAAACCCTTCCTGGAAAGAGAAACCAAGCAAGCACCAGCTCCTGAGCAGGGGCCACTCCACTGCCAAGCCCTCTTCCTACCTTTATCCATGTCTCACAGCTGGTTAAGAAACCTAGCTCCAAAACACACCCCAAACATCTGCCTCATGCATGACCATGGTGGCATCAAGCCTTCTTACCCAGCACACCACAAGTAGGTGGAAGGGCCAAGCAAGGTGAAAAGAATGCACCATGAGCTGGGACACAGAGCCACTGCTGTGCATCCCTGCTATGGGGATCACATGTTTGGGGACCCCCTAGGAGAAGGGAGCCCATGGAGACCTGGTGAGGATCCTGCTTATTGTGCCTGGTGGGACCAGGCAGAGAATGAGGCATGGCTCCTGATGGCAAGCCCAATCTCATTCTCCAGCAGTGGAACTAGGCAGGGACCATGCTGAGGTTCAGCAAGGCTCCAGGCCTGAGGGATGAAGGCTGAAGTGAGAACAGCAGAACAGGTTGCCCAAAAGAAATACCAGATATACATGCAAAGTGAAGGACACAGCACAGAGGGTGAAACCTTCAGAGTGCAGCTCTACAATGTGACTTGGTGCCAATGAGCAGTAACTCATCTGCAAAAAAGCTAAGTCGCTGCTAAATTGCAAAGCAGACATGTTACTTCCCTACTGCAAGACCTGGGCAGAGCATCTCCATGCTGCAGGGCTTCAGCAAACCATCTTCCCCAACCTGGCATGATCTCTCTCCCCAGGTTAGGCTGGGAAAGGAGGGGACATGCTCATGAGGTACCCCATCCCTTGCTGCAAAGGGTAATGAGCTCCAAGGACACACCAAGAAGCACTTTGGTTCTTTTCCACTGACACACTTGAACTACTGACTGCATGTTGTGCTTCTCTCAAGACCCTCAAGATTTCCCTCACCAGTAGCGCTACAATCCCCAAGTTACTACCAGGGAAACATATTTTGTAGCAGCCACTGGAAAAGCTCTACCACCTCTCCTTACTGTAGCATGGACAGCAGCAGAAAATCTCCGCTGGCTCCTCTGTCATTGCAGTTCACACTCCAACAGATTAGCTTAAACCAGCTGCAGCTTCTGCTGCTGCAGGAAGAGCCCTCAAGTACAGCCACATGCAAATCTGCAGCTGAAAACACAGCCCAGGTTTCTCGAAACCCAGACTAACACCCCATTTGTGAGGCTAGAGTGACTCTCCTCCTCTGGTTCCCTTCCTGAACACAAGAAAAGCAGCTGGGCAGCAAAAATAGCCAAGGGATGCAGCCTGTTATCCCAGCTAATGGGATTGGGGATACAGTCCCAACACTCCTCGTGCTCCCAGTGGGATCCACAGCCCTATTCTCTGGACGATGAGCCCCGGCTCGCTGCACCACCACCAGTCCCTTGCACAGTGCCCCTCCAGGGCATCACCTGGCTCTGTCCTCCCTGCCAGCCATCACAAGCCCCTGAGCATTTTGAGCTCTCCACCCCATCAGATTTGCTAAGAGAGACCAACGTGTTTGAGAGCAAGCTCGGGGATAGAAAAGACCATGACGGCACAAGGCCTTTAGCTTCATTTCCTTAAGGAACCAGGCTGACGAAGATAGGAGTGGAAGCAACACAAGAGAAACAGAGAAGGATTTTCATTAACATGATCAAACCTCCTGGAATATGATAACAGAGGCAATAACACGCATCTCCTCTCTGGCCAAGGACAAAGCAAGGCTTCCTACTTATGAAGAAGAGGAAGAAAATTGGAGTAGAAGAAAGGAAATTACTCAAAAATGGCTGAAGTATCATATGTTATTAAAAAGCCTTCATCTAGAGAGAAATAATGACTGATGAGAACAGGGATATGATGGGTGAAGCCCATGGGGCTAGAGAATAAGCAGGATGGGGAGCAAGCACCTGAGAATGGCTCCGCTTGTCCCTGAAAGTCACCCTGGTGACTACAGTGGTAGGCTGACTTCTGGAGGTGTGCCTGGGGTGAACTATGAGAAATTTAGGGTACCGAGAGGCCATGCCAGTGAGGAAGGTGACAGCAGCTGCAGGAGATGGGAGTCCCAGGCTAGCCTCACCCCACCGCAGACCAGCGAGTCCCCTAGGAGCCATGGTTAATTGCCTCCATATTTTGAAGCATCCTGTACAGAGGCCCTCATCCTGCTCTCCTGGTGCCCCTGGGCCACGTCGCTGCTGTACGATGTCACAGGGTCCCTGCTCTGACTGCTTGAGGAGAGGAGTATGGATGCTACCTTGCTTTCTCAAGGTACTTGCAAAGCCATTAGCACGGCCGGGAATCCAGCTGCCAGAATGCCAAGTGGAAAAGTAAATCAAGCAGTCCTTCCAGCATCCCCACAAACATCACCCTGCGAGGAGACACCCACATCTGACCCCCCCCCAGGAATGTCCCACCTTCAGAGGAGCTGAGCATCCGCAGCCAGGACTGAGCAAAGCTGCAGCTGCCAGTTGCAGCCGGCAGCAGCCGGTGCCCATGTTAGGCAAGCGCGGCCTCGCATGGCCCCAGCTTTTTCAGGCTGCTGCGGTGACGGCGGGGGAGAGGAGCGTCTGGGCTGTATCGGTGTCATGCAGCATTGCAGGCTCGCTGGCTCCCGCTCTGGAGAAAAGACAGCTCCATCCCATCCTGGGAGGTTGAGCTGAAGTCACGCTGCTCTTGCTCTTCCAGTGCTGACACAAAGCCCCTTTTGGGCTCCCAGTGTGGAGACAAGCTGGCCCTCCCCAGCCGATCTGCCCCCTCAGCATCTCACAAGCAGTGGTGCGAGGAGTTTTGCAGGCAGGAACGACTCTGATTCCTTGCAGCAGCCTCCCTTCTTGGCATCTCTCTCCACCACTTCCCCAGCTGTCCGTGAGCTGCATTTGCAGGTAACATCCCTCTGAACCCCACCCCAGCAGAGACCCCAGTGTGCACATACCCAGCTCCCACCACAGCTATCCATGGAGGCAGACACATGCATGCCGAGCCTTGCATTGGCTCCACACTAATATGCACACAGTATGGCCAGAGTTGCTCTGAATATGACAATATTCGCTTTTTGGAAAACAACAAGAAGCAAGAGCCAAGATGCACGCGTCTCCTTGCCTGAGCAAGGTAAAGGCCAGCAGGGAGCCAGGAGCTGTGACAATGCAGAGGCTGGAATCTTTCAAACTCAGACCATCATCTTTGGAGGAAGGTATGGAGGCAATAAAGCTGTCACAGCGGTCACCACTGCCTTCTCCTTAGCAGCATCCTCCTCCTACCACCAATCCAGACCAGCTTTCCCTGGCCAGCCTGCTCTGGTTACTGGTGTTGTTAGCACGCTTGTCCTGTGCCCATGAGTCCTCACAGATTTATGAGAGCTTTGGGTACCACCAAGTGCACTTGGCAGCTGCCTCAGAGTGGATCAGCCTCAATCCAAGCCAATGGGGATGGAAAGGGGCAAAAGGAGACCATGAAGGTCCCAGCTGACCCAGAGACTGGTTAACCTGGGTGCTCATAAGCAGCTCCCAAAGCCCTGCAAATCTCACACTTTTGGGAGAACAGGCTGAGGCAAATTTCCAGCTCACCAGTGACTGTGGGAGCTGACCTACAGTCGCTCTCCTTGTGTACACACCTGCACTAAAGGAAAAAGGGGAAAAAAGCTCAGGGTGAAGGCAGCAGCATGGCAAGATCCTTCTGCTTCCTCCTCCACAACAGACAGGTTTTTGGCATTTCGGGGCACACCAGGTCAGCCCATGCGGAGCCAACAGTCCTTGGAAGGAGAAAGTCCAGGCACTGAGTGGTGGAGGAACTGCCACATCTTGGTCTGACAGAGCAGGGTGGCACTTCCTGATGGATTACTACCCCAGGGCAGTGGCAGCACCTCCCTGGCATCTCCATGGCTGGATTTCCTCCTACTTGCAGTGGAGAGATGAGGAAACCCTAGCAGCCAGAGCCTGCCAGCTATATGGGGTTCGTGGCTGGTTTCCTCACCTTTTCAGCCTCCAAAATATACATTTTTCTTTTTTTTTTTTTGCAAGACTGGGGGAATTATCAATGCTTGCTTCCGTGGCTTGACCATATTGCAGCAAGGTGTAGGACTCCTAGCTACCAGCTAACCCCGTTAGCTGTGTGTGCCTCAAGCCTGTGCTCACCCCCTGCCCCAGGACACATTTACAGCTCAGAAATGAACTCCCCCAGCAGCATAAGGGTTTATCACATGGAGATGGAGAGAGGAAAATCCAAACACCTTCAATCTAAAGTCTCCTAAAGAAACACATCCATTTAGAGCATTACTCATGTTTTATAGCCTCAGCACCTCTCAGCTATGCTGAACTTCAGTTTTCACACCCGTTGCATCCAGTACTGCTCCAAAATCTCCCAATGTCACAAAGCCAGTACGCCAATTTGCCGCTTCACCCCAAGATCACAGCATATGACATTAGGCCTTGGCTTCATTCGTAGATCAACCAATGAGTTCTCCCTGCCCTGCCACCAAGGTCAAGAGGCTGAAATCTGCTGGCAAAAAAAGCCTGCTTGCTTCTGAGTTATACACCGGTCTACCCAGTGCCCTGTATGAACTGAAAACACCAGCATGCCTTCTGCATTCACCCATTAAAGAGAGACCCAGCTGCTCAAACCAAAGCAGTCAGTCCCTTTCCCTGTATTCCACATCTCAAAGCCAGATGTGTAAAAGTAAATTATGTATTTACTGCAAAGAGGATAGACTAGACACCTGGGACACATGCACAGAGGGTTAACATGGATGAAGTGCAGTACACTGCCTTTTCAACAGCTCCTAATGCATGCAGCTATTTGGACACAAGAGCATTCTGGTAACACTGGCCAGACGGGTACATTCACCTCCACTCTCCTCGCAACAGGGACAGCTCAGGGGCTTGGAGGGCTCCTCGGATGGGCTGGGATTTTGGAAGCGCCTTTCCCATGCCCTGTCTTGAGATGGGAACAGCCCTTGCTAGCCACTGCCAGAACACTTGGCCAGCTCTTCCCTGGGAAAGTCACCAGCAACAATGGCAACTTCATTGGAGGCCACTGATGGTCCATCTTTGTGGTGAAAGGATGAGTTTTGGGGGGTATTTTGCTTGATGTCACATCAGGGATGAGTTTCCCCTCCTGGACCCTGTTCCCTGAACACTGCTGCACCCCTGATTAACACACCTCACAGCACAAAGAGTAAAAGTAATAAATGTCCACTTACCCCAAAGATTGACACAGCCACTGAATTACTTAAAGACCAGATCTTGAGAGCAGAGTTTCACCCTTTGTAGCGTAACAGATGTCCTGCACTGAGCCATGCATCAATATTTAAATAAAAAATGGTGGCTGTACAATAGCCAAGTCATTTGAGAATTAAAATGCTGGTATTTTTAGGCAGTGAGAGTACGTGTGGGAGAGATCTCAAAGTGCAGGCTGATGCCATTTGCTGCAGGGCAGTTAGAAGTAGATTTATTGACGACGTGTGATTTGAAAGCAACACCAGCACTCATGAAGAGCCATGCAATGGCTGGGGCTTATTTCAGTTTCACTTTAAGAGGCAAAATTGCTTTATATACATGTAAACATTAAGGACACACAGAACGAAAGCCATTTCTGCTTCCAGAGATGCTCCAATTGCCATCTCCAAAAATGGCCACTGAAAAAGTCTTTTAACTAAATTAACTAGAAGCAGATGATCAAAAGGGGCGAGGGGGGGGAATGGTCTTTTTTTAATATGGTAGCCCCAAAGTGTTGGCAATAATCAAGTGATTATGATCCAGGTTTTGATGCTGGGGAGGAGGAAAGAAGTATTCTCTCTCCATCAGACACTAGCTGCCCTCTGGGTGGTACGTCTGGATATCAGACAGGTAACAGCAGCAAAGCAAACCCCTTCTGGATCTGGGCTCGAAGGAAAGACAGCTCAGATCAGGAGAGATGAGCCTTCTGGCTCCAATTAAACAGTTAATGGGTTAAAACGAGTTAAGCCATGTTATTTTGCACATGGTGACTGGAGACACCAAGCCCCTGGAAGTGTTCAGGGAGGTGTGTCTCCAAGGGATGCTGGCAGTGACTTTAGAGACCCCGCTCTGTCCCCTGTGTCCCAGTGAAGCTCACAGGCACCTGCCTCCAGGTGCTGTGATGCTGGCAAGGAGCAAGGACAGCAACCCTCAGATTGGAATCTCCAGGGCTTCCACCCACCCACTCTTTAACACTACCAGGTTTTCCAAGCAGCAAAGCAGCAGCCAACCTTTGGTTTGCTCAACACCTCCATGGGTCCTTTAGGGCTTGGGCTTGCAGATCCTGTCCCAGCAAAGCTTCCTGCAATCCTCCCCAGCCTGCCTTAGCCCAAATGTCCGCCTCACTTTCGCCATGCAGACTTGGCCCTGCCTGCCTCCTTGCTGCAGGAGACGTAGGGATCAGGTCCTCTTCCACCCATGCCAAGAGTGCATCCATGGTTGGACATTGCCACCACTGATGCCCCCAGCCCCACAGCAACTATGAGGGTGGCACAGGGACAGGACCTCAGCTACAACTGGCACCTCTGCAGGGGGATACAGCCGAAAGGGACACCATCCTCAGCTGGGGTGGGAAATGCGTTACTGGCACAACAGGATGGCAAAGGCACAGGAAGCACCACATCCCAGTGATGCCCACCCTGACTGACCTCCACTAGCCCTGGCCAGAAACCAGCTGTGGTGACACCGGGAAGCCCCATGGAAACAATCTATTGTGCAGATACAGGAGAAAAGCAGGATCTGGCTGTGCCGCCCTCACACTTCATTCCCACCACCCCTTCTGGAGAGCAGGGAGCTCAGCTTCACAGCATGCCAGGGAAAGCAAACACAGGGAGAAGATATTCAGCAGCACCACAGCTACCTCATCCTGCAGAGAAACTGGCCAAGACACCGCAGCGCTTCCAGAGCCTCGAAATGATGCTGTGCCCAAACAAGCCTTGAAATGCTGCCCTGCACTCCCCAAACCCAGGTCTCACCCAAGGAGACCCACAATCTAGCTGGATGCTCCCTTGGATGGAGCAGGAATTTCAAGGCACAGTGGTTTCCACAACCCCAGGGACACAGGGTCAGGTCTGTCCCCCCAAGGACAGGTGGGTGCAGAGCCCGTATTCCCTGGCTGTGGCCTGATTTGAGCTCCCCAAGTGGGCTCACAGGACAATGAGCCATCAAGGTGCTTTATGAGAGCTCACTCTGCCGAACGAGAATGTCATCTCACAACCTCGCTGGGAGAAATCACACTCGCGCAAGGTACTTGCGCATTATGTGGGACAGTTTGGGACCAGAATAACTTCCTTTCCTGGCTGATCAGCGTGTGAATAAATCAGCCATATCCAAAAATAACCTCTGGACCTTTTTGACTCCTTCCTGCAAAATAGTTTGGGGGAGATGCTAGAAAGAGGCCAAGATCTAGTTAGTACAGCTCCCAGGCACTGAATTACAAGGCAGATTAACTGGATTATTGAGGCTGTAAACTTTGTACAAGCCCATCTTTCCCCTCACTGCAGCCCCTGGCACCATGAATTTCTGCATGGGAAATAGTAGCAGGCACCACCACCAAGCCTATTTAATTCATGATTAAGAGCTTGAGATCAGGTTTATGACACCTGTGTTAATGCCACAGCAAGGCTATAAACACCCTTCTCAATTTTGGAAGCCATAAAGGCCAGGCTTTGGCAGGACAGGATCCTTCTGAAGATGCACTGCACTGATGAGATACCGCAAAGGTGTGCGTTTGGCTGGCAGCATGGCCAAACATCCCCCTTTGTCCAGGCTTCAGCCATCTGATGTGCAGCCCAGCTCCGACCTCTTGGCTATTGAAATCCCCAAGGCACCACATGGCTGTCAGCCCCGCAGCAGTGCATTTCTTCTGTCCCAGCACATTAGTCGCATCATGAACAATGCTAGCCAGGGAGGTAAAACCCATCTGTAATTATGGAGAAAATTCATTTCTACCAAGAAAGGGTGGAAACAAAGCTTTAAATCAATGCACCTGGTGGATGGGCAGCATTTTTGGGAGGAGATCCCTTCCCCAGATGTGCCATCCTGCCCTGGCAATGGATCCTCTCCCTCCAGGAGGCTGGATGGAGAGTCCAGGCAGGAAGAGCATCCTTCCCTGCTGCACATCCCGCGGCACAGTGCTTGCTATTTAAAGAAATTGGCTGCACGCTGTCAACGTCTCACCTCCCTGCAGAGGAGCTGGGCCTATGCCCCAGCATTTCCTGGCCGTGGTACTGCCTCCATGACCCGCTGGCATGCAGAGGCAGGGGCCCGGCACAAGCTGATGCTGGCTCAGAGGCTGCAGGAGAAAAAGGTATCACGCAGCAAAAAGCCCTGGGAACTGCCCTCTCCTGGAAATCGGTTGCAACGGACAGGAGGACAGGGAAAATGAGCTCTCATTTGCCACTTGTTTTCCTTTTTTTTTTTTTTTTTTTTTGATGCAATTAAAGGCAGCCACCCAGCCGGTACCTCCTTGCGCTTGCTAAGAGAAGCGTGGCAGAAACTGAAAACCAGGAGCTGAAAAAAATAATCTGCATTTCAGATAAATTCCAGCCTTGTCAGTCCTGCAGGATTACAGTGGTGGAGACAGAGACCTGTGAGCTGATTTAAGACACCAGGGTGGAGATTCAGAAAAGGAAGGGCAACTTGGAGGACACAGGGTCAGTCCTCTCCTGGCCAGTGACTTTTGGCCCTGTCTTTTGGAGAAGGCTTAGCACCTAGCTCCAAGATCCTCCACCTCCTTGCTGTGGGATGAAAATTGCTGCACTGCTAGTGCTGCACAGGGACTGAGGGGCGGGCAGGCAGGCAGGGCTGCCCCATGCATGGCTTTGCACAAAAAGAGATGAGATGAACACCCGCTTCACTCCTTAGGGCATCGTCACCATGTAATTAAATGGAGGGCTTTACGATGTCCCCACAAGGATTTTAACCTGATTGAACACAGCACAAACAGAAGTAAAATCCAATTATACCAGCACAACTTTTTTAAGCAAAGAGCCTTGAATCATTTTTCACTACTTCTGCTCCAGATGGGCCCAAATGCAGACCTGTCCCCCAATGCTGCAGTTGTTTCATGTGATATTTTTCCCTTCCTCCTTCCCAAATGCCAACTCATGTATGCACACCCACATGTGCACCCACCTCCAAGCCTTTTGGCATCATTTGCTCACAGAAGAGCCCTTTAAACACTGAAAACTCCCAACCACATCCCAACCTTGCCAGGGCTTGGACCCACCTGCGGAGCCCATGCCAGAGCCCTCGCCCTCAGTCAGGATTGTAACCCCCACACTTGGCGCTTGGCGTTTTACAGAAAACATCTGTAAAGTGAGGGGTAGTTATTGCATATAATACCTCACTGGGAAGAAAGCCGGACTATGGATCCAACACCCTTCCCCTCCAGTTAATAGCCTGGAGACTTCCCAGCTCACTTTTGGGAGCCATCTGGGAAACCTCAGACTCACCAAAGCATTCTTTAGGAGGAAATTAATTGTAAAATAAGGTTTCAAGGTTTGCTAGTATCTTTTTGCTTTGCTGGAAAACATGAAGTGGCACTGCCCAGGCAGTGGACAGACACTCATGTCAAAGCTGCTCCCTGTCCCCAGAGAGTGGAGACCTCCAGAAGCATTTCCAGTTGGGTCCCAGTTTGGGTTCAGTACCCTCTGAGGCTCCAGAGCTGCCTCCCCCAGATTCAGTGTGAACTCCCACCTCCAACACAGTGTCAGGCTCTTTCCCAGCACTGACTCATGGCCACAATCTCCCTACCCAGCACACCACAACCCCATCACCCGCCCAGCTCACACTCACTCAGCCCCCTCCTCCTCACACCACCATCTTCATCCCTGTCCCTATCCCCCTGAACCCCAGCAGGAGCTGCCCAAAAGGGCAACACTTGCAAAAAGGACCCTCAAAAGATACAGACAAGGAGGGTTTCGGGGTGGTTTTTACTCCCAGCACCTTCTGAGACAATTGAGACAGGTAGGAACCCAAATCTTCAGCACATTCAATCCCTCAGCATCTGCACTTCAACTGCTGGTGAGCACCAAGGCACAGCTGGACCAAGCCACTGGTGCAGAGCAAGACCCGCTTGCCCTCGCCACGAAGCCAGAAAGCCGCACAGAGACGCACAAGTCATTTAATCCCACATCTGCCAAGCTGAGCTGGCCACCCTGAAAAGCCAGATCCATCCATCAGTCCCACCACTGGTGTCTCAGGAACCTGCCAGTTTAGGGGCTCCCCACTACCCTCCAGCTGGTGATGTAGATCCCAGACAACCTCTGGTCTGTTTCCTTGAAAACAGATGCAGGCGGAGCAAGCACAGAAGCTGGGAAGTCATCCACGCACCTGAGCATTTCAGGGCCTGGGGGGAGAGCACCAGTGACCTGTGCTGGCAGGTCCCTGACAAACCTCCACGGAAGCCCCCAAAGATCAGTCCCGCTTCCCAATCAGCACTGTCCTTAGATGCAGGGAGCAGCACATTGTGGCGTCCCCAAGAGCACAGATACTTGAGACTCCCAGACCATCAGAGCTACGAAGATACCATCTCCTCTAACATCCGGGTAGCACCACAACCAAGAAAATCCTGAACCACACAGGCACATTCATCCCGGTACCAAACTCCAGCTCACACCTTGCCTCTGTACCAGCTCGTGCTCATGAAGTGGCATAGTGGTGTCAAACACACCAGGGGAACCTCATTCCAGTGTATGAGCAGATGGTGGCAAACGAGCTTAAATGAAACCTTTGCCAACCCTGACTTGGCCAAAAACAGGACGTCCCCAGAAGGTTTTGCACAGCTTTAACAAAACCCAGTTTCCTAAGCCAATTGCTGTTATAATGATGCAATTTAGGGGATAAACAAGCCCTTAAATGGCTGGTGTTATTCAGGAGAAAACCATGGTGTCTGGGGGCAGCTTGCCATGGCCATCACGAGATGGCACCAGCCGACAGAGGATGGGAACCAGTACGAGCACAGCTGGAGCTAGCCAAGCTGGCTGGATGCTCACCGGGCTGGTCCAGCCCTGAGCACAGTGGCCATCTGCCTGGTGTCAATGGCCAGGCTGGACCAGCTTGGTGAGCGTCTGCCCAGTTCTGAGCTGGACTAGCTTGGCAAGCATTCACCTGGTGCTGAGCTCCGGGCTGAACCAGCCCCACGAGAATCTGTCTAGTGAACATCCCTATGAGCTGGTCCAGCCCGGAGCTCGGTGCCAGGCAGATGCTCACTGGGGCTGATACAGCCCAGAGCTCGGTACTGGGTGGATGCTCACAGGGCAGATGCTCAAGGGCTGGAGACAGTACTGAGGGAGGCGGCAGGATACAGCACTGGGAAATCAGAGGAGCAGGAGAAGGCCAGGATAGGACGAGTCTCACCAGGATGCCTGCCCTCCCATTCAGCATAAGGTGGAAGCATGGGGGGAGGGTGGAGAGCAAAGGGACAGCTTGGGACCATACTGGGGGGTTGCCAGGGGCAGAGAGCAGCTGAAAACCAAGGAACCCCCCTCCCCACTCCTGGGTTACAGGAATCACTGCCCCCCCCATACCATGCAGCCTCCGGGGTGGGGTGGATATGCCCACCCCTTCGCCCCTCCTGCCTGCACATCCAGCGGGGATGGAGCAGCCCATCTACCTGGCTCAGCCCCCTGCTCGGGGCCAGCGGTGGTGGGGGGATGAGCAACCCCTTGGCTCAGTTCCCTGGCCTGGGGGTAATGTCGGGAGACAGCAAGTCACCCCCAAAACCCAGCTCGGGGGTGAGGATGGCATAACCCCAGGTCAGACTCAATCCAAGGGAAACGGGGGAGCTCAGCACCCCTGACTCAGACACCCCCTCCAGGGGGTAACGAGGTGGGAGACAAAGCACCCCTGGAGTGAGGCACCCCCTCCCTCGGGGCACGGCAGGGCAGAGCGTCCCCCGCCCAGCCCTACCCGGGGGACAATGGGGAGCAAAGCCCCACCGGCCTAGCCCCACGGCGGGAGAAGAGCATCCCCTCATTGGGGGGAGAGGGGCAGAGCATCCCCGGGGGGAGGTAAAAAGGGTAGAGCCCCCCGAGTCCAGCCCCACCAGGGGGGGCCAGAAGGGGGGCTGAGCATCCCCTGCTCGACCCCAGCGGGGGGCCGCGGGGGCACAGCATCCTCCGCCTGGCTCCGCGGGGGGCGAAGCAGCCCCCATAGGCAGCGTGGGGCCGCCCGACCCCGCCCGCACTCACCGACCGCCGAAGTCGCTGGAAGCCGCCGCTGCCGCTGCCTCCCGCTGCCCGCCCCGCCCCGCCCACTGCGTCACCGTCCCCGCCTAACCACGCCCATATAGCCACGCCCACATGACTGGCCACGCCCCGCGGGGGGTCGGGGGGGACCTGGGGGTGCGGAGGGGCTAGGGCAGGATCTGTGGGGCAGGAGTCCTCCTTGCGGGCAAGACCGCTCCTGGGGGGGCAAGAAAACTCCGGGGGGGAGTGGGACAGGAATTCCCCTGGGGGGCAGGAGCCCCCTTGGGGTTTAGTAGCCCCCATGGGGGGCAGGAGTCTCCCAGGGTCCTTGTCCAGCCCTAGAGGGAGGGGGGCAGGAGGAGACCCTGGCTGTTGGGCAGCCAAGCCCTGGATGCCCCTTACATCACCACCCCCACCCCCCGGCTGTGGAGACCCTCGCCGTGTGGGGAGCAAAGCTGGGGCCAGACAGTGAGCCCCATACTCTGCCACATCTCCCTCCTTGCCCTGCTGAGGCCCAGCTCTGAGCTGTGGGGGACAGGCTCAGGCTTCATCGCCCCTCCTGATTTGGGTGGTGGTGGATGTGCGAAGCTGTACCATCACCCTTGGCTCACTCCCTCGGGGGAGTCTCTTTGCACCCTAAAATGGGGTTTAGACACAAGCTGTCCACAGACTGCAGCAGGAGCAGCCAAAGGGCTAACTCGCCCCGGCACCCTGCCCAGCACAGGGAGGCATCCTTAGCAGATAATCAATCTGGGGCCCCTGAAACCATAAGATGCTGCTCCTACCCTCACACAGCCATCAGCATCCCTCGGGCAGCCCTCACGTGGTCCATCATGGAGGAGCCCTTCTCAGCAATGCAGCTGGGAATGAACAGGATCACTGGCATCATCAGAGAGCAGCAGGGGCTCCTTCATCTCACCAGGTCTCATCAGGGATATTGAGCTCATCCCTCAGAATTTTTGCTGGAGGACTTTGGGGATGTCTCAGATAAATGCCACCAACCTGCTGGAGGAGCAAGTGTGCTGGATCCAAATGCCAGCCAGACTCGGAAACAACTGCCTTCACGTTGCTTTTGTCACATCCTAGTAAAATTTCATCTGTTTTCCATGTGCCAGGATTTTCCAAGCCAAGACAACCTCTACTTTTTAAAAATAATACTGTCATACAGTTCTCAAATAATGATGATGAATAGCACAGTCCAAGGAAAATATTTTCAACATTTACGGAAGAGGTGGATAAAGACATCAGCACCAGGATCTGGTTGTATTAACTGCCATTGCCCTTAATTTGTATCAATTGTTTTTAAAACAGATGGATTAGAAATAGCACTTCTGTCAAGGAATGGCCTTTCCTGTCTGGGATGATCAAAAGTTTTCTTGATCATCAGATATGTTCTTTGCTGATAAAATGCTCTTAACATATTTTAAGAAAGTCTAAGAGAAAGAAATACAGTCAGGAATGTAAGTTATATACACTGTTAGTTCCTGAAAGCAGAAATGTGGATTTCTCTGTACCCCACACATTGCCTCACACTGGGGAGGCACGAGAGCTGAAGCCACAGCTCTGAAAGCATCCTATTGCGGCCCCAGCCTCCCGTGAGCTGAATCATCTCCTGAGGTCTTGTAGTAAAGGAGTGCAGGTGGAAAAAACAGCACACTGGGGGCTGTTTGGTGCCTGCCAAGGGAGGGAGAGTGGGACAGGGCTTGTGCTCTTCTGCTGTTGTGTAAATCGCCGAGGAGGGGAGCAGGACCCCACCAACCTCACAGTCTGAACCCCTCCAGGACTGGCTGGGACTCCTAACCTGCTCTCGGCGGTGCCCAAATGCCCATTTCAGCATGGCACAAATGTTCAGGGGCATACACACAGGCCCTGAAATCGCTGTCAGGCTCTGGGCTGCCACTCCTGTTTTCCTTTTGCAGATCCTCTTTAAACAATTACTCCCCCATGAGGTGGCGTCGCTTCTTCGACAAGCACCGAGCACCCAATTTAGCCCTAAAAGAAGTAGTAAATACAGTTTACAGCCGGTGACCACCCACCACCACACCCACAGGCGAGGTGTTGCCCACCACGAAGGTGTAGGGTGGGCACTGGGAGCCGGTGGTGCAGGCTGTGCTCCCAGTACTGGTTGATGGTCATCTGCAGGGTGGTGGGGGGGTGTGGGGGTGGTGGTGCCGTTAAGCTGGGGCACCCCGGTGCGGTGGCAGACACCCAGGGTTGGGGGCATGGCTGGAGCTGGGGACTTGAGGGGTAGCGGGAGAGGGATCGTACAGGCATTGGCATTGGGGAAACGCTATGGGAGGCTGTGGGTGCAAGAGAGTCGCTACTGGGAGGGGCAGTTACCTCGGAGCCCCTCATTACTGGGAGGACTGGGGGGTGGCGCAAGTACCTCGGAGGCCCTCCTTACTGGGAGGACTGGGGACCCAGTTAACCCAGAGGCCCCCATTACTGGGAAGACTAGGGGGGAAATCCCTCCCAAGGGCCCTCATTACTGTGGAGGGACAATTACCTCAGAGATCCCTGTTACTGGGAGGACTGCGGACCAAATTACCTCAGAGGCCCTCATTACTGGGAGCACTGGGGAGCCAACTACCCTAGAGGCCTTTGTAGCTGGGAGGACTGGGGGGCAATGACCTCAAAGACCCTATATTACTGGAAGGACTGGGG
>JANZLQ010000055.1:6494745-6518064 GCA_026212715.1 Elanus axillaris
CCGCTGCGGCCCCGGGCGGGACATGGCCCCGCGCGGCCGCCCCGACGCCGCCGCCATGCCCAAGAGGGGCGCCCGCAAACGCCTCAAGTTCCGGGCCGACGACGTGTGCTCCGAGCGCGGTGAGGACCGGCCGGGGGCGGGGCGGGGAGGGGGGGCCTGCGGAGAGCGGGGCCCGGGGCCTGGGGCCCGGTCCTAGCGGGGGAGGACGGCCTGGTCTGGCCGGAGAGGAGGGGCTGGTCCTGGATTGGGGCCTGAGGGACGAAGTGGACTCGCCCCAGGGCCTGGGCTTGGCCTGGGTGAGGGGAGGTGAGGAGCGGTCCAGTCTCAGCCGGGAGGTGAGCCGGGCCCACTCGGGCTTGTGGAGGGAAAGAGCGAGCTGCCTCCGGCTGGAGGTGGGGGGATCTGGCCTGGGGTGGGAATGAGCCGTCATGGTCTGTGAGGGAGGAGCCTGGGCCTGGAGGATCAGCCGGGCTTGAGTTAGGCTCTGTGTGAGGGGGGTACGGGGTTTGGCGTTGGTGGAGGTGGAGGCAGAGGGAGACCTGGGCCGGGCTGGGCAGGAGGTGCATCCCCTGGGCTTGGTGGGCTGGGGTAGAGGTCTGCTGGGGGCTCCTGGCCTGCAGGTTTCTGCCGGGGCTCCTTCTCCTGCTTGTGCACCTCCTGCTCAAGCCTCGGTTCCTATCAGGAGCATCCCCTTGAGGGATTGTGGCTCTTAGACCTTCCATCCCCCTGCTATAATCCATAATCCTGCTGACGCCCTGTTTCCCGACTCTCCTGCAGTGACGGTGGCAGATTATGCTAACTCAGACCCAGCTGTCGTGAAATCTGGACGGGTGAAAAAAGCTGTGGCCAATGCAGTTCAGCAGGAAGGTGAGTCTACACTGGGGAGCCTGCCTTCCCCAGGCTGCCTCCCCATTTTGCTGGCCTCTGCATGATGTGGGAAAGTCCCTTCCTGTGGACTGAGAAAAATCTGTCTCATTTAGTGCCTGAAAATGAGTCTGTGTTCCTCTGCAGGATCAGATGTTTAGGATCTTAGACAACAGGTTTTGCAGAAAGCCTATTGGAACTCCAGTAAGAATTGCTGAGTCTTTCTTAGTGCCTGAAATGGAAGGCCTTTTCCACTAACCATTGGGTGTTATCTCCTGCTTGAAGCAGAAAATAACATGAAAGGAGTCTTTATTACCTCATATAAAACTGTAGACAATTTTATTAGCAGATAAAATTCTTTGCAGTGGGAATAAGGTTATGATAGTTCTGGCAAACGTGTTCCCACCCTGTGCTGCACGCTGCAGGGAGGTCTTTTGAGGCTGTTCCCTTGGTGAACTGTATAAACAAGCAGTTTCCGGGAAAAGTATTGAAAAATTTTGTTATCTACTTCCTCCTTGGTTTTTAGCTGCTTGGGGCTGTCTGAACTAACACACCCTGTTTGCTTCAGAAATGTTAATGGTTAGGCATCAACTCTTAAACGTAGCTGGTCACACTTGTTGGAGGTGAATGTTATTATATTGACAGTGATGGCTGAACCCTTCATATACGAAAACTCTTACTATGTTGCTGAAATCTTACACATTTAATGAAAATATGTTCCTTGCATGAGTGCCTGTCATGGGGTAACTGTACAGAGCCATGGTGCTGGTGAATATCCTTTTTAGCCCTACTTCACAAGCTTTTAAGATCAGAGCACCTCCCTCTTTTGTTGCCTCCTTTCTAATAGGCTGGGGGCCTCTGCCTTCCCATTCCCTTTCCTGCTCACCCTTCTGTATTCTTTCAGAGGCACTGTCTCAAAGTATTGCACTTCAGCATCATACCTGGCAAACTCTGTTGCCTTTTCTTCCTCCCTGCCCCACCCTGAGTCCTTGCATCCAGCATCACCTGCTTTGGCCAGCTTAACCCCTCTCCTAAAATCCTGCTCTGTTTCTGGCTCACCTCCATGCTATCTAGATGACTCCAGGTCACAGCAGTTTCCTGCTCACCCCTTCTCAGGCCTTTGCAGTGCAGGGTCACTGGGGCTTTCCCCTCCTTATGGGCGATCCTCAGGATCTCTCCTCCTCAGCCCCAGGGCTGTTCTACAGCCTTATCTGATGCAGTCATGACGCATGCTATTGCCTTATCTGGTGCAGCTTGCCATGGCATGGGGATAGCAGGCAGCTGGGAGGAGACAGCAGCTTCTGCCCAGGGAGCTTTAGCCTTTGGCCTTCCTCACCTCCTGTCTCTTGGCTCCAAGTAAACATTGCACTGTGTGCGACAGCCAGTGAGCAGGGAGCTTCACAGGGAGGGGAGCAAAGGCCAGGTGGAATTTTCCTGACTTTTTTCCTCCCCATACCTAACCCCCAGGGATGGGACGGAGATTACAGCTGTGAGATGAAGAGAGGGTGCCTCTCTGCAAGATTGCAATGCAGCGTGGTTCAGTGCGTGAATGGACTTGTGTTGTCAACTCAGATGTTGGTCTTTCCTCTGCAGAGTGTGATGGTTTCTTTTTCTAAACCCCTCTCTGGGTCTCTGTCAGTTGTTGTCCTGTCTTGCTTGGCTATATTTGATGTCATAACTTACTGTGATTCATGTTGCCATCTATTTCTCTTTATTTTTGCCTGTAAAAGGCCATGTAGACAGGGCAGTACAGTTTGACAGTGAGGGATACCACTGGCGTGAATGCATACAGTTTACAGAGTAAGGTGTGCAAAGTGAGGTAGAACTGGTTTAGGAAAGCACTGAAAGTATCTCTAGTCAGTGGGTACAGTCAAGCTCTATCTTAAGACTCTCTTTCAACCTGCTGTTTCACCATATCAGAACCTTGTTCTGTGGTTAGAAATGAGAACATCTCTCACTTGAATTTATTTATGGTCAGTTCCTGATTTTTTTCTTTTCTTGCTACTCTGTCCCTTTAATTCAAATAGCACGTCTTGCTCTCCAGTGGCTCTGGTGACTGTAACTGTGGTGTATAAAACCTTCCTGGGCTGCAGTTTGTGCTGGGTTAGAAAAGCTGAAGCAGTGCAAGCCTCCTCTGGCATGGTTAGGTGCCTCTTGGTAGAAGTCCTTTTTTTTCAGCCTAGCGCACTAGGTTGAAATTCAGCTTTCTTGAATGAATTTTACAAACTATTTGCAAAGCATTGGTAATGCTGTTACAATGCTGGTCTCTATGACAGTGCCTCACACAGCTGTAATGTAGGTCCGCACCTTTCTTTTTCAAGACTTATTACTGCCTCACATGGATTTTTCCGCCCCAGTGAGCCCTCAGTTTACAGATCAAGTTTTAAAAATAGTATTTCCTAACAGGGATGTGTCTAAACATCTCCCCAGAGGGAGGGAAAAAAAACAACAAACCAATTTGACTTGCTGTTTTCCTCATTAGGCCAGAGTCTTTCCCTTCACTAAATTCTAGGATAAGTGGAGCTCCTGTATGCTTGGCACTGAGTTATATCACTGACAGATTGTGTGTCATCAGCCACAGGATCTCTTTATCCTGCAGAGAAGGGAGTGTATCTTCTCTGTGTTCATACAACAATTACAGAGTAGGTGCTGGCTCTGTACAGGCTGAACAGTGGTCATGCAAGGAAGCTCTGGTATGCAGGAGAACCAGTTAGCACTGTAGAAAAAGAACCTGTTGTTTTATTCAGAATTGTAAACAGCTTCAGCTAAACCGATGGGATCATCTGCATAATGTGCTGGTAATCATCCTCATTGTTCATTCTTTAAAACACGAAGCTGAATAATTATGTTTCCAATTCACTCACCCCTGCTAATCTTTCTCTCACAAGGTAATCCTCCAGTCCAGGATTTACTTGCTTGTGTCACTCACCAGAAAGCTTTAATACAGTTAGCATTCCTAGCAGTGGCAGTGGTTCCACTGAAGTATCTCCTGAGCTTGGATCACCTTTTTCTCTCTGCTGGTATAGTTACTGTGTTGTTGCTTGTCATTCTAGTAAAATCCCTCTGTGGTTTGGAAGCTTCATGTGTTCCTGCTGAGGAAGTTCTCTCTGTGTCGGGAGAGTCTTGTGACAGCAGCGATGAAATGGATACAAAGGAAAGCATCAATGGGCGAGCTGCGTCTAGAAAAAAGAAGAGCAAAAGGCACAAAGGTATGGTCAGCCTCTCCTGGGGGGCTCTGTGTGGGCTGCTTCTGTACCTTCTGTGTGTATGATGTTAGTGCTTGCTATTTACAGGCTAGTCATGGGGCTTTTTGAGGCATTCTGCAACTTGTATGTGCAGAAAGAAATGGCAAGGGTTAAATCACTTTTAAATCTGCTGGGACTTGGTCAGAGGTGTTGTCTTTTCACAAAGGCAGAGCCTTGGGCATGAAATCAAAGCCTGAGTGCTGTTGCTTTCAGTAAACTTGTCTCAAGCATGGTAAATGAATGCTGCTTTTAGAAATGAGTTGTGAAACTTTGCCACTGGACATGTTACTTCATTGAACACATCTTGATGAAAGCAGGATTTGCTTTGGAGAAAAAACAGTGCTGCTGTCCATGATGCATTTGTTGGCAAAATCCAAGCTCCGTCTTCTGAATGTTTGCAAGGCTGTGGTTTGTTACAAATTAGTTAAGAGGGCTCTTCTTCCAGCAAGAGAATTTGGCCCTGGTGGCATCATAGTAAGTTAATTCCAGGGAAATGTATCCTTCAGCATTTACACTTTGTGCAACTCTATAGATAGCTATTTGCAATGCAGTGTAAGGATCAAACTGTTCTTCTGCACTGTGGAATCCTGTAGGAGTTTGTAATAACAGGTTGCTTTCAAGTTCAAAAAGAAAATTTTAACTTGGTTTATTGAGCTTAAGAAAAACGTAACTTTATTAATGTTGATACTAAGTTATGTAATGCATCAACATCCACCACGGACTGTAGGTGCACAGCACTCCTGGGATAGGAGTTTAATCTCTTTTATTAAGACACCTTTCAGAATCCTGGGTAAATAAGAGTATCTGAGTGACTAGAGTTACAGGAGTTATGAGTCTGGAAAGACAGTATTCTGTTCTACGGCAACCTTGTCTTACTTATTTATGCTACACGTTTAGGGAAGAAAAAATGGTAATAGACCAATGATGCTTCTGGCTCCACTCTGCCTTTCAGCATTTGTGTAGTTTGAAGGCTTCTTGAGTCAGAGCTGAAACAGCAAAGTGGATGTTATAGCCCGTTGTGGGTATGCCTGCCATAAATCTGTAGTGGTGTAAGGAAGTGATTACATCCAGAGCTTTCTTTGGCAAAGACCCTAGCAATTACCACATGAGGATAAAATACTGCCCTTTGTTATTGACCTGCTGTCTCAGGATTAGGTCTGGCACCTTCAAGTTCTTAAACACCTTTATGCCACTTGTTCACAAACCTCATAGCAGGTTTTTCTTTTAGCACTCTGTACAAGTTGTGTGTTTTCTTTCTCCTTTCTTCATGTTCCTAATGCTCGGTATTGTTTAGCTATTTATGTTTTTTAAAAGTTTTTTTTTCTTCCTAAACTTGGAGCAATGTCTGTGGAAAAACGTGGTGTTACAAACACTGCAGGAATGAAAGGAGTTTCTGAACCTTCAGTTCTGGTTGAGCAGCTCTGTAATGTCTGAGAGGGAGAACAGGCCATTCTGTTAATCTGAGTTGCATTAAAAGTTTCCCATCCAGGAAGCTTTAATGAAATTATAGATTTAGGAAAAGCAGCTGATTAGCCAGTTGAAGAAGGAGTATTGCTTGCCCACCCTAGCAGAGCTCCTACAAAAATATTGCAACCATTTGAACAAAGACTTGACAAGCTTGGCAATGTCTTAATGTTCCGGGGCTTCTAGTGTAAAGCATTTTTTGACAACAGCTGAAACAGTTTCAATAAAGATGCATGAGCTTGGCCCTCCTTTACATAAAGTTGCCTCTGTATTTGCCATGCAATTTTTGTTTCTCCACTTAAGTGTTATCTTTCACCTGTGAAAGGGTTAAGCATTGAAACAGGGTCCAGAAAGGCTGTGGGGTTTCCATCCTTGGATACAGTCAGAACTTGATCGGGCAAGATCCTGAACAAAATGATCTAATGCAGCCTGCTTTGAGCTGGGCTGTTTGGACTAGAGACCTCCAGAGAACCCTTTCAGCCTGAATTACTCTTTGTATCTGCCACTTTGCATACTTGTGCAAACAGTGCAGCAGGGATATATGATGGCATGTATCCAGCAAAGGGAAGGTGTAATGGCTGTGCAGATGGGCAAGTGCATGCTAATGAAAACCAATAGCAGTGATAATGAAGTTGTACTAACTTGGGCTTCTCTGGCTGACTGTGTGTATATATGTATTTCAGCTGCTTACCCTGTGCTCCCAGTAGTAGAGCACACACCTCTAGATGTGACTTGATAAAAGAGGTTATATACTACACTAACACACCTTCATTGCATTTAGAAAATCCTGATGGAGGTGGCGGAGAAGAATACCCCATTGATATCTGGCTGTTGTTGGCTTCCTACATTCGCCCTGAAGACATTGTTCGGTTTTCTTTGATTTGCAAGAAAGCCTGGACTGTCACCTGCACTGCCGCCTTTTGGACCAGGCTCTACAGAAGGTGAGAGTCTAGAGAGTTTTCAAACTATTTGTAGGAGGCTTCAGCAGTGATCAGCTGGCTGCAGAGCTGTAAATAAGGGAATAATTCCTTATAGGCTAGGGTCCTATAATGTTTGCATATTGACATGGTGTTGCGGGCCTCATTTGGCAAGGCGTTGTGGTATATTGCATCCGTTTTGGATCTGGAAACCTATCTGTGTGGCATATTTCTGTATGCTCTGTATAAAATCTCAAAGCATTGTGTGCTTTTCTGCTTGTTGTGGCCTACACGCTCCTGTCTGTAACAGTGTGCTTTGTGTGTAAGCGCTCCGAGTGCTTACGGTAAGGTCAGTGCCATTACCTTACTGAAGGACAGGCAAACATCACTGATGGAAAACTTGCCCTGCCTCAAACTTTGATCATGGCCACCTTCCTGTAATTCTAGTGGCCTGAGAGAAGCTAAGGCATTTTGGATCTGTCTTGGTGGCAGAAGTAAATTATAAAGTAAGAGAAGAAGAGCAAAGAGGTGGTCAAAACTTGAAACAAAGCCTTCTGTCCTGGTGCATGTCACTTGGACTTTCCTTCAGGACAGAACACTTCCTTTACATTTCTGTATCTATTGCCCAGGAGGCAATAGATACAGCAGGAGTACAGAGCAACTAGCAGCCATGGTCATCCTTGCCCCTGTTTTAGTGTGAAGTTCCCTAGCAAAGGCTCCTTTGGCATCTGAGCAAAGAATGACCCTTGAGTGCAGGCATTCAGACTGCTCAGGCAGTTGTCTGCAAGCATGCAGTCAAGCTCAGCTAAAGTGAGTCCTTGAGAACCTGCAGGAATCTGCAGGCCTTTGTGCATCCTGCAGCTAAAACACCATCTGGTCTCTCTGGGCAAACTATCTGCAAGGAATTACTGGGGACTTGTAGCATAATATGCTTATGTGTATGCTGGAAACCTGTCTGATGCAGGTGAAGTCCTTGAGACTGTCGTTTGATTTCATGTAGAGCAGTACAACACCCTTGAAGCACTCAGAGTTGACAAGAGGTCCTCTGATCAATCAGATGTTCAGTTTTCTCTCAACATTAATCTCTTCATAGCTCTCTTCTGCATATCTATGGCATTCTGACCCTTCAGCACGTGTTGGGTTTTGTTGTTGGCTTTTCAGGCACTACAGTCTGGATGCATACCTGCCTCTCCGCTTGCGGCCAGAGTCCATGGAGAAGCTGCACTGTCTCCGTGCCTGTGTCATCCGGTCACTGTACCACATGTACGAGCCTTTTGCGTCTCGAGTCTCCAGGAATCCAGCTATTCCAGACAGTACTCCCAGCACTTTAAAAAATTCCAGAGTAAGTGGAATCACTAAGGAAGTTAGATATGTCTGAGATGTTCTTTCTGTTTTTTTGTTCTCTTTCTAGAAGAAAAATAGATCATGTTTAGATAGTTGCCAGTGAAGCTTGGGTGTAGGATGATTACTAACTCTGAATAGTGATTTTTAAAAGTATTCTGTTTACTGGTATCTGTATAGTTGCTACTGCAGAGGATTCTAGTTACTCTTCTGGGTAACTTCTGCCTAAGTTCTACCACAACATCTTTGTAATCAGCAAAAAGGCACTTGCTTCACTGAATGTCAGAACTGCTAGGGATATTTGCAGCTCTCCCCTACTCCGCTGCAAATTTGGTGCTGAAAGGAGGTTGCAGTAGGATCAGCTTTTATATCTTCTGCTTTATTCTGACACTGTCTGCGAGAATACATCTTTTCTCTGTAGCAGGCATCTGGAGAGATCAGAAGTGACACTGATAGCCTCTGAAAGGGAGTCATTTCATACTACGTTCCCGTAGGTCATCCATCGGCTTTGGTGTCTGGGTGAGGGAGGGTAGTGAGGTTGTGAGCATGGCAAATGTGCAGAGCCGATGTCTGCTTTGGGACTGGGGCTGCAGTTGTGTTGGGCTGTAAAGGGTTTGTCTCTGGTGTGGGCAGGCAATTCCCTTTGCTATCCCAGCTTGGAGCACTTGCATTTCCATGCCTTTTTAATTGCTGTTGACCATTAACTCTGAAATGCCTCTGTGTCTCTTGTTTGGTTTTAACTTGCAACTGGCTGATACTCTGTGAGCAGCATAAGCAACAATGTGAATTCTCTGCCCTCCAAATCCAAAGTCAAAAACCTGTTGAATGAGGTTTTTGGAGCCAAACTGAAGTGGTTTTGGTTCAATAGTTGTACTTTCTTTTCCATGCAAAATAGAGCAACCTCATCTATCTGTATGTGACATCACTCCTTTCTTCCTCTCCCTGGGTGGATACTGGAAAAAATGTCATACTGCTTAGGAGCATCCAGCAGTAACACAAGCAGGTGGTGCTATAGAGCAGGAGAAAAGCACACAGTTCTGTGTGTAGTCTTATCTCTGCATCCAGAGCTCTTCATTCTCTTCCTGAACGCCCAGTTTGGGTATTATCTTTCTTCAAAAATAGAAAGCAAAACATTTCTAGGAAATTCCAACTTAACCTTAGTCCTTCTGAGTCTTAACTTCCTACCACTGCTCGGATCTGGTAGCGTGGCTATCAAAGCTAGAAACCATGAGGTGATGCTGGCAGGGTCGGCATTTGGGAAGCATTCACGTTGACATCATAACGGCTTTGGTGCCCACTGCTAGCGCTTCTACTGTGCTAACAGTTTCAGGAAGATTCTTGAAGTGCAGTCTTTTATTATTCAGCTTTTAAAAAAGGAAATTAAATGGTGACAAGGCTTTGTTAGAGCAGTAGAGGTTTGACCTAACCCCTTGGAGCATAAAAGAGCCATCCTGAGTCTGGTCTTGCTGTACTACTGCATTGCAAGACTCTGAGCTCCACCTGTGTTACTGTGCACAGAAATGCTTCAGCACAGTGAGTACAGAGGAGGATCTGACATTGCCTCCCCATGTTCTTGCTTTCATGGGCTTTGGTTATACCTTTACGGGTCTTTGAAACTGATGGCAAATGCCTACATAAACTGCATGTGGCAAGAGGAGACCCCAGACCCGGGTGTTATCAAATCTAGCTTTTCCTTTTTAATTTCCTTTTTTCTTTCCCTAGCCTAGCTTGTGTGGGACACTGGAGCCGTTATGGTGTCAGCAGAAGTGTTTGCCCTTTAAAGACACCCCCATTATTTTTGGTGGAGCGGCAGGCCATACGGCGCGTCTGAAGGGCAGGACGGCTGACCCGCGGACGACATCCTCTGCCCCTTAGGAGGTACTGACCATTTTGTGCTTCACTACTTGACATGACCAAACAAGTTGCTAGACCAGGCTGTCTCTGCAGGTGAACTACAAATGCCACTGATGGTGGAGTTAAACTCAGTAGCATCTGTTGCTTACCTGAGTTAAAAAAGATCTGGAGAACGTTTTTATCAGAAAAAAACTGAGGGCTGCTCGAGCTGCTCTATTGATGCATGTTTCTGAGCTTGACTCCACATTTGTTCTTCACCTCATGAAGATTGCTGAGATAAAGGTCCTTTAAGGACTATTGTTTATGGACATGACTCAGAGCTGAAGTAAAGGGCCTCGTATCACCTGTAGTCTCTAATTATGGAGCCCCCATGGTGGAGGCTGGTTCTGGCTTTGTTTTGTTTGGGGTTTTGCTATCCTGGAATGAAATGAAATGAGTGCTTCACCCTGCAACCAATCAGGCCTTCTCTTGGCGTGGGAGAGACTGTGTATGGATCATGAGGAGTAGTCTTTAACCATATTATTCTTTCTTTTCCTGCTGACACTGTTAAAAGATAAGACCAGCTGTGGTGGGCTGGCATGTGTGGAGTGGAAACACTTTCAGTGATGGCTGGACTGACTTGCCAGCTTCTTTTCTCGGCTGTTGAAGGATAGTTGCTTCTACTTACTGGTAGGCAGGGAGTTTCCCTCCTACTCAGTTTAATACAGGAATTCTGCAGAGACTCCTGCTCTAGAATGAGTGCTGCATGCTGGGGTGGATCATGTGGACCACACAGTGATAACTGGATTAAACTGCAGGACTCCTGGTGTATGTCTGCATAGGAGGGCAGTGCTGATTACCTCTGATGCTGTTTGAGGCCCTTTTCTCGTTCTTTTAAAAAAGGAACAGTAGGTTGATCAGACTGTGCTATCCTGGCAGTGTTTTATACTCTGAAGTATGACAGTCAGTACCTAGTGATGTCAAGACCTTCTTTTGACACCATAGTGGCTTAGCAACTTTCTCATCTGTCACCTCATAGCTCATGTATTGGTCTTTGCATTTCGCTCTAGATTCTCTCCTTCTTGATCCTTATTCTGTTTTCAGTTGTTCCTCGCTTTAGTCTTGTTTAGAGTTCAGTTTAATGGGAGTTCTTGGTGGGTGGGGGAAACAGGTGAATCTGTACTGCTCATCTCTGCCTTACTAAAGGAACAAATTGCGCAACAGGATTTTTCTGTTTAGCATGTCAGTGGCTACATGTTGTATCATCCAGTTGCATGATGAGTTGGCCAACTTGAAACTGGGAGACCTAAACTGCTGAGTGTGTTCTTTGAACATAATTGATTTGAATAAATGGCTCCTAACTGCTCCTATGTAATTGTGTTTGTAATTGGAATCCTTTATGCTCTGCTAAAACTTATTTAAAGTGGTGCCTTTAAGGGTTTCATAATTTTGTGTTTGTTTTTTTTTTCCACTGCAGTGTCTGCTTTTCTGGTGCAAAAAGATTGAAGGGAACAGACAAGAAGCAATGTGGGAATTCAACTTCAAGTTCAAAAAGCAGGTATGAAAGAAGAGTGAGAATGGCTGTGACTTTTTTTGAAGCAGTAATGATTTTTCTGGGTGGTAGAAAGGAAGGTGGAAACTTTTTAAGCATTCAGGCCATAAATGGAAACTGACTCCTATGATAAACTGAAGCACATTCTGAAACTACACTCAGTTTTCAGTCTGTATTACCAAGACATTTAGAATCCCACATTTTTATTTCCTCATTTGGTATCCTTTTTCCACTGTAAGATGTGGATCATTTGTTACCCCAAATAATCTAATCTTTTGGTCATTGCTACTGATTACTACCAAAACCCAGACTTTTTCACCACTTCAGTGGTCAAAATGTAGACCTGAAACTTCTTGTTTTACCCTTGGAAAGATTTCCCAGAGAAGGGAATAAAGCCAAGACTGCCAATGAAAACCTCCAGTAATTGGTCTCAGGAGAAACAAGTAGTTTCAGGCAACCTTGGGACTTCTGCAGCTTTCCCCTCTAAAGAAATGGTCCTGCAAATTGTCTGTCCCAAGTGATGGCTATTTGTTGTTCACGTAATACTCTGCCCAAATGTGTGGGACTATGGTGAGAACCTGCTAGTCAGCACTCGTGAGAAGCAGCCAAACTCTTGTCATGGGTTCCTGCTTAGCTAAATAAGTCTCTCTTTATTTCAAGTCTCCCAGATTTAAGAGCAAGTGTTGCAAAGGTCTTCAGCCACCGATTCAGTATGAAGAAGTCCATACAAATCCAGATCAGGATTGCTGTCTATTGCAGATCACCACCTTTAACTTCATATTCGTGCCAATAGTCATGGGTATGACATTTACCTTGGTAAGTGCTTGAGAAATCTGCCAGGCAAACTTTGCATGTGTAGTTTCTTTAAGGAGATGAAGAGGACACCTCTCTGTTGTTGTGTAAATTGTACTGCTGCATGAACAAACCAATTCTGGGAATCTTAAGGTTAATAAACAGAGGAAATGCTAAAGATCTCCTCAGTTTAGCTTCTGCATTTCCATGAGCTCTTCTGTATTTAGTGCTGTAAATATAGAAGATGTAGAGAATCTGCAAGGAGCTGTGGTTTTGCAGCATCTAGGGGCAGATTAGTTGTCACTACTCCAGCAGGGTACAAGAGGTAGGGATGCAGGAGAAGAGGAAGTCTTCTTTCAAGAAAATACCTCCTTACCTTACGGCAGTAAATTCTGAGAGCAAAAACCTATATGACCAGGCTCTTTCAATGTGTATATGGTCCCTGATTGCTGGGAGAAAGAGCAGCTATTGAACCAACCTACACAAACTACGGCTCCAGACAACAACAGAGCAGGTGTGCTTAGGCAAGAACAGTGCTAAAGCATGGGGCAGCACATGTAGCTGTACTTGTAAGTCAGGATTTGAGAAGTGGCCTGTGCCTGAGAAAGGTTCAATCTGGCTTCACTTAAGAGTAGGGCAGTGAGTTCCAGACTTCCTCTGACAGCCACTTGCTTTCAGGTTCACTTCTGGCATTATTATTTGGGGTTGCCAGCTAGAGAGAACTGGTGTGAAACCAGTGCTGTAGATTCAGAGTGTAACACTGCCAGCACCTGAAATACCTTAGACTTGTACAATTTAGAAGAATTTAAAAAAATAAAATCTAAAAGTGTACTGTTACAAATTCTGTTTATTCATAATTTTGATTTTCTGAAGCACCTCTTGGTCTCTTTTCTTGCAGTTCACCATCAATGTGAGCACAGACATGAGGCATCATCGCGTGCGCCTCGTGTTCCAGGACACCCCAGTTCGCAATGGCAAGAAACCGCGCCTTGATCAAGGAGTGCAGGTTGTGCTGGACCCTGTGCATAGTGTGCGGCTCCTGGATTGGTGGCACCCACAGTACCCCTTCTCTCCAAAAGCTTAGTGCTCTCCTGTGTCTGCAGGAGCTGGGAGGTGACGGAATCTGGCAGGCTGAAGAGAATTTCTAGGAATCAGGAAATCCTATTTTTATTTCTTAAATAAATTCTGCAGTCTCTTTGCAAGTGATTCAAGCTACTGAGCTAGTCTGTATGTATATAACTTCTGGTCAGTGATGGGCAGAGCTGAGTGTAAAGCAGAAACTATTTGTAAACAAACTTTTATGTAAAATTCACGTTTTATGATTTGAAAGGAGGTCCCTGGAACTGTTCATTTAAAATCCTTTTGGTGCTAATGAAAGTGGTCCTGTTTTCTGTTGTTTGGGAATAGGCGGGAGGTTTTGCTTTCCAGCTTTAATATGACCAGAAACAATTTACAAACAAAATCCATGTTTGTTTTATTGCAGCATGATTGCATTGAAACACAATGTGATATTTCATTGTCTGAGAAGCAGTAAGCAAAGCAGCAGTGATCAACAATAATGCTAATTCACAGTCCAACAGATAAGAGTTTAGGGAAATAAAAAAGCATAAATGATCAAACAAAGGAATTATTTCAAAGAGGATTTGTAAGGCAAAAGTCTTTCTTGACTGTAAAGACACTCCCAAGTTCTCACACTGATGTTTCCTCTTTGAAAAAATCTAAACCTTTAAAACCAGAAGGTGCTTTTCAGAGAAGATAAATGGCAGGAGAGGAGATGGAGGGGATAAAGTAAAATAACTGAAGTGGTGATGAAGGACTTGATTCTGTCTTTTCTAAGAGTAGTGGAGCAGTGTTGGCCTGTTGACACTGGAAAGCCCAGAAGCAATTGGTGATCTGGCTTTTGACAAAACAAATTAATTCCTGTGAGGAAGAAGCAGCCCCAAAACTTTCTGGGGCTCTGGGTTGACTGAGAAGGGAGAGGGGCATAGAGGTTGGGCCTGTGAAGAGCACAGTCTGTCATGTCCAGAATAAATTGGGCTGGAGATTTAATTCAGTGGGTGAACGTCTTGCTGCTGACAGATGGGGGTCTCATGGAGGAGTGGTGGCAGGCAGAGGAGGTACTGGAGTGCAGGTGGGCAACAGTGGAAATAGTAACCCTGGGCTGAGTTTTCCTGCCTATTGATGATTAGCTTCTCAGTCCTATTTCACATCAGATCTTCTCTCAAGCAGGAGTAACTGAGCACTTTTCCATCTATAGTGTTTAGTGAAGCTCCTGGAAGGAGAGGGATTTCTGCCATCTCAGTTTGAATTTAATATGCAAATGCCCCACCATCCCTGTGTAGCTACCTATGAAGAGTTTCTTTGCATGTGCCTCTGCCATTCTGTCAATCACCACCAAGGACATCTACCCCCAACTTGGATCCACTTTAGAGACTCTGTGATGTTGACTTCAAACAAGCATATCTGGGAAAACTTCTGCCTTAGTTCCCCTCTTGCTGCTGAACACATGTTGGTGCCAACGGGTAAGGTTTGAAACTAGGTTAGTCAAAGTAGAGATACAGGGCAAGAAAAACGTGCCATGATAATGAAGCTGGTTCCCATGATAGTGGAGCCTGGTCTGAGTTGTGGTTACCTTTGTGGTGCAGCAGAGAAAGGGCAGCAAGTTAGTGGTGGAGCTGTGTGTGAAGACTGCAGCTGCAGCATTCCATCCGAGTGTTGTGCAACATGCGGCACTGCCTGTGCTGAAGGAAGCTGCTCCAGGGAAATCGGTGAATAACAGTCTTCATTTTGTGGTGGGGTTAAATACTGTTGAACTTGGTGACAAGTCCTCAGTGGTCATGTGGTGGTTTCTCCACTGCAGTTTAGTAATTGAAACATTGTCAGCTTGCTCAGTTACCTGTTGTCTTGGGTATGGGCTCCTTCTTGGCTGGTGTATGCTCTCCTAGGGAGATGTCTGTTTAATAAGAGCCTGTTGTCTGCAGACTCTGAGGTGTTTTGAAGAGTATGCTTACCCTGAAAACTCCCATTTTGCAGGATGATGCCAGTGCCATGTGCCTGGTGATTGCTGCTTGTGCTGTGCACAAGAAATGGAGGGTGGGGGCAGAGATGTTTGCTGTCCACTTCAGGGCTGGGTGGCAGGAGGACAGAGCAGGCTGGAGTCTGTCTATAGTTCTGCCCTCACCCGTGGAGAGCTGCTCTGGCTGAGTGGGAACAGGCACAGCAACCCGTGCCTTGCTCTTGTTTCTGTGAAGACGTACAGAACAAATCTTAGGGCTGCAAGTTTCTGACATCTGTGAAAGCAGGAATATGCTCTGGTCAGGCATATGGCATGTCCAGGATGTGCTTAATGTTCTGGGGCAGAGGTACCCCAGCAGAACCCGCTCCAGATGGCGGACAGCTTTCAGCCCCATAAGTCTCCCTGGGTGGCTGTGGTGTGGCTGGAGCAGGTGGCATAGCCTGTAATGGCAGGAAGCAGGTGGATGGGATGTTTCCTGCTACCAACAGGCTTGTTGGTCTCAAATGAAGATATTTAAGTAAAGACAGATGCCCTAACCCAAAAAGGTTCCTCTCCCATGCCAGCCTTTCTCGAGGCTGAAATATATAAAATGTTGAAGAACAATTTTCAATCTTTTCCTTTGCAAGTAGCAAACCTTAACAATGACTCAGGTGATGGAGCTGTGCTGATCAGCAGTGCTAGCAGGGATCAGGAACCTGTTGTGATCCACATGGGGAGGTCAGCGAGGCAGTGGGGATGCTGCAGAGGTTGGTCTCTGCTTGCTCACGTGTAGAGCTGCAGGGCGTCCTGGTTTCCCCTTCCTCCATTACCTGGAGCACGGGAACTCCACGTTGAGGTTTGCTCAGTCATGTGAGTGACTCCTGACCAGACCTAAGCAGTGGGGGTTTCCACCCCCAGTCCCCCAAGCCCAGCCTCTCTTGAAAGCTGCCTGCCAAAAAAATCCTTTTCCATGTTCTCCACCCTTTCCTATAGGACATGACTCGGAAGGGTCCCCAGTGGTGTGGAAACAGAGCACCAGATCAGCATCTTGATGGCTGGAGCCCCCATGCTCTCCCTACTGCATGGGGCCCTGGTTTACCTCTGCTTTGTCCTGCTCAGGTTTCTGAATAATGGAAGGGCTGTAAGTGGATCCAGCCTGGATCTCTGGTTTCCCCAGGGGAAACAGGGAGGCTTGCCCATGACCCTGGCCTCATCCTGCTCTTCTCCTTGCTGGGGATCAGGTGTCAGATGGGAGCTGAGCTGAGCTGGGACAGGGTGACGGCTGGGTGCTGTGGGGAGGTCGCCAGTACCTGCAGTGGGTCCCCTTGTGCCTGTCAGACCCCAGTGCTCGGCTCTGGCCCCAGCTGGGGGGACTGGTCCTCCCTGGCCCCCTGGGCTGGGTCTGTGCCTGCACAGCCACGTGCCCCTCTTGAAACACCCTTTGCATTTGGGACTTCTCTCTCTTCTCCAGTTTATTCCAAAAACAAGCAAAAATGTGCCTTTTAGCCTCATTTTAAGCCACTTCTCTATTCCCCAGGCAAAATAATAATTCAGCAAGCAGAGAGTGCGAGCACCAGATTTTGGGCCAGAGGGAGGTTTAAGAGCAGCTCTGGGTACCAGGGCCCCGGTTGTGCCTGGGTGCTGAGGCTGTGCTGTGGCCCTCGCAGGGGGGATGGGTGGAGGGGCCCTTTTCCAGCACCAACCAGTATTTGGGATTTTCTCCATAGCACAAAGTGGGTGACGGAATGGGCTGCCTAAGGTGGGGCTTGCAGGACTTGCTTGGAGGGCAAGAGGAGCCAGGACTACATCGTGGTGGGCACCAGGGGCTGTGTCCTGGCTGGGGATTCCTTTTCTGCTCCAGGCAGGCTCACGGATATGCCTGGAGAAGGTCAAATTCTGCCCTAGCTATGCATCCTGAGATGGCATGTGGGGACCAAAGGGGGGATTCTGGTGGCTCTGCCATACCCTGTAGCAGTGCTGTGTGTTCCCCAAAAGGCATGTTTCTGTGGCGTGGCTGCCTGCTGCACCCATGAGCATTGGGGACCCCAGGGCTGCGCTGAGTGCTGTGGCTCCCCACCCTCCCCTTCCTTCCCATGAGGACAGGAAGGACCAAGCCCCAGTTCCTTCCTGTGCAGGGATGGGGGTCATGGGGCATCTGCGGTGAGAAAAGCCCTGCCCATCCTGCAGCTGCTGCTGGTTGTTTTGACGTCCCATGTGTGTCACCAAGCCCCACGTGTCTTCCTTACCATGTGCAATTAAACACCAAATCTCTGCTGGGTTGCACTGTCTCAGCTCCCTTGGGCCTCCCAGCATCTTTCAGCCCCTGCCTGGGTACAAATACTGGACTGCCCCTGCTCTGATGCAGGCAGGGCGTCCTCACTGAGCTCCCTGGTACCCTGTGGGGACAGAGCCACTGGCATCCCATGATGGGAATTTAAGGATTTAAAAATCAAACAGCATGGGAAAAGCGAAACCCAGCAGATTTGGAAGCCTGTGGGCGGCTCTTCCTCTCCCTCCAAGTGCCATTGCCTGCTTCCTGCCCTACCTCATCTCTCTGCGGCCACCTGTGTCCTCGCAGACGTGTCTGAGACTGGCAGTTCCATCTGAACACATGGTGAGGAGCTGGGGCTGGAAGGCATCATGGGGGATTAGTAGAAGACGGAGCCCGAGAAGAGATGTTGGGGCCTTTCCAAAGGTAGGAGAGGTTCAGGCCAGCAAGGAGAGAAGGGAAATGGGATCCACGCTTCCATGTGGATAAACGGGGAGGATGGGATAGAAGGGAAGGGAAGGGTCTTCTTCTCTGGGTGCTGTAGGTGAGTTGCTGTGTCAGAAGAAGATGAGGAGCACCTGGCTCTGAGCTGGGTGCAAGCGATGCTCCTGGGTGACTTGTCATGGGTGCTCTGGGGCTGTGTTGCCGCTGTGGGGCTGGAGAAGGGAAGCAGTGGGAGAGGAACAAGGCTTGGAGGGTGGAGAAGCTGGGGACAAACTGGGCCATGGGAAGGGCCCTGTGTGGTCCACATTGGCTCATGGGGATGGAAGGAGCTTCGTCCCCAGCCAGGGCTGCAATGCTCAACACTCTAGTGAGGAGCTGGGGTGTGTGGGGAAACCGTGGTGGCTCCATGGGGTTCATTCCAGGTGGGATCCTGGGAGCCAGCTTTGCCCTGGCCCGAGGTGCTGGGGCATGCAGTTCTGGCTCAGCAGCCCCAGGAGGTTTCTGCCATCTCAGCACAAGGGCTCGAAAATAAACGGGGGAGAAAAGACGAGACAGCTCTGTGTTGCCAGGCTCCTGGCTCAGCACACAGCATGTTTTCACCTCAGTGCCACCGAAGTGGCAGGTTTGCATGGGAGTTTGGGGTGCTGGGGCTTGGCAAGAGCCCTTGGGGGAGTCTGATACTGCCTGGGGGACTGGGGCTGCCAATGGACACGGCAGATGGGTGGGATACAGCCAGTGCCATTGTGGGATGCCCAGTCTGGGGGGAAGGCTGAGGCTGCTCTGACTCCCACAGCGGGGCTGGGGCCCCTTTGCCCCATCCAGCCCAGGGTCCCCACCAGTCTGGCTGGTTTACGGAGCCCTCACCGGCATGGGGCAGAGGATGCCAGCAGACGCTCCTCCTCTGCGGGAGGCAGGCAAGGACGTGGGGTGGGGCTTTGCCTAGCAAGAAACCAGAGTCTGGCCAGCCCTGGGGAAGTTGCCAGGGCCGAGCACCCCGGCAAGACAGCGAGGCTGCCTGGCTGCTGCTGTGCACCCACACCCCGGGCTCCGTGCACCCTGTAAGTCTCTGCTGCCTCGGTGGGTGCATCCAGAGTGGTGCTGGGCATGAGCAATCTCACTGGTGTCATGGGATGGGTCTGCATGGGAAAGGGGTGCCCTGGGCCAGGGTCATCTGGGGGGTGTGAGGGCAGGGTGGTGGGCTGGGGGTCCCCATGCTGTCGGCTGTAGGGACCAGATCAGACCCAAGTGTCCCCTGACCAAGCTGCCTGCAGAGACCCCCCTGTTCTCTGGGGCTGTGGGAGACCTGGGTTGACCTAAAGCTTTGGCTCCCAGAGTCCTGCGCTACTGAAACACAGCTTTTCACCCCCTTCCTCCCTGCGGGACAGCCTTTGGAGCAGACACATTGCCAGAGCGTGGGGCCAGACCCTGGGCTGGATCCCAGGGGGCCCAGGAGTGCCCTGTCCCACGCAGCCCCGAACAGCCTCTGTTTGCCCATCAGGGACACTGTACTTGTGCTGCCACAATTTGCCATGTCCTCTGCTCAAGCGAGCGGCAATTTCTGGCACTGGGTTACACCCTGCCCCTCTCCATCCTCAGGACCCCCACCAGTATGGGGTGAGAGGCACTGGCCCTTGATGCAGGACACCTGGTGCTTACCCTGCCAGGTGATGCACAGCCTTTTTTCCGTGCCTCAGTTTCCCCCAGCGTGGAAAGGCTCTTCTGGCAGTGGGATAGTGAGCACTGGTTGTTCTCCTCCTGTGCAAACAGCCCCGCTCTCCCCAGTGCTGAAGGAAGCAGCTGGAACTGCCTGTGCGCAGGGAGCATCCGGCCCTTCCTCACAGCCTCGTGGGACTGAGGCCGCGTATTTACTTGTTCTCCTTCCCCTCCACTGCTGGACTGACTCATGGCTGCTGCGTCACGCAGCCTGTTTGGCTGGGAGTCTTCTAACAAAGCAGAGGAGTTTGTCTGGCTTCGGGCAAGAGGCTTTTGGCAGCCAGTTGCTCCTGGCTACCAGCCTGATGTCCCCATGCTGGTGGGGTGGGTGTAGCTTTTGGGGACATCCCTGGTGGGGTGGGTGTAGCTTTTGGGGACATCCCCAGTGGGGTGCTGAGCTGTGGGGAAGGTGCATGAGGTGCCAGGGCAGGAGTGGGGACAGGGATGCTCCATGGAGGCACCCCGAGCAGGAGCTGAGAGGCTGCTGCTTCCTGGTGGTGTGGCCCCTGGTTGTGCCCATCTGGTTGGGCTGCTTTGTTTCTCCATGGAGGCAAAAATCAAAAGCCCACTTCAGGGGCTAATTATGGGACAGCATTCATTACCATCTGTTCTGTTAAGCCTGCAATGCAAAGCTATGCTGGAGGGGTGAGGTGTGTGCAACTCCCTGTTCTCCATGGGCTCTCTGCTCCCGCTCCATGGATGAAACCGCTGCCCATGGGAGCTGGGGGTGCTGAGCAGCACCTTGTTTTCCATCCAGGATGGGCTGCTGGCAGCCAGACGCCCTTCTGGCAGCCAGAAAAACTGTTGGCCACACAGAGTATAAATATGCCCAGCCCAGCATGTGGCCGTCTGCCAAGCCTTGCCGTTCCCAGCTCGACCCATCACCTCAGTGCTGCACCACAGATCATGGAGGTCTCGGCTCAGAAATCCTCCTTCAGGGTGTGATGTCCCTGTGGTTCAGGATGGGTCCCTAAAGCTGCTTCCCCCTAAGCCAGCGAGCTGCCCGTGCCCCCATTGTTGCAGGGGAAGGAGAGGCTGGGGGCCTTTGGGAAGAGCTGGCCATAGGCCTGGCCCATGGCAGTGAGCACCCCCAATTCTCCCCACTTTCTGCTGTGACCTGGACAGAGGTTTTAAGCAGCTCCAGGAGCTTGTTGTCCCCCCTCCAAGCACTGCAAAGAACCAGCAGTAATGAGAGCTCAGCCACTGCTGGGTTCAAGCTCCTTAACTGAGATGGGTCTCACTAAGGCCGTGCCTCAGCCCAACCCTCCCTGGGAAAGAGCAGTTCACTCTGTTTTAATTGCTTATCTCTGAGTAATGAGCAGTGTTACTGGGTGAGGTCAGTGCCGCAAGGATGGCACTAGCTGCTGCGCTGGGGGGACCTGCTCTGCACTGCCCTGCTGAGACACTAACAACCCCCCCAAAGGACTTTTGAGCAGGAAAACAGGGGTTTTCTTCTTAAAATAAGCCCAGCACACACTGCAGGGCAGTGGCAACAGAGGTGCTGCACGGGCTCTGCTGTCTGGGGACTGTGGGTGGGCTGGGAGCATCCGCTGCATTGGTGGCAGTTGATGCAGTGAGGTATTTTAGGAGAAGGCGTGGGTAAAGCCCAGCCTTCATTCAGGAAGGCTGGCAGCTTTCTCGGCATTTTATTATACAGCTTAGGAGGGCTTTTCCTGTACATGTTTGTATTCAAAGACACTTTGACCAAGCCAACAAGCAGTTTGGATGGGGCTGACTGTGTGTGCCCTACCAGGCTGGGCACTTGCTTGGTCTCCAGTTTCTCCTCTTCCAAGGCAGACCTGGTCATATTTATAATGGAAAAACCCCAGGTGAACACAGGAACCTTTTAGCCTCCTGCCACGCCTCTGCCACAAGGTAAAATATCTCAAGGGCAGAAGGAATTCCTTGAAGGTGACACACCCTGCGCTGTGGGGATGGCTTTCTTGTCCTACCAAGCAAGGGACATGGCTGGGACAGGGTGAGCATGGCTGCGGTGGTGGCTGCCAGGAGGCAGACGGGGAGCAGGGCAGGCAGGAGGGGCTGGACGAGCTGCTTTGGCCTTGTGATGCTGGAAGAGCCGCCCTGGCTCCTTTGATTGAGACCTGAGCATTTCCCAGGGTTTGGTGCCAAGTCCCAAGGTCTTGGTGACTGCTCCTGGGGTGCCACCCTGACTCAAAAGCCTTCCCCGAGGCATGCGTCACCTGCGTTGCTTCTGCCTCCAGTTCCAGGGCTGCTATGCGGGGGCATTGCAGGGCAGCAGGGCGTGTTGGCAGGGCTGGTGGGGTGGATTTTGTACCCGGCTGATCTTTTTTCCTGTCTGGGTTGGGGTGTCCTGCCCCTGCCCCTGCCTGCCTGAAGAGGATGGTGCACAGGTGCCTCTTGATGCCCCATGGCTGCCCCTGGGTGCTCTGGGCAGAGTGGTCAGCCCTAGGGGTGCAATCCAGGTGTCACCCCACTGTCCTGTCCAGGAGGTGGTAGTTTTCCCCAGGCTGTACCCTGACCTGATGTGCCCCTTCCTCCCACAGGCCTCAGCGTGCCAGCCTTGTGCTATGCGATGCTCCCTGAAGCGCTCCCTCACAGCTGCACTCGCAGCCTCTTTCCTCCTCCTCCTCCTCCTCCTCCTCCAGGGGGGCAGCTGGCAGGAACAGGATCCCCTGCAGGTGAGTCCCCCACAAGTGATGTCCCACTGGAGGGCCCACTGGACCATCCTCCACCCCCACCTACACCCCTTGGACCCCCAGCTCTGCTCCCTTCCCTGCACCGTATCACCCCCAAGCCCCAGCTCTGTCTTTTCTCCCTGGGGTCGCCCTGTGCACCTGGGCCTCCCCCCAGTCCAGGAGCTGGGAGGGCAGGACAGGGGCTTCCCCTCATTTCTGGGTCCCCCTGTTGTCATTTCCCCTTGCTCACATGTGTCTGTGGTGCTCTGGGGTCTGACTTACCTGCCTGTGGCTCCCATCCAGGTAGAACTTGGGGGCTTGGCTCCAGCCATGGTTCTCCAGATGCTGCAGCCAGGAGCCCAGCGCGTCCTCAGGGACACAGATGACCTCTCTGCACTCCACAATGTCTCCTACCAACTCCTCGCTGGCTCCCTGTCACCCCGCAAAAGTGAGTGGCTCTGGGATCCCGGACTGAGCAAGACTGGGTTTGCACATCTCCCATTGCAGCTGCACGTCCCAGAATGGACCTGCCCCATCACTGCTGCTGCCGGGGTGGGGCGGGGTCTGCTTCCAACCTTTTTGGGATGAGGGACCTGCCGATACCTGGTGACCTCCCCCCTAACTAGCCTTTGCTGCTCTGCTTGAGGAGATGGAGGGGTAGAAGGTCTGTGTGCTCCAAGCATGGTCCATTCTTCTGCACCTTGGTACTGGGGTGACAGAAGGCATTGTGGGTTTCCCAGATCTCTCTCTGTGGGGAGGGTGGCTGAGATCCCATCTCCCTGGGGTTGAGTTTCCTGCTCTCCAGTCAGGAAGGTGGAGATGGTGGGGCTGGACCATTAGCACAACCATATAGTGTGGGACACATGGGTCAAGCTCTTGGACAGGTGCATGAAAAGTAATTCACATGCAAAGACCATGGGAAGGAGCTTAGGGCAGCCCCGCATGAGCCCATGTTGAAACCAGAGGTCCAGTACATGCATGCACAGTGCTGCACAGACCAGCAGCAAGAGAAGCTGCAGCAAAGCTCAACAACTGCAGCCACAGCTGGGCTGTGGGCAGGGCAGAAGGATTATAGAATCATAGAATCATTTAGGTTGGAAAAGACCTTCAAGATCATCCATCATCCAACCATCATCCATGCCCACTAAACCATGTTCTGGAGTGCCTTGTCTACGTGCTTTTTGAATACCTCCAGGGATGGTGACTCAACCACTTCCCTGGGCAGCCTGTTCC
>JANZLQ010000055.1:6536155-6576489 GCA_026212715.1 Elanus axillaris
AAGCTGAAAAATCCTTGACTTTAGACTAAACATTACTTAGCAACAACTGAAAACATCAGTGTTATCAACATTCTTCTTGTACTGAACTCAAAACATAGTACTGTACTAGCTATTAGGAAAACACTTAAATCTATCCCGGCTGAAACCAGGACACCTTGTTAGAGGGAAAAGGGAATTCTCTGTGGCCAGAAGTATTTTTCAAAAGCCAATGCTCTGTCCTGGAGCCTGTGAGCCTGTGTGGTGATGCAGCTGTACTGTGAGCCACACAGGAGCTTGAGAAGTAGCCTCATCTGGTGGAGCTGCCATCTGAAGGGTTAGGGGAATGTGCTCTTATGGAGTTGGGGCAGATAGAGACTTTGCAGAGCCAGAAACCTAACTGTTTTTCATCTTCTAAGACACCAGTGTAGAGCACTGCCTACAGAGGTGGCGCTTACAGCACATTTGGGTATATAGATGGCTGTGAAGCATCAGTGACACCCTTCCTGCTATCCTCCCACTAATGTGTATGTGATGAGAGGGAAGAGGGAAAGCAAAAAAATCAGGCTGGGTGTGATAGATCATGTTTGTGAGGCTGAGTGGCTGCAACCTGGTGACAGTGCTTTGCTGTTTGGTTGCTTTGTACCCATATGTGAACTGCACAGGCTTCACTGTAAGTCTCCTCCTGACTTAGCAGAGAAGCACTGCAGTTTGCACTCTTTTCTGTGACACCTGGTTCAGCCAAAAATAAGTTTCTCCAAGATTTTTGATGGAATGACATGAAACACTGGAACATGTAGGCTTAGTGTATTATTGGCATCAGGCCTGCTGTGGCTTGGTTTTACCTTCTAAGGTCATGCTCCTGCTGGGCTGCAGTCATCCCAGCCCACCTCATGCTGTGATCTACTCCTGCAAACTTTGTCAGCTAAGAGCTGTTGTGCTGGGCTGACAGTCAGGGATTCCTCCTTCTGGTTCAAAGTGGGGGAAAATACTTCATGTTAGGCCAAGGAAGTCTTTCCTGCCAGAGGTCACTGCTTTAGGGGCAGTTTACAAGTCCTTGTGGTTTGGAAGGGTGGCTTGGTGCTGTTTTGGGAGCAGCAGTATTGGGCCAGGTGTCTCAGCTGTCTTCCAACTTACACAGCTGGGGTTTTGTTTCCTTAAAAATTTCCAAGTCTCGACTGGATACAGGATTTGTTGTCTTCTGACTTGCCATGCTGAGCTGCTGCTAAACAGCTGCTCTGTTTTGGAAAGGATGAAGTGATTTCTGTGGAGACCTCTGGGCAGGATGAATTTCCAATGTGTGAAAGAGCTGGTGGGACTGGGAGGGGGCTGTGGTTGTAGGATCCTATCTGTATTAGGCTCCCTTGGAGCAGGGTGTTCTCCAGAAATGTTAGTAGCAACTTGGAGAAATGATTCAGTTGCATTCGGAGGAGGTAATTTTCAGTGTAACTAACTGAAGTATTTGCTCATTTTTCTGGGAAAGAAGAGAATGCAAATGTTAATAAGGGGGCAAGTACCCTCAGTACAACCCAAATGCTGTGCAGATGTGGCATCAGTTTTTAATTTGGGAGTCCCAAGATGGGCTATCCCTATGTATCCATCAATGTGGATGGGAGTTTTGCCTCACTTCAGGTCTGAGCCTGAAAGAGGAAGGCAATAGAGGCTCCAGCTACAGTAGCTTGTCATCTTCTGTGTGGACCAGCACTAGAGAGGGCTGAGAGGGTTTGTCAGTGGGTTTTTCAGCCCTTGGAAAAGAGACAAGGAGTAATCATAGGCCTTTTATTTCTATATTACATGGAGGTATTAAAATGTAAACCATAAAGGCAAGCACTGACATGCAGGTGGGAAGCTCCTGAAGGCTCCCCATATTACACCAGTCACTTTGATACAAGTACATAAATATACCTGTATGATATCACATCAGAACATCTAGACAAATAGCCTGCTTCTCTCTTTGTGTGATAGTGATGTGTAGGGCAGGGTACAAGAGCCATGCTAGTATACAAGGTTTCACTCCTTGGTTTGCCTCATAGGTCCATCTGTCTGTGTCTTAGGAACTTTCAGAACCAAAGACCATGGGCTCATTTTAGTATTTAATAGCTGCTTGATGAACTAATCTACTCTCGTCTCCACAGCTTTTGTTGTCAGCTGTAGTGGAGTACATATATTTATGATTAATTATAGTGACATATTGCAGTCACATGATGTCATCAGCAGTCACCCCAGCTGTGCTGAAATTAACCCAAACTGTTGTATTTCCAGTTGGGGGACTCCTATCCGTGAGGGATTGCCTGTGGTGTGGGATTTCCTTGTACGTGATCTTTTCAGGTCAGACTTGCTCCCCAGAAGTCAGTGACACTTTTGTTAGAAAATATTCCATCCTGTCTAAATTAATCTTTTTGTTGCTAATCTTGGAAGTAATAAGATAGTGGTGTGGCAGGCAGGGCTCTCATCACACATGTAGGTTGTATTAAAAATAGACTTTAAAAAATAATTTCTTGGGCCCTTTTAAAATGATCCTGGACCTTTGTCAAGAAAACTCCATGCTTTTCCTCCCCCATCGTTCCTCTCTCCTTGGAATCCTGCTTCCCTTACGTCTTTTCAGTTAGCCTTGCTTGCTGCCGTAGATATTATTTCTCATATTATATTTCACCTCCCCCCTCTCCATGTCCCACTGCAGTCACTGAAGAGGACAATCCCTTGACCCAATCCCAGCAGGACAGGAGGGGATAATGTTGCTGACAGAAGACTATACGAGGCAATTAACAGATTTTACCTGCAAGTAGACACTGATTGGAAAGCAGGTTATTCTGTACTTGTCAAAGAGCCATTCTGTACTTGTCAGAGAGCCTCCTGCTTGGAAGGTAAGACAAAAGAGGCCCTGGGCACAGAAGCTGTTCTGCAATACTGCTGCGGTGGCTTTCTGCTTGGTCAGGATTTTTTCAAGAGTAGGTTCGAAGTGGTATTTTTTGACAGGAGTGGCCTGTGCAAATGTGACACATCACCACTGAATGCTTCCGCCTCACTGAGACCTGCCCTGGATTGTTCTGGGCTTCTGACTCAGTGTAACAAATGGTCCCTTGAGCAGTAGGAGTGAGCCAAAAATTGTGTTTCCCTCCATTGCTCTTTTGGGCTCAGTGAAAAAAGGGTGTGCAATGTGGACTAAGATTCAGCCTCTGGCTGTATGAATAAAGAAAGTCTGTGGAGGGAAGTATTTGCCTTTGCTACAGAAAATGGGTGATCTGTGCTGCTGGGACTTGAAAACCACAGAGAGCAGCCTTTGCGCAGAGAGACAGGGATGGGGGCTGCTGTGCCAGAAGGTATTTGGTGCAATGCTGGAAGATACTGGCAGGTTACTGGAAGGTGCTGGTAGGTAGGTGGTGGTGTCCTGCTTCAGAACACACTGGCAGAGACAGAAAGGCTGACGCCAATGTCAGTGAGCGCTGCACCGGGTGCCCCAAGCACCTCCTGAACCTCCATCAGCTCAGCATAATCTGCTGCGGGGATGTGGGGTCTCTGCTGGTGCCTTGCTGCAGGTGTTGGAGCACTGCGGGCCTGTGCTCTTGAGGTGGCAGGAGAGCTGGAGAAATGCCCAGAACCAGTCTGCTCTGGAGGGAGCTCTGGATTGATTAGTGACCCGCCAGACTGCCCCAACCTTGGAGGGTCAGGCTTCTACTGCCCAGTGCTATGTTGTTTACTTACTGCTACCTCCCTCCAAAGGTATGCCTTAGCCTAACAGATATCTAGAGGGTAGCAGTGTACATCCCCTGTTCCTCTCCCAGTTGGCCCTATTTATAGATTTGAAATGTTGGCAGGTAGGGGAAGCGAGACATCTGAATTATGAGGGACTGTCACCGAGAAGGCAGGGTTATTTATCTGAGTTGATGAAACTTCTTGTCATTGCACAGTATTAAAAACTCTGCACAAGTGTTCTGAATCATCATTTCCAGGGCATTGGTGGGCTTGTTATTCAGGACAGAGCAAACAAAACATTGTTAGAGTGGGAAGAGGGATTTCTACCTGAATAAATTATACCCAGTTATCACCACCTGGATCACAGTCACACGCCAGGAAATTTCTCCTGAGGGCTAAGATAACATCTCTCCCTTTATATTTCAACAGCCTGATCTTCCAGAGCAGTATCATTTGTCTTCTCTGTGCACACAGTGCAAGCTGAGGGAAAGCCCACTCAGCTGCATGTTTGATGGGCAGAAATCTCTCCCTGGTGATTTAAAGACAGTCGAGAGTGTCTCCATTATTGCCCCCATTCCTTCTTTTGTCTTATCTACAGAAAGCTACTGCTGGTGACATGCAGTTGGTCAGCAGAAACCTTTGCTGCTTGCTGTTCAGTGGTTTCTTCCTCCAAACTCTTGGAGGAGGGCCCTTAGTGTGCTGTGAGACCCCCTTAGATCTTTATAGGTCTTCTACCTCAAGTGCAACAGAAATAGGGGAAATTCTCCTGAAAACTGATCTCGCTGCAATGGGCAGATTTCATGGTCCCTTCCCAGTCTTGATGAGTCTTTCCTTGTTGGGGAATACTCATGACTGGTAATACAGGGATGGCCAGGTAGTCCATAGGAGTGGTGGCCAGGTCTGCAGGGTGTCCCAGTGGCAGAGATTACCATTGCATTCACAATAACCAGCTCAGACTGGTACAGAGAGCTGTGATCCTATAAACCACTGCCATTTTTTCTCCTTGCACCCATAACAGAACTCTAGCCTGTCAAAAATACCTTAGCAGGTACAGCTGTAGAAAAGTTCGGGCTTGGACTAGAGAGTTTGGAAGTCCCTTCCCTTCTGTGATTCTGTGTTTTATGACACAGACTTGATTCAGGGCATTGCACAGGGATCAGTGACCAGCATGACACCACTCTGTAGATACCTTTTCCAGAAGGAATTAATTTCAAACCCAAGGCAGCTAATACTTAAGTGTTTCTGCAGACTCATCTCCTGTTTGCCCAGAAGCAATCTCATACCACTCACACCAGGCAGACAGTGATAAGGCAGGCACACACACCTTGAACACTCACAACCCAGGCAACCTACAGCTCAAGTGGCCCCAACGGTGCTACCACCATCACCATCCATCACGGCTGCTGACAACAGCCCAAGCAATTCTGCTGGCTGAAGGTGTTCTCTTGCTCCCTGAGACTCAGAAGGCATCTTCCACAATTTAGAGAGCCAGGGCTGGAGCAACAAAAAAGCTGGAAAAGAAAGGGACTTACTTTCATTGCTTTTTCTTCTCCTTTGACAAATATTTCAGTGCAGATGCTGAGTACCTTTTAATTCACATTAATTGGACTGTGTGCCTTTTCTTCCAAAGTCAGTCCCTTTTTGGGGGTCTGTAGGTCTCTCCTCAGGACTGAAGAGCTAGATTCTGTGTGTGTAGAGTCCTGTTCTGGGGTAGAAAAATGAATTTATTCACCCTCCTCAAAGGGCTGGTGAAATACCTTGGTGCTGGTCACTCATCTGAGCATGACCAGGAGCTGGAAGGAGCCAGCTGGCAGGATGTTAATGGCAGCACTAGTTTGTACTCTGAAGAGGCCAGAGAAACATGGCACCATATCAAACCAAGGATCAATGTCCTCCAGGATCTCACCTCTCCCAGTACCCAGAGTGGTGGCCACCATTCTGGGTGCTCCTGGAGGAGTGGCTGCCCTGACCTCCAAGCTCTTCTTTTCCTTTGGGCAAGTCCTACAGGGCAGTAGTCCCTACCCACCTGTTAGTCCCAGCCCCTTGGAGATGCTGTTCAGGTCATCCTCTGTGTGCCACCCAAACAGGCTGCTGAAAGTTGCAGTCACATGTATGAAGATTGAGGGGAGCAGCAAGAAAGGTGGGTTCATGCTTCCCCTGAGACATTTTTTTCTGAGTGTGATAAAGCTGAAAGCTAAAATGGGCTCTCAGACCTGGCTGGACAGTAGATGGCTGCAGTAGGAGCCATCTTCATAAAGGTTAATTGAGCCTATGTGATCCAGAGTGTTGAAGTGACAGTGCACACCTAGTGTTTTATCCTGAATTGCTCTCTTGCAGAGGAATATTTCACTGATCAGAAAATCAGATCCTCTTCTTTGTGTGCTAGTTTAGGCGCTGGCAGCTGAGCCTGCCGAGACAGCAGATGCAGAGACAGTGGTCCGTGCTTTAGCCAGGCTCAGCTTTCCTTGTCTAAATGTGAGGCCATAACAGTGGTGATGGGCAGATGCGGGGAAAGGGACCTGAGGAAGCAGAGGGGAGAACGGGTGTGTGCCCTTCTCTGCAGTCTTCTCCCACTGCAAAGGTGTTTATCCTAATGACAAGTGCTGTGGTCCTTTCATAACTGCTGCATTAGCAGAGGATCAAGTAGCCCTTAATGGGAGCAGTCTCCCTCATGAAGTATGATTGAAAAGGTCACCGAGGTGGAAGGGAAAATATTTGCAGCAGGCTGACATAAGCCTTGGCTTCTGATTGACAACAGGTGTATATTTTATGGGCTGCCCTCCCCATCCAGCATTTTTGCTGTCCTCCTCTCCTTCCATGTATTGGCTTAATGTTTTGCAGCAGCACCGTGGAGCATCTGCTAAGCTCAGTGGGTGGTAGACAGGGGGAATACAGCCCAACCGCAGAATTCAGGGAAAAGGTGATTTGAGGCCCAGCATTGGCTTCTGAATTAGCAAAAGCAAGGGAGTCAGGCAAAGTGTAAACAAAGCTTTCTTGTGAAACTGCTCCAAGCTGATTTGGTAGGTTGACCGTGGCTGGGCTCTTCACTTTAATAGTACAAGAAATAGCTTTATTCCTCAAGGCTACTGACTTTGCTGGGTTTTGTCTCTCCCTTCTGCTGACCCTATGGTGGGTTTGCTGAAATTAGGTTGCTGGGTCTCAGCCAACCTACATTTTGAACACCCCTAGTTTTTTCCAAGCCAGCTGAAATCTTACTACTGCCCTTGGCAAGCCTGTCTCTGAAGTCACAGGCACATACTGATTGCTTTGCATGTCTTCTCACCCAACTCTCTTGCTGCTTTTCATGTCCCATCCATCTTATATGGTTTCATTTGAGAGAATGCAGGGTATTCAATCCAGGCGAAGTTGCTGATGACAAGCTAATTAAAGATCTAGCAAGAGAGGAGTAGCCTAATGAGGGAGAAGTGGGAGGAAGGGCAGTTTGCCAGGACTGTGCTGTGACACTCTTGCTTAGTTGGAGCTAATTGTGTGTTGTAATTGATGGTTCAAGATATTCACCACACAGACTGTAGGGAAGAGTACCAGAGACCTCTTTTGATGGCATGTTCTGAAAGGCTGTGAGGGGATCACAGCTTCCCAGGTCCAGTTCTTCCTCTACAGTGCCAAGTAAATAGCTTTAACATGGAGTTATGATGTCTTACGCTGTTGTAATAGATGATCTGGAAAGTATGCTATAGCTGTGTCAGTGGAGACAAAAAGCCTAGAGCAGGAATGACATCTTCTTGGGACTACTAGTCATGCTGAAGGTCATGTGCTACCCAGCAGCCCTGATCACAAGCCAGTTCACCTTCCTGCAGTGTATAGTGCACAGAGAACAATGATCAGCATGAAAGGGAGGTGGATTCTGGCACTGACTGGAATAGATGCTCTGCTGGACCATTTAGTCAAGAACGTGTGTGCTGGGAACTTGTGGGGTAACATGGGCTTGGCCCAGCCCATACTTGCAGGGAGTCAGTGGTAACCCACCAAGTTAGAGCAGCGTGCTGGGCAGTGAGGTTGCTGACAGAGCAGCAGAGCAGGATACTGGTCTCAGGGCCCCACCCTGCGTCTGCTTCTCCCACTTCATCCAAATTAGTCAAAGCAAGGTACCTTTTCACCTCTGGAGGATGCTGGAGTGTGAGGAAAAGCTCATTTATGAGTATGAAGAGAATTCTGTTTGGTTTTGCTTCCTGGCTACTGTTTCCACTATGAATTTCATTTCTCAATGGTGGCACTGAGATTCCTTTGGTTCACAACCAAATTAATCAGTGCATCTCACCAAACATGGAGAAATGAATCAGAGGGCCTCCAGATGCTCTCTGTAGCTCTGAAAGGGACTGTGGACTGTGGACTGCTCGTGTCAGGTCTTGTGTGTTTTGTCCTAAAGTCTGGAGAAAGATTTTTCTAGTAGTTGCCTCAGGAATGCTGATTTCTCATGTTAAACAAATCATGAAACAGCTTTGTGTTTCCCATCTCCTCAGGAAACAGTCTGGGGTTTCATGGTCCAGCAAAACATTCTTAACCAAAAGGCACAGTACAAGTACTGTTGTTGTAGTTGTGTTTGGCACAGGCCTCTGCCAGGGAGATCTATTTGCAAAGACAGCTCCTGTCCTTGAAGCCAAGTGCCCAGGGGTGTCAGTGGGTGCATACAGCCACATTGACACTGTCCTCACTGCAACTGTGTCCTCTCCTTACAGCTTCTAAAATTCCTCTCACCAGGGGGGTTATTTCCTTATTATTGACACCTGTTTGGACAGGCAGATGCGCTGAACACTTACAGAGCCACTAGGACTGAAAGCTTTTATGCATATCAAGAGGTGTTAAAACTGGCTGTGTGTAATTTATAGTCTGCAGCAGGGGACTCAGCCCACTAGATACAGCATGCTGGAGCATTAGCTCTGCTGTCAGCTCAATTGTCAGCCGGATGCCGAAGGAGGTGGAGTGGATACTCTTTGGGTCACAGCTTTCTGCATTCTTGATCGCAAGTCAGCAGAGTCCTGAATCCTAAGACAACTGTTGTGATTCTTAGGTCCTCAAGCACTCAGCAGGTCCCAATAAAATGCTGTCAGGCAGAGATGTACACAAATACATACACACACATGTACACGCCAGATGATGTAAGAATCATCACTATGACTGGCAGAGGAGAAGACAGACACACAAAAGTGGTATTTGTGTCTGGATGAAATACTGATCTGTGATTTCTACCTAAAGGATGTGGAGATCTTGTCAATGAAATACTGATCTGTGATTTCTACCTAAAGGATGTGGAGATCTTGCTAGCAGGTAAGAATTGGAACCTCCTATTCTAAGGGCTTCACTGGCAGCAATGTTGGTAGTGCTTAAAGCTTGTGTAATGCTGCCTTGTTAGCTCAAATGAGTGCACTGTCTTACTTAAAGCTTTCTTCATTGCCCTACTGCTAGCCCAATACAGGGGTGCCCTATCATATAGGACACAAAGTTCATTATAGTTTGGTTATTGAAAGAGAATGCCAAAGGGTAGGGACAAGAAATTGCCAAAATAACTGTAGAGCAAGTCACTCCCAACTGGCATTTACTGCAGCCAGGAGTTTCTGAGTTCACTGTTTCCTGGCCATTTGTCCTCCCAGTCTTCGTTTCTGACCTTAGAAAAGACTTCTGAATTTGAGTGGCAGAAAGCTGTGTAACAGAATTCCCATTATAAAATAAATAAATCTGTGTTAACTCTGCCAGACACTCTGCCTTATTAGTCCAGCTAGGAGACTGAGTTAGCCAGATCTGATGGGTAAAATTCTCCTGATATTCCTCTTTATGGTCAGTTATTTCCATTTGTCTTTCTGTCACCTTGTCCTCCCTTTCGGTATTTACCTTTGTAAGGTATTTAATAGGTTTTTTCCCCCATCTCTCTTTTGTTGGGCTGAACAAACTAACCTTATTTATTCTTTTTTAATACAACTTGCCCTCCACTACCTTAGGCAGCCCATGATGCCACCTCCATACATCTTGCTACTTGAGCAAATTGTTCCTGAATGTGGACAAACAGCAGTGTTCCTCATATTCTGGTGGAGGCCTCAAAAATTGAGATCAAAAGCTAGCACCAATATATTTCTAACAGCAGTACTTTATCAGCTCATGCTGGAGTTGCATTTGGAGTTTTCCTTCCTCTGGTCTCATGGTAATTTCTATTTCTGTGTCCTCTGTTCTCAAGTCAACTTTGTTGTCATCATAATTGCCATCATTATTATTTAAGACTGAGGCTTCACACGTTCTCACCCTCTCAACACGGCAGTGTGTACACATTTCATCTTATTTTTTTTTTTTTGTCAAATTTTTTTCACTGTTTGTTTTAAAGAATTTGTACTATCCTACCTAGGTTGATATTTGTCAATTCTTACTTGGTCACAGCACATCCTGATTTTGAAAACAAACCAGGTTGGAAAACGCATAAAACCTAGTAAAACATCCTTTCTCAAACTTACCAGGATGAGAAACCTGACAGAATCTGTAGGTGTGAAGAAGGTGTGAAAGGAGTACACCAGGAAATTAAGGTCATAGCAGAAAAACCCCCAATATTTTGTTTACACCTGTGTTCAGTGCAGAGGCCTCTGCGTTTGGGTCTTTCATTTGTGAGCATCTTCACTGGAGTCTCTCTCAGACTGAAGTCTCGGAAAGTTATGGAACATATAGATGAAATTAAACCAACAGATTTCAAGGAACATACAGATGAAAATCTACCCTGATGTATGGATGAAATAGCTGAACTAATATGTTACACTTAAAAATTACTTTGTACCATGACAAAGACTTGAGGATTAGAGTCGGGGCCCTGAGTGTAGTAATAGGCCATAATGGCCCTGACAGGAGTGGCATTTTCATACCATCTATGCAAGGTCAAAGCAACCTGATCACTCAAGGTCTCTTGCTCACTGAAGGCAGATGAAAGCAAGTTGTATCATGTCTGAGCATGCACAAATTTACTCCTTTAATAAGATAGCACTTCCCATTTATTAATAATAACTGATATCAGAGTGCAGCATGTCAGCAATTATTCACAGAGCCTTAATGACAGACTTCATGGCAAGCAAAACCATTAGAAGAGAAATGTTGCCAGGAATCCTAAATCCCTGACTCTGGCATGCTGAGGTTTGGAAGGTTCCACCCCAACTTGCCTTATGGGGGGTGGTTTGTCAAGATGTTTTTTGACTCTCAGAAGTTCTCTTTTCTGCAGTGCTTGCCCTTTTTTCTTCATGGTCATGCCTTTGCTGTTATGCACTGTCACTCCACATTCATCTTGATATCTATTAATGATTGCCACCTCCTTTTAGCCCTTTTCCATTTCCACATTTTTTAACAAAGCAAATTCCTTCAGTTTTTTCCTAGTACTTGTACACAGAAACTTCATTTGACCATCTCATGTTTACTGATTAAAATTAACACAATCATTCTACTTGCTATAATTACTATTTTGACAAATTTCATTAACTTCAGTTTTATTTTTCCTCCTTCTCCATCCTTTTGCCCACTGATGCCGTTATCTTTCACTTTGTCCTTTTTTTGCTAGACTTTCCATATTCTGAGTGAAACCTTGTGCTCAAAGAGTAGATTCCTCTTCAGAACTAGATCAGTTTGATTAGGGCCTTATCCAGTAAAATTTTTAATATCTCCAAGAATGGAGATATGATCTCTCTGGGCTCTTGTTCCAGTGTTTGACCACTCTCACAGGATGTTTTTTACCTAACATCTAACTGGAACTGCTCTTGTTGTACCTTGTGTCCATTGTTTCTTGTCTTATTGCTGTGCATTGCTGATAGAAGTTTGGCTCTGCTTTGTCTATAAGCCACCTTAGGTATCAGGAAGTTGAAATTCAGCCCCCCGCCATTCTTTTTTCTTCAGACTGAACAAATCCAGCTGCTTCAGCCTCTCCTCTGTCTCATGGGCTGTAACCCCCTACTGTACGTCCTATTTGTTGGCTCTCCCCTGGATTATCTCCAGTGCATCTAGGCCTTTTTTTTTTTAACTGTGGAGCCCAAAACTGTACATAGTACTTTGGATATGGCCTTGTAAAAGGAGGGGAAGAATCGCCTCCCTCAACCTTCTAGCTGTGCTGTTGCTGATGCAGCCTAGGATGGTGTTCGCCTTCTTTGCTGCAAGGGCTCTCTGCTAACTCCTGTTCAATCAGTTGTCCGTCAAGTCCTTTTCTTTAAAGCTGCCTCCTAGGTAGCTGGCCCTCAGCCTGCCCTGCTCCATGGGCTTATTCTGGCCCAGGCTCAGGACTTCGTATTTGCTTTCACTGAACTTTAGAAGATTTTTGTCAGCCCATTTCTTCAGCCTGTCCAGGTCCCTCTGAAGAGAATACTCTGCTCTTCAGCATATTGACTGTACCCTACCTGGATTTTGAGTTTAGGATATGAGAAGGGAGGATAGAAGAATGTTCCCACATAGATTTGCATCACTGAGCTCAACTTGCACTTCCCACAGCTGCTGTCCAGATCCGAGCTCAGGGTCCCAAGTTGCCATCTGGGTTTGGCTAGAAAGCCTTCTCCTTTACTTACACCTTTCTCTTCACTGCTTTTGGATCTCAAAGACTCTGTCCCAAGGAGTACTATGAGACTTTCTCTGTGAGGCCTTTCCTGAGATCTCTTGCAGTTTTCACACCCTCTGCAATGTTGTATTGCTCCTTCCTGTCTTAGCTGCCATTTGGTAGCACCACCAGAATTCCCTTCCAGTGGGGGTTCATGACTGCAGCCCCCAACCTCTGCTTCCATCCCAAATGGACTGGATCCTAAGTCCTGCAGGGGTGTTCTGCAAGGCAAAATCCTCATGTCTCCAAGGGAAAAGGGCTGAAGCAATGTCCTCCTGTGTGAGTGGCTTTTCTGTCCAGTCCCCAACTTGCCATTCCTCAGTTCTGTTTTGAGTTATGTAGTTGAGTATCTGCAGAGGCAACATGCTGCTACAACGGGCAGCCTGGTAAAGGACCTGGTGTTCTTTAGGAAAGGACACAGATGTTATGGTGGATGCCAAGTTGAATATGAACAGCTATATGTGCTCATCAGAAAGCTAACGGCAACCTGGGCTAAATCGGAAGGCATGTGGCCAGCAGAGCAAAGGGGTGGTCACAAAGGTGATAAGGCCAAACACTTCTTGTTAGTGCCAAATTATAATGGGCAATGGCCACAAGTTGCAGCTCAGGAGGTTCAGGTTAGGCACTAGGAAAAAAACTCCAGGAAGCTGGTGCAGGCCTAGGACAGGTCATCAGAGAGGGGGGAACCTCTGTGCTTTGTGGGGAGTATGTTTTTTTTAAGACTCAGTGGAAAAGCTATGGCTGCTCTGATCTGGCGTTCAGGATAGTCCTGCCCTGAGTGGAAGGTTGGACTGGGGACCTCCAGAGCCCGCTTTCACTGACACCTTTGTGATTCAGTGACCATCAGTGACACAACTGCAGCAATCTTTCTACTGCCAGGTTAGGTGGCTTTTGGGTACTCCAGCACTTTGCTTGTATCTGAGTCTTGTATGAGTGCTGTGACCTTGCATCTCTTGAAACAATACTTAGGACGATGTGATAATAAATCCTTTTTAGTAAATACAGCAGAGAGCACTACAGGCCTCAGCTGCTCTGTAGACTCTCACAGCTTTCCTGTCACCTTCTGACCAAGTCAGTGTGACTGGCTACCTAGGACCTGTAGATGGCTTGCTTGATACATTATGTTCCTGGGTGAAACATTTAAAGATCTGCTATAACTACTTGTGTTTGAAAGAAGCCTCAATTCATTGAGACATATAAAGGTAAACTGGGACCATCCTTCTCCTTTCACCCTCTGGTTGAGCTCAGAAATCAGCTGACATTGTTAAGCTGACAGTCATTAGATTTATATGTCCTTTGCTTCTGGCATTCTGTCCTCCTGTCTGATTCGGCAGTTTGGGTCTGTTGACCTTTGTGGCATGTGGCAAGGCCAGCGTATCTTGGCTTCTGCCTCAGACGGCTGTGGCTTGTTGTTTAAGGAAGTTTATTTCTCAAGGATATGGTCATAAGTCAGCAATGCACATGTTCTATTTTTGCAGACATACCTAGAGAGTCAGGAAGGAGGCCAAAACCCTTCCAGAGAAGACAAACTGCAGATCTCAATGTTCTTATCAATGAGATGTAAGTTCATAAGCTACAAAGAAGATACAAATTGTCCAACAGGATGAATAAAGAGGACAGGGAAAAGTGTTATGGGTTTGTGTGGTGGGAAAAGAAAGGCACCTGGAGTATGAGATAGCCACTTAGAAGGTGATGGATAGATAGGAAAATACTCAACAGGAAGAAAAGGCTGAAATTTTAGTGTAGATGTATGGGAGAGAGAACTAAAATTACACTTTGAAAGATGGGCATGGAGTCTTAATAAACATAAAGCCCTGAAATTTTGTCTTCATATTCTTGCAGAAAGTGAGCAGCAACAGTTTACTTGATTGCTCCCTGCATTTAGAGCTCTTCAGAGTTTTTCTCTGTATCTTCCTGGGCTGCTAGGAGTCTTGTTCTCTGTGCTAGATTGACCCTCCTGCATCAGCATTCTCCCACTCTGCTGCTGCTGCCCATTTAGAGTGGGTCACAAGTTCCTTAATATTGCCATGAAAGGAATGGTAAAGATGGCCAACAGGAGCATCTCACTGGTGCATTCCTCTTCCCAGCAAGGACTGGGAAATTGTCAGCCTGACCCAGCTGGTCCTGAGGAACCAGAGGGAGTCCAAAATTGTAGTGGCACTGAGGAATACAGGCCAGCCATCTCAGATGATAAACATGTGAGGTTTCTCCCCTTCTCTCCTACACCATTGTCTGCATAGACAGCTCTGCCCCTATACAGTCACTGTGGGAGGGATAATACCTTTGCTCTGGTTAAAACCCCTTCAAAGTAGACACACTCGCTGGGTGAAAAGAGAGCAGTAAGTAGTGAGTGTAAAATGAGATATGCCTGAAGAATAAAATGAATGAAGCTGAAAAGCACATGAATGGCTGAGAGGATGAACCGTTCAGTGTCATGGTCATAGACAGCTCTGAACCATCTGGAGTTCTCAATCTGTCAGTCAAATAGATTGACAAGGACACGCTGGACTTTGTAAAGGCCCAAACTGCAAGCAATTTGCTTGCTGTTCAGTTTGCCTCAGAGCAACAGACCAGTTCTGTCTAAATGCAGGGTTAATTAGGGCCTTTGGGTGGGTCTTGTTTCCTCCTGCTCAGCTCCTGGCACTGGTATTGTCTGCCCCAGCCGCCCTTCCCAGAAAACCATGCTCCCTCATCCATCACCCGTTGTGACACAAGATCTGTCTCTGACACCCACTCCTCCTTTCCTCCCTTCTCCTAGTCTGGCCATGATGTATCAGCACCCCTGACATTATCCTGCCCATTTCAATGATGCATCTATCCATCCATCTGCCTTGAAAAGTGACCTGCTCACTGTGTCCCTCTACCCTTCAGACAGGAGCCTGCCTGTCTGCCTAACTGCAAGCAGATAGAACGTGCTTGGTAGTGGAAAATACAGACCATGTGCGACTGCATGCCACCAAAGGCAGTACATAAAAAGTAGCTCCTGGAGACTGTCAGAGACCAGGTTGTAAACTGGGCTGCAAGGTACAGTATCATCATCCAGTTCCTACTCAGAGGCTCTGCCTTTCCCAGATGGTTGCAGACTTAGCTGTGTTGTAGGCAATAATGTTGCAATGAGGTGACAGAACTCAGTGTGAGACATTGAAGGAGGGGAAGGTGGTTTTATTTTAAAACAAAGTGTTCTCATTCACTCAGACTCATATATGCACGTACCCACAAGGACCAAGGTGCTTATATACTAGTGGTCTTCTGAGCATGTGGGCACGAAGACATGTGCAACCAGGTGATCCCAGTGACATTAGGGAAAGCTCCAGGTACTCAGTACCTGTTAGTCAGGTCTGGACACTTCAAACTGAAATGACTTGAAAAATGAAGTTTTGTGTCTTCAGGAGCATTGAAGTATGGGCAGTGACTTAATCATCTAACGTGGCCAGGGCTAGGCCACACAGCAGTCTGACCTACAGACTTCAGTGCTCTTTACTAGGTATCTCAAGTTCTGCTCTTGTCTCATCCCTGAGTCAGTGAAATAACTGGCAAAAGGAGACCCCTATGGTTGGGTTTACAGCTGATATACCTTCACAGGACAATGAATTGAACATGCCCTAGCAAGGAACCACTTTGCTGAAGAGTGCTGAGATCTTCCCGCAAGAGCTAGTTGCAGTTTTGATCCTAAACAGAAAGCATCTGTGATGCTTTTTAGAAAGTCAACATAAGTGTGAAAAGCAAGGCAGTAGTTGCACCTCCAGGGATAAACCTGAAGGCTGTTGTGCTAGACAGCATTGAACAATCTACTCCATATGCTCAAGGAATGAAATGGCACACGAATCAAATTAAATTCCTTGTGAAAAGTCTTGCAATATTATTTAAAGGTTAAGACAGTGGGATTGCATAGATTCATTCTAGAGACTGAGGAAGTATGGAAGGGAGCAACATAGCAGTCTGGAAATCTCAGAACAACAGGAACTCCCAACAACAATGGGCTTTCCTCTTTAGTTCCAAAATAGTGAATGGTATATTCATGAAATAGTACCTGAAATGAAATGTTTCCTGTCATATGCTGGGGAGTGAGAGGAGAGGGAGGTAAACCTCCCTGTCCTAGACTGCCTATCTATTGCTCAGTGCCTTTTCTGCTTGCTACCTGCCTCTTCCTATGGCTCTGCTCCCACCATTCCCTTCAGTCACGAACAGGGAAGGCACATGGGACAGATGAGTGCTACTGAGGGCACAGACACACAGAGGGGATAGAGAGGTCATCTGGGCCTGAAAATCAACAGGAGAACAGAACCATCTATAGAAGCAGGAAGATTTAGGGAAGGCAGGGTGGGAGGGGAACTGAATTTGAAGCATGATGCTGAGAGCCCCTCCTAGATACACGGCTTGGATGAGCTGTTGTTACAGAAATGAAGTTCTCCTTAAATGCAGGGACAGGGCTGTGAGGGCACTATTAGGCCTTAATTGCCCTGAGTAACTTCACATGGAACCATTTCCCACACCTTCTGCCCATGGCCTAGGAGCTGTACTTAAACTCAGGCCTGGGCCTTTATCCCCTTCCTGCACTTTGCTGTAGTTGCACCTGTTTTCAGGCTGGTTCCGAAATTGTTGTTTAGATTTTCCAGGTTGATATTGGACTTGACTGTTTACCTTGCCTTTAACAAGGTCATGGGACTGTTGATGGAGCCTGTTGCCATTGCAATCTCTGCTCACCCACACCAGGTGCTGGGTGAGCACCTGGTCAGTAAGGTGGCCCTGCCTCTGCTGGGGCTGCCCCTTCCATCGGGAGCAGCCTTGTGGCCCGTAGTGAGCAGTGAAGGCCTGTGTCTGTCACACATTGGGTCACTATCAGATGGGAGGATGAGTGAGGGAACTGGCTGCTACCGGGTGTTTGGGGGCAAAAAGCTCAGCTGCCTTCACGATGCAGTAAAAGCCCTCACAAGACCGTCAAGAACCCTGCAACTCTCAGCCAAGACAGAGTGACAGGGTGATATCAGACCTGCTTTGGGCCAGGACTCAAGAAGGCATTTGTAGGCTGGGTGCTTACTGTCTCACTTAGTGTCATCTTGCCTGTTTTGTGCTCGCAGGCGGGAGGTCAGGTTACCCAGATAGCAACCAGAGCTTACAAGGGCAGGCTCCTTTCTGTTAGTGGTGCTGGGTCAGGTGAGTTCTACTGACTCTCCTTTGGCACATATTAATTCCATTTAAAGGAGGCTGGAAGAGGTGAATCAGAAACTCAGTTTGGTTATCCCTGCTGCTTAGGTTTTGGCCCATCTTTTTTTCTATGACTGAATACCTGGAACATTCTCATGTCCTCCTGCTGCTATTCTGAAGATGCAGTTATTGATCTGGTGGATGTGGGTGGCGGAGGGGTGAGGGAAAGGGATGTGCAAGTAGTTGAAAAAGAAACCCTGGTGGCCGTGGCCCTTAGTTTGTCTTGTAGCTGAACCCCCTGGAAGACTCTGAGTGCTTTTGGATGCTTCAGTAACTTGTCTTCTCTGCCTCACAGGTGTTCACTGCCCCTTTGGCAGAAGGCTGTAGGACAAATAAGAGGGGAGTTTGGAGTGGGTAATGGAGGGGATCCCCAACACTTTACCTGATAGAGTTTCGGTCTTTGAACCATACCCTGCACTTCATGTCCACATGCATACGCTGAGCTCCTGGCTATTGGGTAGGCCATTCAGCTAATGGGTTGATTCTCCACAGAATCTAGCTACTTGATATCAGTCTCACCACAGGGAAGACTTCCAGTGATTACTGAAGCATTGTGGCCTTTGAAGGCAATAGTGAATTGTACAGGCTCAGGTGCCTGAAGGGACTGTGATGTATCATTCTGGCTGGATGCTTGAGAGATGGGAAACATGACCAGAATAGATCTTTGGCCCCTCAGAGAGCTGCTTTGCCACGAGGTTGCATCCTGGTTTGGTATGGAGTCTGTGCTTCGGATCTGAAGCAGTGGTGTAGTGCCTTACTGTAGGACACTCTTGTGAAGACTACATGCTGAGAGCCTGAAAACTGGCTGAGATGTGACAATTTGTACAACTCTCTGGTGTCCATGTCCATGTCCTTGAGACTTCATGCTTCCTGAGCATAAAGCTTGAGAGGAGCACAAAGTGGATTGTATTCTCAGTCTGTCACAGCAAAGGTTCAGGGTTCTCAGGCTTAATGCAACAGTAGTTCATTTCTGTGTTTTATCCTCATTTGATGTAGAAGGGAGAAGGTTTTTGTGCCCTCAGTACAACTCCTAACAGACAATTTAATGACTGGGTTGCAAACGTGAAAAGGGAGAGGACCATGGCTGGCTGACTGTTTTAGGATGATACTCTGTGGGAGAGTAACAAAATCCGTCTATGTCATAAATAAATCTGAATGGCTTACTTTGGCAAAGAATATTCATTTCTGACAAATGTGATTTTGAGACAACCAATAACCACTTGCTAATTTGGGATGAAATTAGAATTGGAATCTGACATCCTCAGGTTAGCTCAGATGTAGTATTTGGTGGGTTTCCAGTAGAGTCCTCTCATGTCTGATAGGAAATAATCTTTATGAGGGCTGTCAAAGGGAAGGGAATACCCAGGCTTACAAATCATTGAAGTGGGTTATTGGAAAGAGATGTGTCAGAGGACTGCTAAGTAAAGCACATTACATAAGGCTGCCCTTTGGGTTTCTGAGGTCTGGTAACTGGGACGTATTTTGAAGTCTAGCAATCAGACTGATTTTAGCATCTCCTGGGTTGTTAGTACTTCTCTGCTTTTTGAGGCAGAAGATGTTTTTGCTCTTCTACAACATTAAATGGGACCTTCTATGTTTTGATGACAGTAAATGTGTGTAGAAAGTGTGTAAATGTGATTCTTTGGAATATGTCACCTGCACTTTATGGCTTAAATCTGTTAAAGTATAACCTCAGCTGATTGTGCAACAGCTCAAGCTCTCATCAATGGGAAGGATGCTTAGCTATTGAGGGGTAAGGTAGGAAATCCTCAGTAGATTTCAGATGGCCACTATGATGTCAAGGGACTGAGAATCTGAACTAAAAAACCTGGTTAATCTAAAGTAAAAGAGTTAGGGAACAGTAACCTGCTGTCCTCCTGCTAGTTCATCTTCATACCTCTTGCTATGCCTTCTTTACAATACATTGCTTACCCAGGCTTGGTGCACTGGAGGCATAGTTTTATGCAGGGGGGCAATAGGCCCATTGCCTGCTGTGTGTGGGATTACTTTCAAGTGGTTAGAAGCAAAACTTTTGAAAATTATGTTTGATTTAGATTCTTGCCTCTCCTGTTGGATAGCACTGGACTAGGTGGCATGATTCCAGGCCAGGCTGCATTGTTGGGGCTGTGAAGTTTGCCCACCTTTCAGCACTTGAAGTGCTTGATGTACAGCCTATCCCACAAGCACATTTTCTTCCTTGAAGAGGACAAGCTGCTGAACTTTATCCATCTGTTTTTTAGAAGCATTGATGCGCTCATGTTTGTCCTCCCTCATAGTATTGCATGGGGTTGCCTTTGAAATTAATGAATATGACTACTGACATTATCACCCAAGCTGTGACTATCCCTGGGGTGAGCAATGTGGGCAATGAAATAACAAATGTCTGTAACTGGCAGACAAGGGAAGGGGTGGGAGCAAGGAGAGCTTTGGGTGGTCCATGGGTGCCCACTACCCTCTGCAAGCTGAGGAAACTGTATCCATAAACCTCTTCATCCCCTGCCTTAGGCTGTTTTATTTTAGGATTCTGTCTTGTTTCTCTGAAGATTTATCTAGATCAGCTCCAGGTGACTGGATAAATGTCTCCTAGCAGAGGAACCCTTTACTGATAAGCAGAACCTAGTCTGTAGGTGCATCTGATCTCCATTTCCAGCCTAACCTAATAGCTCCTAATTCCCTGGTAATGCTTCTGAGGTACCTTTTATTCCAAGGGGTGTACAAAGCTATGTAGGTAACAGAGGCTTCTCTCAGCCATGTAACTGGAGTGCAGGCTCATGCTTTTCAACTGTGTGCTAATAAATTCACATTAGCACTGTGAACTGGTATTGTGAAGTGCTCTGGCCATCTTTTATATTCCTAATACTAACTCTTCAAAGATTTATTTAAAAAAGCAGTGTATTTGGAGAAATCTCATCTTTAAATATGCTTGGCCACTCACTTTTAACTGAAATTCAATTTATGTGATCAGTTAGTAATCCTAGTTATCCTTGAAACTGGTTTCAAACCAATTAAGCTGCAGTTTACTTTAAAACATCCAGAGCCATTCAGTTGTATCAAAGTTTTTAATGAGTCACTGTGTAGAGGAAACACAGTGTGCAGAAAAAGCACCACTCCAACTGACTTGTGAAATGTTGAAGAATCATGTTCATCTCAAATTTGTCCAGCACCGTTGCTGATATGGACTGAAATAATAATGAATAGGAGGCAGGTGCATCGGGTTCCCATTAAAAAAAAGTCATCTGGATGTCTCACAGGCTAACAGCCCTGTGACAGGCTTCACCTACCAGAGGGAGAGGGCAAGAGAGAGATTAAGTGTGAGAGAAGGGGAGGCAGAAGGCGAGACAGAGGGAGCAGCTGAGAAGGATCCCAGGGACCCAGTACTGATCCCACAGCTGAGCACTGACTGCAGAAAGGACTCAGGGTAGAAGACCTCTGGGGTGGCACACACAGGTGAGTGCTTTGTAACTGTTTTGGATGAAGTAGCTGTGTTTGCTGTGAGCTAAGGTGTGTTTGAGCTCCTTGTCATCACCTTCACAAAGCAGAAGAGGTGACTGATGGGGTGTGACAGACCCTGCTAGTTTCATGCCTGCAGAAAGGGGAGCACTGTGACCCTTTTGTGAAACTGCAGGATTCCTGGAGCAAGTAGGGCTGAAAGGGAAGAGATGCCCTCTCTTTCCATCATGATTGTTTCTATTTTGGTTACTTCTCCACTGGATGCTAGCGTAATTTTCTGGCTCTGGATCACACTTATTTTATTCCAATATTTTAGCGCTTGATAAGGAGAGAGTTTGACAGAGGATAACCTTCGGAAGGAATGGGACAGCATTCCCAGCAACGGGAGTCTTCTGGCACCTTTGTATGTGCCAGACATTAACTTGTGCAGGCACAGGTCAGGCAGGGTAGTACTAGAACAATGTTGAAAATAATGTTCAGGTGTCCTGCAAAGAAAGTGGGAAGGTGGCGCATGTTGTGGCCTCTTGGAGTTTCAGAGAGATTTTCTTACCATTTGTTTCAGTGTCAAACTTCCTGGCACATTAGAGCATGAAATATTAAAATAGCTCGTCATGCGAGGACTGGGCTTTTTTCATCTGTTGCCACTGGCAGGTTGGGGAAACAAATAAATAAATCAGGGCCTGGGGTATTTGTTATGTGGTCTAGTTTGAAGGGTGGGGGAAATGAGAAGAAGCCTTATAACTTGAATGCCTTGTGGCATCTGAATAGCACAATTTATTTATTTTTTTTTACTGCACGCAGTGAACTTTATTAACCGTCTGCATGCCCAAGGGGTGGCGTACACAAAGTAGTTCAAACATACATAGTTAATTTTAGCTGGAGAAGAAGACATTTGGCAAAGTCCAATGGCTCTACTGGGTCAAATGAAAGCCATGCAGGCATGCCTTACTTTTTACATTCATTAAAGCACATGATGGGCTAAAATGTTTTCTTCGGTGTCTTAAGGAGGGGTAAAAAGTACTGATGGGGTGATATGTCTGGTAATATGTTGATGTTTAATCGCATCTTTGCTGAGTCTACCTTAAGCATCTGTTGCCTACTATTTTGTTTTTCTGAATGGAAAAGGGTAAGTAAATTCCAACACTGGCCAGCCCAGGTGTTGGAGCATGCAAGAAAGATAGTCATGAGAGCAGCTATCACAAGGGGAAAGTAGGAATGTGAGGTTTATAGGCAGCCAGGCTCCATCTAAATTATAGATTGTGCCAGCAAACCCCTCCAGTCAGTCATGGATGCAAACAGATTAAATAATTCATGAACACGGGAATAGAAGGATTTCTGTATACCGTGGGAAGAAGGGAGCTAATCTGCTGTGTGAAAGCAGAGCAGTGCTGCTTCTTGAATTTGTTACCCTGATTCTGATCTTTTCCTTATGTTGTGTTGCATCTCAGTGTGTGAACTGCAGTGGGTCTAATCATGGCTCTGTGTGAACAGTGGTGACAGACCTCAGCTTACTGGTGACAAAGGGGCAGACTGGCATCATGGGTGTAGGAGGTAAAATAACAAAGACTTTGAGCCTTAAGATAGTCCCTTAAATTTCTTCTGGAGTGTACAACATGGATGATCTGGTGTTGAGGGACTGGGCTGAACATGGGCATCTTCCACTCAAATCAGAGGGAGCTGTGAGTACTCAATACTCAGCACATTACATTTGTTTAAAATCAAATACTATGAGTCCTGAAGACTCCTTTGGGGCACCCGCATGCACGGTGTGACTATTCCTCATTCTGGTGCAGGTCATTCTCCTGATAAAACCAAAATGCCATTCTGAGACCCATCTGGTCTGTGGCCTGATCTGAACAAAAGAATGTCCCTTTACTTATTATACATGATCAGCAAGATCAGTCCTGTCAGACTCACCTGATTTGATATAGTATTTTGGATGGTTCTAGGGCTGTGGGTAGCTGGTAGTCTTCACTGAATTTGGACCTTTATTTCATTTTCCGTGCCCTTGCTCATCCCTAAATGAATGCAACTTTTTTGTTTTTCTTGTATAGTGTTTATGGGGTTCTCATTGCTATTATGTCAAAGTAGACTTTGAACCTGACTACTGAGCTTGGATATCTTGACCCATTACATATCTCTGAATATTTCTGCCTAAAAGCCTCCCTGACATTGCCTTGACCTTCAGCGCAGTGACTGACCGGACACCTATGCTGCAGGGAAATGGTGTAGCTTGGCCAAGTGATTCAAGTATGAGACTAGCTTTTGACCTTGGTCATCTGTTCATGAACTGGAAAATGCAGTCAGCTTTTTGGACCTACCAGGTCTTGGTTTCTTCACTTCTTGCTCTGAGCCATGCAGTGGGCACCAACAGTCTATAGGAAGGGTTGTGCCACTTGTCACTGCTCAGAAGGGGTAGACTTCATACTGATATACTGAAGAAGAAAGGAATTACAGGGAATACAGAACAAGAGTCTCATTTCCAGATAAAATGTACTTTTAAATTCAGTCCTGAAATAACTGTCCTGCAGCTGTTGCCCCTTGACATGTATTCACTGCCCTTCATTAGGGGAATGAACTTACTTCCAGGGAAAAATGTGCCGCCTTTGCAGTGAAAGCAGTGACTGCTGCTGAATGTACCAGGCTTCGTGATGACATTTTGCAGGTTTTCAGTGGTATGTGGTAGCTTATCTACTGGCATGCAAGGGTTAACAGGACTTTTGGGTGGGTGGGTGGAAAACAAGCTGTGAAATGGAAGAAGGTCAGTCTCCTGGAGGAGTTTGCTCTGTCACAGATAGTTTTAAATTATCAGTCCATCTGTAGGAGAGGTCTCCATTCCTTCCACCCCCCCCAAAAAAAAAAAAAAAAAGTAAAACCAGGGCTGAAAATAAGGCAAAGCCCTATCAGGTCCAGGTTCAGTGGACCAAGCAGAATTGTGGCTCCCCTGGTACTTGCTAGACCCAACTGTCTATCTAACTAAGAATTCCTCAGTGGTTCAAGCAGACCCCAACAGCTAAATGTGATTTGAAACTAACTGTCATCAGCAGTGCACTTTTCAGTGGGGAGCAAATCACTGGAAAGGGACCATACATGGGAAGGAGAACAGCAGTAAGCTTTGTGGCTCTGGATTGCTCAGGTACTTTGGTTGGGCTAATTCTGCCAAGTGGAAGGATCTTGATGCAGTTGATGAGAGCTAAATTCAGGTTTCAGTAGAAGCTGATAAATGCTTCCTCTGGGAGCATTCCCATGGCTTACATGAAGTGTTACTGTCTTTAGAGACTTGTGTAGCAACTGGTTTTATTAAAGGTACTTTATGTTAAGGCTACAGCATCTGATCAACAAAGTAACATAACTGCTGCCCTGGACCAGTAAGACTAATATCTAAGGAAGCATCCTTGGGATGATCATTGGCCAAAATAGGTGGAGGAAGGGGCTGTGGGAAACCCACTAAGACACTGCTAGAAAAGAGTGTCTGCTACTGAGTGAGAGGATTTTCCAGCAGCAGATGGAAAATCGTTGTTGTCTTATTTTCTTGGCTTGTTAACTTTCAAATTGTCTGACTTTGGAATTGCTTCTACTTTTATATCATTGCAAATGTAACATGGGATGTAGAACTGAATGATCTTAGCCCAAGCATCAGTTTGAACAATCACATTTTCCTCTGTTGACATTGTTTTCTCTATGAACTGGGAAGGTATAAATGCTGTGACAAGCAATAACTGTCAAAAGGAAAGAAGGAATCACGATAATTACACCAGAATTTCATTTTCACATTTATCTTTTAAATTGTTCATTAAAATGGTGATCCCCTGCCCTGCAAAGGGGAAGTTTTTGATATCTGGATCAGAACAGCTGATGGATCATACTGCTACCACCAGTGTCTTTTCCACTGAAAGATCATCTAAAACTAGCAGAAATGGTGCTTTCCATGGTTCTTCTGTCTTTGTCCTCTCTGACACAAGTCTTAGCTATAGGACAAAGGTTTTGCTGTATGTTCCCTTCCCCATTAACCACAGATTTTAGAACTCTAATCTCCTGATAGTAAACAAGAGGAAAACCTTGTTCTGGTTCTGTCAGCCCAGATGTCACGTGAACCATGGTCACCGTGATAAAAACACTTCCATTTCCCACTTCTGGAGCCAGCCCTTCATCTCAGAGTTGAACATGAGGATTTAATGTGAATATATGAAAAAAAAGATTGCATGCTCTCAGCCAGAAGTGAATGAAAGTAGATTCCCAGACTGAGCAGGCTTTGTTGCCTGCATGTAGTGCTGCTGGAGAACATAGCATTTGGTCTCAGACTGGCCATCTTTGTGAACATCAGGAACTAAATAGCGGTATCTTTGCTTCTAAATGAGCTTCCTGAGTAGAGGAGTGGAAGTTTACAAGTTGCAAGGGCAGACTGGAAGGAAAAGATTTTGGGGCACAATATGCTGCACTTGTACTTCTAGAGTAAATCTGTCCATGGAAATATGTGGCCTTGTTGTTTCTTATCAGAACAGGGATCAGTCTGTGGCTGTGCTGGAAGGAAAGACTGCAGATTGAGATATCTGTTTTAGCTGTAGCAGTGAAGCTGTTCCAGGAGGAACTGGATTTCTTTCAGACCTCTAAGTATAGCACAGACTGAAAGACTCTACTTATGAAGGCCAAGCCCAGGCATGGTTGCCCCATACACAAGTGTAATAATCCACTGGTTTTACTTCTCTGCTAAGGAATTATGAGATATCCTAAGGACTCGTGGCCTCTGAGATCCAGTCTACTGGTGTGTCCTACAAAACTTGGATGTACAGCTTGTCCCTTCCTTGGAAAAGCCATTGGTCTGCACAAATGTTTGTCCTTCTTTGAGGCACAAAGTCTTGACACTTGGAAATCCAATGTTGCCTTGACTGATGGTCACATCTGACCAAGTTGGCCCACTGCCTTGTTTGAGGCTTGCCAAAGGCACTGGGTTCAACTGTACCTCCCCTGGTGCTGTGGGAAGCGTGGGTGTATAATGAGCCCCCTAAAAATGCATGCAGCACAATATAGAGACACCCTGGCTAGGCAGCTACTGAGCACAGATATAGCTTCTGGGAGCATGGAGATGTGTGAGGGGGACAAGAATTTGTAATTTCTTTTGCCACTTAGTGACAGTTACAGTAGTCTAATAAGGGGTGTGGCTTCCTTCATACAGACCGCTAATATCTGTGACCAAGAGACCTGTTGAACAGCTATGAAGAGCGCTGTGGTCTGAGTCAACGGACAAAGCCACCGTGGTCCTGGGAGACTCAGTATTGACATCGAGCAGGATCATCTCAGAAGCTCAACCCGTAAGGTAGTGAGTTTGGTCATGTCACCACTGAGATTTGAGTGGGCATGATACAGAGCTGGGAGTATGAAGTGTCACCTTCACTGTCACGGTAGGCATTGCTCTGTGTTGCATTGGGTCTGAAAATTGTAAATGTTCTAGGAGGAGCAGTCTCCTATAGAATACACTGATTTCCCTGGCAAGATGGCAGGCTGTTGAAGATCTGCCCTAACTGTCCCATGGAACTAACATGGGACTTGTAGCACAGGTACACTGTGGTTTCTAATGTTTGTTGTCTTGGAGGCATTGTTTCTTGGGACAGCAAGTAGGGATATGTTGTTTTTTCTTCTGGATATTTAGTAAAACTCTGTTGTATTTGCTTTGTGATATTTGCTGTAAATTTATTGCCTGTATGAAAATGCATGTGTATGTTATGGAAGAATTAATGGGTATGTTGTGGACATCAAAAGGAACAGACTGACCTGTTCTCATGTTGTCACCCTTTACCTGCTTCACCAAACTGACATGAATTCACTGTCTTGTTCACTGCTGTTAGGGCTTAATTGCTTTCATTCACTTAGAAAATATAGATGGTGTGTGTCTCCTTTTGGCATTTTGTGTCCATGCTGCTTTAATAAATAAATAGCTATAAAGTATCTAGTGTATGCATATGTAAATTGTGGACAGTATGAGAAATCACTTATGTTGTATTCATAATCCCTGAGGCAGAAGAGAAGATCAAGTCAAGTATAGATTTACCGAAGGGATAAGTCACACAAAATCTGATCCTTGGGCATTCCTCCCCACTCTACACAAGACCCCCATTCATCACTGGAGTGCTTGTGACATTCCTCCTCTGTGACCTGCTCAGAAGTTTTCATGAAGTTGCATTGCTGCAATTGCTGGCCTTCAGTTCTGTGGTTCTAACAAAAGTCTTTGAGATTTTCCATTAAAAATCTTCTGAAATGGGAAGACTCAAGCTCAAAATATTACTTAAAGTTAACAAATAAACAAAGAAAGCCCACCCAAAGCTAAAAGAGAAATTTTAGGTGAAAGATGTTTCTTCTCAGTGAGTATCTCAGTCCCCTGGTGTAAAGCACAGCTAGAATTTGAGACTGAGCACACAGCAATTTGGTATTTTGTTTAGAACATTTGCTGTGTTGGGACTGTCCTGATTTTTATGAATTACAAAGACAAATAGAATGCTGCATCTGTTGCTGATTAATTTATTATAATGGTGATTCAAGTCTTCTCCTGTGGTCTGTGTTAATGGCTTTGTACTGCACATTTACTGTGCTTGTGCCAATGTCTGTGGTATGTCCCATGTTTTTGGACCCATCATCTCTGTATGAACCACTCACTGCCTGTCACTTCTCTACAAGTTTGGCTAATTTTGCTCACTAGTCTCTGCCAGCAATTATGTCACATCTTGTTTGTGTGTTCCACTGTCTGAACATCATAAATAAATACTTGTGACACCACTAGTACCTCCAAATCCTGTGACTACCAAATGTTTTGCTTATTCACTTAGCTGATTTATGGCCCTATCACTAGTGACCAGTCAATCTACAAAAGGGAATGGGCTCTTACTCTGTCTCATCCAGACAGATTGATGGATAGACAAGATGAAGGGCAGACCACCCATCCTATCAGGCTACCTCGTTTATTTAGGTACATTAAAAATATTGTCAGTAGTCAGGGACTTGCTTCTGCTCTGCTTTCAAAGCAGTGGAAGCTTTGCCACTGTCTCCAAAGGGGATGTCTCTGCAGCTGAGAAGCAGGCAGACTTCTGCCTGTGATGAGAAATAACCAATTCTTGGTTACCTGAACAAGGCTAATGCATGGCAATGGTGTGTTTTTCAGAGGAGCGAGTGTTGAGCTACTTCCAGTGTTAGCCCTGTTGTGCTGGGGATGTTGGTCAACTGCGTTTCATCTAGGGAGGGGTAGATTGCCTTTTGGAAGTATTTGCCTACCTCAGATGAATAAATAGCAACCTCAGTGATGATCTTAGTATGGACACTTATGTTTCAAGCAGATGTGAGTGGAGATATGAATTACAATATGATAATTTTTGGAAGGCTTTTGCTATCTTTCATTTCTTTTCAAAAATCTGATTTCTTTTTCTAGGATTGAACTGAAGTCAAAGCAAAAACATGGTTATTCATGTAACAAGGGAGTAGAAATTTTAAAAGCAAGCAGGGCAGGGTCTGAATGGCTCTGTACCAGCTGGTATGTATGTTATTTTTCTGGTCCTCATTTAACAGAGAAGAGACTAGAAAATGTGATGTGGTTGGATTAATTACACTGAAGGAATGTTCTCTTGCATATCCTGGCACTGTTATTTTAAATGTGCAATCAATGTGTGGCATTAACATGCTTCTGTCTCACTCTTTAGAAGGCAAGAATTCATAGGAGTTTAAGGACTCACAGCAGCTTATCTTTAATCCAAGTGAATTTCTGAAATATTTAAGGCCCTGTAAATCTGCAGTTTGCACATAGTGCACATAGTGCATCTTGTACATTGAGAGGATGCATACATGGTGCTTACTATTACCTATACAAATATTGTCAGTATTTTTTTTTTAAAAACTAGATGTGAATGTAGCCATCTCTCAATAGGTTGTAATTATGTTAACATATATCCACAGTCACACTGGACTGAGAACGACTGTCTGACAGGATGCATTTGGTAAAGTAAGAAAATAATAAATTTCTTGATGGCTTTGGACCTGAGAATTTGGACTATATTCATGTTTCAGTGTAGATGCTCGTCAGTATTGCCTAGTGTGGAGGGAAGAAGTTGGGAGTAGCAAAGAAAAAATGTGAGTGTAACATAAAAGAGATTAGGGGAATACTGTTGCAAGCTAATGTCAAGTAATCATGTTTGTTGAAAGTTGTAAGCATTAGACATTTCAGCTCCAGGAGTGGTGACATGTTTAGGAAGATATAAGACTGCAAAATGCAATAAGGGATTATAATGTTTGCTATTAATACAATTCAGTACTTTGGAGGACGCATTAAGTCCATCAGAAGAGGATGATCAAGGGTCTCTGAAAATCTCTGCCACAATCATCTGCAATGCCCTGCCCGGTGCAGGGCAGGGTGCCTTGGAATTGTCTTATTTTCATTTAAGTTGTGTGTCTTTTCCCTCCCATAAGCTGTTTGTTCCCTTCATTTGCATTTTTTAAAACATCTGCCAATGGTTTACAGAAGTAACTGTGTGATATGTCCAAATACCAACACATAAAAGGTGGAACACTGAAATGTAAAACTCTTGTTTTGGTGGATAGCAACAAAAGTCACCCATACCAGACCAGGGAGGTGATAGAAAGAGAGGACTTGGCTGTCATTCGCACAGTCCCATGTATCATTTCTCATTTCTGTTGTTTCACATGCATTTCCATTGAAGTCAGTGAGGCTCACAGAATGATTTTCTGAGTAATCAATTATTTATGAGATTTGTGTAGTCTGCAGAGCCCTAAAATAAGATTTGTGTTAAGGACAATAGTGGAGCCAGTGATTTGTTGTGGAGAGATGTCTATGTTCCTATTTGCAACTGTTGATTAATGAAAAAAACAAAGTTTATTCTTTTGGTTCAGAATTTGACTCAGAAGTACTGTGAGTTACACTTTCTTTGGCCTATCTATGGGACATACAGCACAAATTATTTTTGTTAGCTTAGTTGTCTTTTACTCTTAGCTGAAACCAAATGTCACACAGATAATGCAACTCCAAGCTAAATATATAACAAGGAGATGTTGGGGTCCTACCCAGAGTTTTCATCAGGTGTAGTGTGGCAATACTAAGTTGGATGAATGTCTGATACGGGGAACAGAATTAAGATCATAGGTGTGCTGACAAAGTCCATCTGCCTTTTAAAACTGTTGAAAGTTGCATGTTCTTGTGTGACTCTGTGTTGACTGAAGGAGTGCAGAGGGTAAATAGAGACACAGCATTAATCCCACATGGAATCTAATCTAATTGCTCTTTCAGAGCTTCAGTAACTCTATAGTTTCTGAGCATCTCTCATATGACAAGGAATCTGCCTTCACAGTTTGCTTGCAAGATAGTGATGTGTTACATTACACGTTGCCCAATTTATAAATACAGGGAAAGAGACACCTTTGGCAGAAGGTCACATGAGTGATCTATAACAATAACTAGCTAATGCCAGTTCACACTTCACCATTTCCTTCTAAAGTAAGTAGCAGCTTATAGTCCGCTCTCAGGTCTGTTGCTAATTTAGACAAGCTAATTTAGATCAGGATGTGCTTCTGCTTCATGCCCCAGTTTAGACATCCATCTCTGTGGCTTTTTTCTCAGCAACTGCTCTTGCCATCCATCAGAACTCACCATGTGAGTGCCATGTGGTGTAATATTTGCCTGAAACACGAGAGGAGGTCTTTGGAGGAAGGCCAGATGACATGGAAATGGAAGAGGTGACAGATGGATACTGTTAGATGTGTACATTTTCTATTTAGCTCTGCTAGCCATTTTTGTACCTGGGTTGTGTTGGTTCAAAACTGTGTCATGATGTGTTTTGGAAAGACATGTCATGATCTGTTGATCGGCAGACCTTTCTCAACTTGGCTGCTAGGATGAGGTAAATGAGGAAGGGCAAACTGCGTCATAAAAGTGAGCAGTATTAAGGTCTGTCATTTCCCTTGTAAACTGTAAATGATGAAATGATTTGTCTTTTTCACAGGAGAACCTGTAGTCTGTTTGTGCTGACCATAGGCAGCTGAGAAGAGCATCATGACAAGCCATCAGGCAGGTGAGAGAACAGACACAGCTATAAAAACTATCTGGGGTACCCCTGATAGTAAGCCCAACTTGGTTTTCTCATTTGGTAATTAGGTATCTGTCTGTCTCTTGCCACTACAAGGAGGGACACCAGTAACTGGCCCATCAGGTTCTGATGACCTTTGCAGTAGTGTCTTTCTCATGCCACATTTTGAAGTTTTATTTGGAACAATAACTGATGTAAAGCTTTCCCTATCAAAATCATTGCTAGACCTGTAAGCTGATGTGGCCCTAGATTGTAATCTTGGTTGCAGATTTTCCCACTTGGGCCCTAGCTTTGCAGTAAGTCAGCATAAAACCACAGACCTTAATGCTCCAGCCTTTGGACACATTTACAGCCTGCAGTACTAGAACGGGTGGGTCCTTTGTAGTCCAAGAGGAGCTGAGCAGGAACAGTTACTATTCTACAGAGAGGCAGTGCAGATTGAGAGGTTGTTTCTAAAGAACAAACATGGTATCTTAATTGAATGTATTTTTCCTTGCCTTTCCAGTAAAATCCTTCAAGAAATCTTCTGTCCCAGGAGTTATTATCACCCAGTTTGTAGATGATATTCCAAATGGATGCAGTGCACCTGACTTTGAGCGGAAACCTGTCACTCTGACATTGCAGGAAGGTGAGGTCCTTGAAAAGCCACAGACCTGGAGGCTTGACTCCATGTCTCACCTACATGAAAGTATTATTGTAATTAAATCAAGCTAGTTTCTAAAGAGACCAGAAAAAAGTGTTGTGTGGCCAAAGTCTTTGTTGTACTGATGGAAATTCCATCAGTACTGATAGACTTCTGAGTTTTCACTAGTGTATGCAAAATCAAAATCTGGCTCCTAATTTATACAACAAATCCTGTGAATTCTGCAGGAAGTTGTCAAAGCAAGTACTTTGCAGCAAAAGATTGAAATAGTTATTTCTTCCCATTGAACTAACTTGTATTATGAGCATTCAGCACTAAAATTAACTGCTTTTTAAAGTAAGATATGCAGACTGCAGATGATATTTAGGCTGTGCTTCTCCTTCAAGAAGCAATAGGGATCTTGCATAGAGTACAGAGAAGGCAGCTAATGAGCCAAGACCTAAAATCAATGGGAAGCTTTCCAGTAATCTCTCTGCACTTGCAGAGTTGTTTGGTTTGGGTTTTTTTTTTTTTTTTTTAAGTGAGATAGCCGTAGGAGATCTTGTGGCTTCTCTTCCCTGACAAGACTGAACTGTTTCTACCACCCTGGATTTCAATGTTGTCACACCCATCTGTTGATTTTCCATGAGCCATTGAGATTTTATGAAGGAGCACAGTGGCCTCTAGTGGTACATTCCTCCTCCTCCCCCATCTTCCTTCCACCTTCAAGTTTCAGGCAGGAACCAAGACGGTGGTCAGTCACCCTGTCTAAATTTTCCAAGTTATTTCATTTACAGTACATCTGGTTCGTATACAAAATGTTAGGGCATTCAGGTCACTGTGTAAAGTGAATTCAGTGTCTATGCAGATGCACGATGAGTGTCTTTAATGATATTGTCATCGCCCCGTTGCATTCAGTGCATGGGTTAGCTGACACTCCTAGCTGTGGGGTTGTGTCCTGTGACAGATGGCAAGTATGAGAAATTGCAGCCAGAATGGCTAAAATTTGACAAAGGTATAATCAGTTGGAAACAGACTTTAATAATAGATAGTACTGCAACCTCAGAAAAAGTTGGAAGATGCCATTTGATAAGAATTAGTTGGCAGGAGCTTGCTGCATCAAATAAGTTTTTTGGTGGTGACTGCAGAAGGGTGTGGGAAATATTGCAAGACTTTCTGGGGAGAATTTTTAATTTTTCAGTTGGTCACCTGAAGACAAAAACTATTGCAAAAGAAAGATAGTAATTGTTTCTGCCCTGAGCTACATCCACGGATAACTCATCTCCATTTCTATTCCCCTGTGACACTCCCACTTACCTATACATGAGTCACTTCTCTGATTTGTTGTTTCATCATGTTTCTTATGTCTTTGAAGCCTTTTAGAAATTAAAAAAAAGGTTTTTACTAGGCAGTGGTAAAGCTGTTGGAGATTTCTGTGGTCAGTTGCAGCATACTCAGATTCTTAGGGTAGCAGAGATTAAGGAGAGAGCTCACAGGTAAACCCCATCCTTTTCTCCCTTCTGTGCCTCTTTCAATAGCAGAGCCTGGTGTGTTTGGAGTGCAAGGTGGTGCCAGGCTAGCAGACAAGGAAGATATTGCAGAAAGATGACATGTAGTAGAGAGTACATGGGGTAACACCCTACCCTGTATGGGTCCTCCCAGTTGCGGTACAGTGTTGTCTGTTAAGAATGTGTTTTCTTAAGTGTGAAGAAGTGATAATTTCTTGTTTCCACCTCCTAATAAATCCAAATTTATCCAAATGAAAAAGAGACCAGGAAGCTGCAACTATTCACAGTTTACTGATGTCTAGAGACAGGGGATGCCAGCACAGTGAGTCCTTTGTTCTATAACATCCTGTCCAGCATGGTAGCAACAAAGGGAACAGTCTGAAAAAATGGAGAAGCAATGGGAACTTGCAGGGGAATATATGTGTGATGAGAATGGATTTGGGCATTTCATGGCTGTGGTACAAGCAGTACATACATGTTGGTGGAAGCAAGTCTAGGCTGAACTTGCTATAGCGCTGTTGATTTCAGAGATGATCAAAGGATGTTAGCAGTCACATCTGCGAGGTTACCACCACATTTTAAAGGCCTTTAATGATTGAATACAGGCAAACCCTGACATTATTGATGTGGGGAAAGGTAGTGCAGCCCAAACTTGAGTTAATAACTGCTTGCTCTTTGGCCCTGCCCAAATATTGAGGGAGTTCAAAATCAGACCAAGATACCAATAAATTGCTTTCTTGGATATGTGATTTCTCTATCCGCATGGCTGTGCAATAAAAACACAGGCAGAGACCATATGTGTCAGTGGTGAATTTTAAAGTTAGTTTTCAAGTAATCTCTTTGAAAGCCAGTGAGTTAGCGTGGAGATTATGGCAGATGTGTTGCAGTAATTTGGGAATTTAATGCAACTTAAACTGGTAATTTAAGCATATTTTACAGAGAAAACAAAAAGATATAATTATTTGCAAAGAATGTTTCTGCCTGAAAAAACAGAGATCGTTCACTCTGGGGATCACTCTATTGATAACATAAGGGGCCTAGCCTGAGTGACCTCATGTTCAAGCCTGTCTTAAATAACTGATTTCTTGCCTCTTTTCAAAGGTAAAAATGCCATTTTCAGAGCTGTGGTCAAAGGCGTCCCAACCCCTGAAGTGAAATGGACACGTATGCAAGGAGGAATGGATGATCCTGCCAAATATGAAACATTCTTCAATAATGTTACAAATGAATTCATTCTTCAGGTAAAGACCAAATATTTCAGACAGGACTCATGGAACAGAGAAAGCAATGGAAAAGAAAACCTGCAGTGGGCTGATACAGATGTCACCAGATCTGAGATAACACAAAGATAAGCAAAGCTTTTTAGAGTCATTCTGGGAACAGAAGAAATATCTGAGATGTCATTGAGTAGCTGGTTTGTTAGAAGCTGAAGGTGTGTGAACTGAACCACAACACATCGCTGTGAGCTCTTACTCTGTTCTTCTTTTTAAGATAAACAAACTCACTACAAATGATAGCGATTTGTATCGTTGCTTTGCTGTGAATGAATATGGGGAAGCTGCATGCTCTGCTGGCCTCAGGATCATACAAGGTAGGATTGACCAGTTCTGTGTTCCAAAGGTCCTGTGGTCCCAAGTAGTTGGTTTTTCTGTCCTCTGGGGGTGGGTGCCCAGAGCATTGTCTAAGTATCCTTGGTGTGAAGGTCTATTTTTCCATTCACTGAGGACTGGAGGTCTTCTGTGACTCCCCCCACTTTGGTGGCTCCATGACACTATGAGCTTTAAGGCAAGGGAGAAGAAAGTGTTATTGTGGGTAAAATATAACTGATCTATTATTCTTGGAACCTACTTAAGCAGGAGCTGGACTGTGTTGGAAGCATCCATTTCACCTGTGTGCCTGTAAAATAAGTTTAGAAGGCAACTCTCTGCATTTGGCCAGATAATTCTTGTACCTTGGCTCCCCATCTCTAAAATAAGATGTTAATATTTCCTATGATTGCTTAAACCATTGCTTTCCAATGTCAGACATTGGAATAGGCTGCCCAGGGAAGTGGTTGGGTCACCATCCCTGGAGGTATTCAAAAAGTGCATAGACAAGGCACTCCAGAACATGGTTTAGTGGGCATGGATGATGGTTGGACTCAATGATCTTGAAGGTCTTTTCCAACCTAAATGATTCTGTGACTCTTTCCAACCTAAATGATTCTATGACTCTAAACCATAAGAGCCATAGGGCAGAAACCACCTCCTCCACTGTGTAGAGCATCCAGTAAGCACAGAGTCAATTGCAATAGAAATATTACATTTATAGATGGAGATTAGTGGGAGTCAATGTCAGATTGACAAGGAAATCCAAATTAGGATTTCCTCTTGCACTGGTAATAGATACAGTGGTTTTATTTTATAGTTCATTGGTTTACTGGTGTTAGCCTGACTGTTACCTTGTTCATCTTACGGCTTGTTTTTCCTGTTTTCTCTTATAAACTATCAGTTGGCTTTAAGAGGAAAGCGAGATATGTTCCTGTTCACCCTGCTGATGGTAAGTTAGAGTTAGATATATTACTTTTTTTTGGGGGGGGGGGGGCATATATTCCTCTGTCTACCACATTATTACTACCCCAAACTTGTAAAGAATAAAGTAAGGGAAGGGTTCATGAATCGCTAATACTCTGTTGTCTCTTTCTGCTTGCTGTTTACCTTTGGGTAAAGTGACGATCTTAGATATGGCTTTGAGCTGTTCTAATTAATGATTCTGGAATCATTAGTGCTAGGAAAGGATTTTGTGATGTCAAATACAGCTGGATCAAACATGTTAACATGGCTGGAAAATAGTGGGTTTCTAGAGTATCCTCTCTAGAAAGAGAGGAAATCTCCCTAGGAAGCAATGAACTTTAACAGCACTCAAAGGACATGAGTATGGCAGAGAAAACTGGCTCAAAGTTTCATGGCAGTGTTTTTATAAAGTGTGAAAACATCACCAGAGGTAAACAGCATGATAGAATGGCCTGTTGTCAGTGGCTTTTTCATTATCTTATTTTGGGGGATATATTTGACAGTGTTGAGTGTCTGAATGTTTATTGTTTCCTCCACCCTTTAACAGAGTTAAAGAAGAAGCTTCAGGACTTCAGGAAGCTGCTGAGGAAGCGGTAAGCCTCTGTAATGAAGGCCATTGTTACACTTCCTAGATGTTTCTTGATGATAGGGGACAGCCTCATAGATCTTCATGGCAACACTTCTTGTTTCCAAAGTTATTGTGAGGCAAAATATGGAGAGACATAACAGAACAGTTTGACACTGTGAGGCTAAGATAAACACAAGGTACCAACGTCATTTTGGGGTGTATCTATGTTCCTTTGCACCACAAGATTTTGACTTAAAAGATGTGTTTCTCTGCTTTCCTGTTTTTAGCTCACAAGTAACTTCCTGGCTAAGTGACAAGTTATGTAATGATCTTTCTGGCTAATGAGGGATTGAGCCCTGTCTCCCAGGCCAACTGCACAGACTGCCATGTGCACATTGCTGAAATCCCTTCACTTCCCAGGTGGGAATCTCCAAAGATTGCCTGATGGGAATGATCTCTAGCCTGTGCAAAATCCTGAACTGTGCTGAGAAATTACTTGGAAGAGTGTGAGCTGGCCTGGGCCAGAATGTGCCAGTGACTCTGCTGATAATTTAACAGTGTGGACAACTGCATTACAGTCTTGCCCTATATGGCCCAGGGCAAGACTGTTCCTGGCAGCATTTATTTTAGTAGTACAGATGCAGAAAACCTGTTCTGGAAGAGTCCCATTCTTTCTTGTCTACATCTACAGGGCCAAGTGAACTACAGAAATGATGGAGAGAGAGGTGAAAGAGGATTAAGTATAGAAAAACAAGACATCTTGTTGTCTGTCAAAATGTCTAGATTTTTTTTTTTTCCCCTGGTTCTAAGGGCCCCAGCACCAAAACCAAAACCCTTGGACAAAGAAGCAGTCTGGCAACTGTTGCTGCATGCAGATAGGAGAGATTATGAGAAAATCTGTATGAAATATGGAATTGTTGACTTCCGTGGGATGCTGAGAAAGCTGCAGGAGATGAGGAAGGACACAGAAAGTGAACAAGGAGAGGTAAAATAAACTGAAACCACTGAAAGCACTGATTTTTAACAAAAACTGCAGAGTCCTATAGTTTCTCAGTAGCTTCTGAAAACAGGCTAAACCTTCCTAAATTGTTTTCTAAATGAAAATTTTGTTGTATGACAGAATGATTTATGATAACATTTTAAAAGAAATCCTACTTCTATACTCATGCAGATGAAAAATGCTATTGACTTTTTTGAAGTTCAATTCATAAATTTTAGGAGGTACTGACCATAGGATAATACATTCAATAAGTTTATTAAACTACATGGCTAAAATCTGTATTCAGTTGCCTCTGATGAGAATTTGGACCCCAAATAGAAAAGTTATATGCCTGAGAGTCAAAATTGGCTTTTTCTTACAAGGGCATGTATAAACCTGGATGAATAGTCATTATGTAGTGTGTGAATGACCAGGAGGTAGCATGTAAAATATAATTTGCCTACAGGAGGAAACTGTGGAAGCTTACAGATGCTTCTCCTATACACATAAAGTTAGAGGTAGCTCTTTTCTATGCAGACAAACAGTAGATTCCACATTAGTTCAACAGTTTAAGAACTTCTGTCACAGCAGCCTTATCATTTACTAGATTCTTGTATCTTTCTTTGCAGTTACTACACAGTATCAAAAACTTTGAACACATCAAAGTCAACAAGGATGGAAAAGCTACATTCAGTCTGGTGATGGACCTGAAAAATCGTAACAGCAAAGTTTATCTGCTTAAGGTGAGGGAGGGAGATGAGTTGACCACCTCATAGCAGCCACTGAAGTCTTCTGCATAAAATGCTTGATCTGCTGGGCAGTGGCTGAAAGAAAATATACTTCTTAAAGTTGTCTGTCCATTTCAGAATCCTTGATCGGTTGGGGTACCTGATGTGGGGGTCCAGCTAGTCTTTAGTGGTGAATATCACTTGGGATTTGTAGATCCAAGTACAGAGGAAAGATCAGTTACTGACTTCCTTTTGACTTCAAGAGCTCTTCCAGTAAGAGGAAATCCTAACAGTGTCTTTCAGGCTGCAGGAACTCTGTGGTCTCATATAAGAAGAAAAAAGATTTTACTCACCTTTTCATGTGTGTTATTGCACTATAACTCACTGCTGTGAAAGAAGATCTCAAGGAAATAAAACATCCTGTCTAATTGTGTAGTTAGTCTGATATGAACCCCAGGTGATAAGTGCTGAGGATGTTTTTCTGGAATACACATTTCAGTCAAACTGTGGTTAGTGACTTTAATACAGGGGAAATTGGAATTCATTAAAGAGGAGGTCAGACTAACTCTTATGAACTTCTGAATCAAATGCATTACATGAGTCTAAGCAGCCACAACATGGAGAAGGTAACCCCAGTGTGTTACAGGAAAGTGGTGACCTTGCCTGCTTGTCCATCTACAAGAATGCTAAAATCTAAGCAAAGAAACTACTTTGTCTACAAAATTACAGTAACTGCGTATTAGTTAAGCTTCAAAATGTTATGTGAGCTAGCAAAGTACTATTGTTTTGCCTAGTTTGAGAGTCTGATGCTCTCTTCTGTGCAGGACTTACTGCAGATACTATTGCCTGTGTGTTACATAAGCAATAAGCCTGGTCCACTTAGAGCTGTCCACTGTAAGTAGTAATAGAGCAAAGACTTCTCTGTTGTTAATTATTTATATGAATAAGGTGGTTGTAGCACAAAGTTGTACTGATTTGTTTGAAATGCCTTGCACTAGTTGTGCATTGCCTTTAAGAGTATATTTTTCTTTCTAGGATGGTGAGAGGCTCAGATATGGAACAGGGGATGAATACAGAAAGCACTGCCTGAGGCGAATTGGAAAAAGGTATAATTTCATTGTCAACGATGTGCAGCCAGAAGATGCAGGCGTGTATCAAGTCAGAGTGGAGGACGTACCTGTTTTCTCAACTGAGCTGGACGCAGAATGTAAGGAATTGAGTTAGATGTATGTGATGTGCAACTGTAACAAGAAATTATTTTTTGCTGGAAAATTTTATCTAGGAGCATATGCAAGGCTCAGGAGTAAAAGCTGGTAACTACAGAAGACTGGTTTTGTGTTGCCAAATACGAGTTCCTCATATGACACATGTGAAAAAGAGCAGGAGAGTGATTATGTGATATGGGTGTTGCATTTGTAGTCCAAAGGACTAGGTTCAAGTACCAGTTTGGCTCTGGCTTCTGGATGACAGTGAGCAAATTCCTTAACTTACACCATGCTATAGTTTCCTTTTGTAAGCTCAGAATAATAACTACCAACTCAATACAAGTATCATGCTGCTGAAATACGTTGACTACAAATTATCGCCACATCACAGTGATGTGTGGTATAACTGTCTCAGAAGATAATAAACACAAAAATCTACTTTTCTGCTTTTTTGTCCTGTAGAATTGGGCACAGGAGCACATCTCAGTTTTAACTTTTTCTGCTTTAAACCAATGCTGACATGCATGGCAAGTTCCTGCCTGTCTGTCTGCTTTCAGCTGCAACAAGGTTTTCTTGGAAGACAGAGATAGCTCTCTGTTTCCTTTCTATAGCTTTTTATTTTTCTATTGCAGCCATCCCTGTGAGATTTCAGCAGCCACTCAGTGATGTGCGTTGTCCTGAGGAACAAGATGCTGTCTTTGATTGTATTCTACGCACACCCTGTTATGATGCTGTGTGGCTACACAAAACCCACCTCCTCGAGGCAAGTGAGAAGCACCAGATCTCCGTAACACCTGATGGTCTGACCCACCAGCTGATTATCAAAAATGTTGTGCCCTCAGATAATGGCATGTACACGCTCGACACTGGACTCTGCTCCTCAAATGCCTGGCTTATTGTAGAGTGTAAGTTACACTGTATTATTCCCATAGTGTTGGTTTGAGATGTGTTAACAAAATAATATTCCTCTCACTGCCTGATTGCTCATTGAGATGATTCTATTCTGAGAAATGAATTGTGGAGCCTCTAGTTCCTAAATTATACTTAGAAAAATGAAGGTCTGGTTAGACTCTCTTTCCTCTTTAGATGTGACAAATTTTTACGTTTCTATTAGTCCTGACAAATCCTATTGTCGTGGTTTAACGCCAGCGAGCAACTAACACCATGCAGCCGCTCACCCCTTCCCCCCCCCAAGTGGGATGGGGGAGAAAA
>JANZLQ010000055.1:6579325-6603850 GCA_026212715.1 Elanus axillaris
GTGGTGCTGTTGTAGCTGGTGGAGAGGGAGTTGGGTATCCATATGGAAAGGATGGTCTCCCAGCTGGGGCTGGCATTAGTAGTGCTGTTGTAGCTGGTGTGGGTGGAACTGGGTCTCCGTATGGAAAGGATCGTCTCCCAGCTGGGGCTGGCATTGGTGGTGCTGTTGTAGCTGGTGTGGGTGGAACTGGGTCTCCGTATGGAAAGGATTTTCTCCCAGCTGGGGCTGGCATTGATGGTATTGGTGTAGCTGGTGAACAGGGAGTTGGGACTCCATATGGAAAGGATGGTCTCCCAGCTGGGGCTGGCATTGGTGGTGCTGTTGTAGCTGGTGGAGAGGGTGTTGGGTATCCATATGGAAAGGATGGTCTCCCAGCTGGGGCTGGCATTAGTGGTGCTGTTGTAGCTGGTGGAGAGGGAGTTGGGTATCCATATGGAAAGGATGGTCTCCCACCTGGGACTGGCATTGCTGGTGCTGGTGTAGCTGTTGCAGGGGGAGTTGGGTATCCATATGGAAAGGATGGTCTCCCAGCTGGGGATGACATTAGTGGTATTGGTGTAGCTGGTGAACAGGGAGTTGGGACTTCATATGGAAAGGATGGTCTCCCAGCTGGGACTGGCATTGCTGGTGCTGTTGGAGCTGCTGTAGGGGGAGTTGGATCTCGATATGGAAAGGATGGTATCCCAGCTGGGGCTGGCATTGGTGGTGCTGTTGTAGCTGGAGCATGCGGAATTGGTTCTGCCTATGGAAAGGATGGTCTCCCAGCTGGGACTGGCATTGCTGATGCCGGTGTAGCTGTTGCAGGGGGAGTTGGATCTCGATATGGAAAGGATGGTATCCCAGCTGGGGCTGGCATTGGTGGTGCTGTTGTAGCTGGTGGAGAGGGAGTTGGGTATCCATATGGAAAGGATGGTCTCCCAGCTGGGACTGCCATTGCTGGTGCTGGTGTAGCTGTTGCAGGGGGAGTTGGGTCTCCCTATGGAAAGGATCGTCTCCCAGCTGGGGCTGGCATTGGTGGTGCTGGTGTAGCTGTTGCAGAGGGAGTTGGGTCTCTATATGGAAAGGATGGTCTCCCAGCTGGGGCTGGTGTTGGTGGTGCTGGTGTAGCTGGTGCATGCGGAATTGGTTCTGCCTATGGAAAGGATGGTCTGCCAGCTGGAGCAAGTATTGTTGGTACTGGTGCAGGAGGAGTTGGGTCTCTGTATGGAAAGGATGGTCTCCCAAATGGGCCTGGCATTGGTGCTGCTGGAATAGATGGTGTAGGGGGAGTTGGGTCTCTGTATGGAAAGGATGGTCTCCCAGCTGGGGCTGGCATTGGTGGTGCTGTTGTAGCTGGTGGAGAGGGACTTGGTTATCCCTGTGGAAATGATGGTCTTTCAGCTGGGGCTGGTATTGGTGGTGCTGGTGCTGCTGGTGCAGAGGGAATTGCGTCTCCCTATGGAAAGGATGGTCTCCCTGCTGGGTCTGGCACTGGTGGTGCTGTTGTAGCTGGTGGAGAGGGAGTTGGGTACCCATATGGAAAGGATGGTCTCCCAGCTGGGGCTGACATTTGTGGTGCTGGTGTAGCTGTTGCGGGGGGAGTTGGGTCTCCCTATGGAAAGGATGGTCTTCCAGCCGGAACTGGCTTTGGTGATACTGGTGTAGCTGATGGAGGGGGTGTTCGGTCTCCCTATGGAAAGGTTGGTCTCTCAGCTGGGGCTGGTACTGGTGGTGCTGGTGCTACTGGCACAGTGGGAATTGCATCTCCTTATGGAAAGGATGGTCTCCCTGCTGTATCAGGTGTTGGTGGTGCTGCAGTTGGTGGTTTTAGAGGTGTTGGATCTCCCTATGGAAAGGATGGTCTTCCAGCTGGAGTAGGTGGTGGTGGTGCTGGTGTAGCTGGTGAGGCGGGAGTTGGGTCTCCGTATGGAAAGGATGGTCTCCCACCTGGGGGTGGCATTGGTGCTGCTGGCATAGCTGGTGCAGGGGGAATTTGGTCTCCGTATGGAAAGGATGGTCTCCCAGCTGGGGCTGGCATTGGTGCTGCTGGCATAGCTGGTGCAGGGGCAGTTGGCTCTCCCTATGGCAAAGATGGTCTCCCAGCTGGAACAAGCATTAGTGGTCCTGCTGCAGGGGCTGTTAGGCCTCCATATGGAAAGAATAGTGTTCCAACTGGAGCAGGTGTAGCTAGTGGTGGTGTAGCAGGTTTTGGAGGTATTGGAACTCCCTATGGTAAAGATGGTCTTCCAGCTCAAGCAGGCATTAGTAATGCTGGTGTTGCTGGTGCATGGGGAATTGGATCTCCGTATGGAAAGGATGGCCTTCCAGCTGGGGCAGGTGTTGCTGGTTGTGTTGCTGGTGAAGGGGGAGTCAGGTCTCCCTGTGCAAAGGATGGTGTTCCAGCAGGGGCTGGTCCTGGTGTAGCTGGTGCCGGTGCAGCTGGGTCTCTGTATGGGGAGGATGTTCTCCTAGCTGGGACTCGTATTCGTGGTGATGGTGTAGCTGGTGCAGGAGGATTTGTGTCTCCTTATGGAAAAGATGGTCTCCTATTTGGAGAAGGTGTTGGTGGTATAGCTGGTGGAGGGGGAGTTGGGTCTCCCTGTGCAAAGGATGGTCTTCCAGCTGTGGATGGTGTTAGTGGTGCTGGTGCACAGGCTGCAGGGGGAGTTGGTTCTCCCTATGGAAAGGATAGTCTCCCAGCAGGGACTAGAGTTGCTGGGGCAGGAGGAATTGGGTCTCCATATGGAAAGGATGGTGTCCCAGTTGGGGCTAGCATTAGTGATGCTGGTGTAGCTCATGGAGGGGGAGTTGGGTCTCCATATGGAAAGAATGGTCTTCCAGCCGTGGCTGGTGTTAGCGGTGCTGGTGCAGAGGCTGCAGGGGGAGTTGGTTCTCCCTATGGAAAGGATGGTCTCACAGCGGGAACTGGAGTTGCTGATGCAGGAGGAATTGGGTCTCCCTATGGAAAGGATGGTCTCCCAGTTGGGGCTGGCATTGGTGGTGCTGGTGTAGCTTGTGGAGGGGGAGTTGGGTCTCTAAATGGAAAGGATGGTCTTCCAGCCATGGCTGGTGTTAGCGAAGCTGGTGCAGAAGCTGCAGGGGGAGTTGGTTCTCCCTATGGAAAGGATGGTCTCCCAGTTGGGGCTGGCATTGGTGGTGCTTGTGCAGGGGGAGATGGGTCTCCCTATGGAAAGGATGCTGTCACTGCTGCAGCCGGTATCGGTGCTCCAGGTGTTAGTTGTGCTGGTGTAGGTTGTGTATGGGAAGTTGGGTCTCTCTATGGAAAAGATGGTCAACCAGCTGGGGGTGGTGTTGGTGGGGTTGGTGTAACTGGTGGAGGGGAAGTTGGGTATCTACATGGAAAGGATGGTCTCCCAGCTGGGGGTGGTTTAGCTGGTGCAGGGGGAGTTGCATCTCTGTATGGAAAGGGTGGTCTCTCAGCTGGAGCTGGTGTAGGTGGTGTAGCTGGTGCAGCAGGAGTTGGGTCTCCCTATGGAAAGGATGCTGTCCCTGCTGGGGCCGCTGTTGGTGGTCCTGGTGTTAGTGTTGCTGGTATAGACGGTGTAAGGCAAGTTGGGTCTCCCTATGGAAAGGATGGTCTCTCAGCTGGGACTGGCGTTGCTGGTGCTGGTGTAGGTGTTGCAGGGGGAGTTCGATCTCCCTATGGAATGGATGGTTTCCCAGCTGGGGATGGTTTCCCAGCTGGGGCTGGCTTTGGTGGTGCTGATGTTGCTGGTGGAGGGGGAGTTGGGTCTCTGTATGGAAAAGGTGGTCTCCCAGCTGGGGCTTGTGTAGGTGGTGTAGCCGGTGCAGCTGGAGTTGGGTCTCCCTATGGAAAGGATGGTGTCCCTGCTGGGGCTGCTGTTGGTGGTCCTGGTGTTAGTGTTGCTGGTATAGATGGTGTAAGGCGAGTTCGGTCTCCATATGGAAAGGATGGTCTCCCAGCTGGGACTGGCGTTGCTGGTGCTGGTATAGCTGTTGCAGGGGGAGTTGGGTCTCTGTATGGAAAAGGTGGTCTCCCAGTTGCAGCTGGCATTGGTGATGCTGGTGTAGCTGCTGCAGGGGGAGCTGGATCTCCATATGGAAAGGATGGTCTCCCAGCTGGGGCTGGTGTTGGTGGTGCTGGTGTAGCTGATGCACGCGGAATTGGTTCTCCCTATAGAAAAGATGGTTTTCCAGTGGGAATGAGAACCAGAGCAGGTAGTGGTGTAGTTGATTTTGGTATGTCTGGATCTCCATATGTTAAGGATGGTCTCCCAGCTGGGGCTATGGCAGAGGCTGCTCATTTTCCTTTTGGAGATGATGAAGTAATGGGATCTCACCATGGCAGGGGCGCTTTGCTGAGCAGAGCTCAAGGAGGAGCAGCAGGCAATCGCTTTTCCTCAGAAGGTGGTGGTGTCAGTGGCTCTGCAATACGGGGACCTGGGTCTCCCTATGGCAAGGACAGAGGCTCAGCTGGAGCCAGGGCTGGTGTGGGTGATGTTGACAGGTTGGGAGGTGATGAAAGGGAGTTACATTCAGTCCGTGGTAAAGAAGGTGTGGTAGGTGCTGTTGGACGAGGTGGTGAATATGGGTTGGATGCGCATTCTGGCAAATCTTCTATGGGAGGTAAAACTGGAAAGGGCACTGTTAGTGATTTCAGAGGACCAGGGAACAAAGGTTCATCTGATGACAGAGATTCACTTTCAGGCCAAAGAGATGCCAGGAATGAGGGCAGAGATTTAGGACAGTTAGGCTCCCTTTATGGCAAAAATTCTGCATTTGGAAGGGCAGGGAGTAAATCCCGTAACAGATCTGTTGATGGGAGGAATTCAGGTGGTTTTGGTCAAGGTTCATTGGATTATGGTCAGATGTCAAATCTTTATGGTGGACCTCCTTCAATAAACCAGAGAAACCAGGAACCCAGCCTTCATATTAAAGCAAATGATTTCTTGAAGAATACAGAAAGTATGGGAGAAAGAAGACGTTATTGCCTAGATGATCTGAAAGGTATGTGTTTAATTGATGACTTCTGTATTACTGGTCTTTGCATTTTGATACTCGTGTTTCTAATCCTGGAGAGAAATTGAATCTTATGGTTTAGACAAATGTAGCTATATGTAGAAATTTGGTTATACTGCAATCTGTTAGGATTAGGAATTAGGATTCTACCACTGATTATCTGTTTGACCTTACACAATTTGCTCAGATCCAACTGCATTTAAAAGTCTAAATAATCTTTGTGTAAATTATCTAAAACAGGTACCTGTTCATTCAGATAAATGATTCACATCCACATGGAACAGACTTCAGTTCACAAACATACTAGTTCACATATACTTGCAAGGAATATAGCCATGTTTCTTTGATATTGTTCCAATTTAAAACTTATTGTTTCACTTTATTTGTTCTAACATCTAGTGCAAAGATCTGTGGTTTTTGAAGTTCTGGGAACAAATCTGTGCCTGCCTATATTGGATTAATATGCACATTGGGCCCAATATAAAGAGCTCTTTTCTCTTGTAGCATCAGAAATAATAAAGTGTTGCATATAGTAAAAGGAGAGTAACGTTGTCCTGGTTTAACCCCAGATGGCCATTAAGCACCACACAGCTGCTCACTCACTCCCGCTTGTGCCCTGAATGCTGGGGGAAAGAATCAGGGGCGGGGGAGGGGGGGAAGTACAACTCATGGCTTGAGGTAAAGACAGTTTAACAGGACAGAAAAAGAAGGGGAAAGAATACTACTACTACTACTAGAATATACAAAACAGATGTTGCAAAATACAATTGATCACTACCTGCTGACCAATGCCCACCCAATCCACGAGCTGTGATGCCCACGGGCCAGCTCCCCCCAGTTTATATATTGGGCATGACGTAATATGGCATGGAATACCCCTTTGGCTTGTTTGGGTCAGCTGTCCTTGCTGTGTCCCCTCCCAGTTTCTTATGCACTCCCAGCCTCTGCTGGTAGGGCAGTATGAAAAGCTAGAAAAGTCCTTGACTTAGTTGTTGCTAAACAGTGTTTATACTAAAACATCCATGTGTTATCAGTATTATTCTCATCCTAAATCCAAAACACAGCACTGTACCAGCTGCTAAGAAGAAAATTAACTTTATTCCAGCTGAAACCAGGACAAATGTGTATGTAGCAATTTGACTAAGACCAGTGGCTACACTAGCAAGATGATAATCTGAAAATTGTAGAAATGTATAACCGAAGGGGAATATTCACCTAATAGAATTGCTGACAACTTAGAAATTTCAAGGCAAACAAAACATAGCTATAAATAAGGAAGTAAAAACAAAATTGGAGTTAGTGGGGAAGGAGATGGGGTGTTTATTAGAGAGGGGATGAGGACGTTGTTGGAGAAGAACTTGGGAAGGGAAAGAGGAATACAGAGGGTAGACAATAGTGTGACTTGGGGCTGTTTAGGCCAAAGTGGTTGGGCAGTGCTGTATCTGGTCAATGCAGAGGAAAAGAACGATGAAGTAGTATATTCATATCCTGGAGTAGCCCATTTTTTCCTGCTGACTGTAGAGGGAGTCAAGACAATTAGCACAGACATAAAATAGCAAATCTGTAGATGGATAATATTATTTGTGATGAATCCATTGCCCATTAGGTTGATGTTAGGACTATATTGTATGCAGGCCAGCTGGTGCGTCCCTTCAGTGCAACGAGTTTACGCAAGCTGGCCCACAGTGTTGTGATACAAAACCTGTCATGACTATAGTATATATTTTTTATAAAGCTCTCTTTCCTCCTCACATGCATGTGCATTTTCATTTATATATTTTTCTCTGTCAGTGTAACACAGACTTAGCATCTTTTCAACACTTTCTTTTCTGAATGTTCAGCACCACGCTGTTATGTCAACAAACAGTTACTTGATGTCAGAGTCCTGAAAGGGGAACCAGCTGAGCTGTCTTGCACTGTCAGTAAACATGAAGTGACAGGAACCTGGTTTAAAGATGGATTAAAGGTAGGTGTCCTCTAGCTACTGGTTTCTTTGGTTAGCAAAGCTCTGCTCTCTGGCTCTACTTTTTAAGTGTTGTGTCAAGGTGTCTTTTCCTCTGCCAGTCTTACTGTAGTCTGAGCATGGCCCTGGAAGGATTCTACAGGAGCCTGTTGATAATAAAATTCTTGATAGAAACCCAGCAAGATTTCTCCCCCTTCCTGCTACAAGACATTTCCATTCTTTCTGACAGCAGGAGGCTTTGTGTTTTCCATTCTTTTTCATGGGTAGAGACAGTGTGGATGTCTTCCTTGCAATGCAGTCCTTTTCCTTGGTGAATGAGAGAAATATGCAAAAAGCAAGGGAAAAGATCTTCAAAGAATCCTTCAGGCAGGCATAATGCAAAGAGTGCTCTTTCAAAGTAGTGCTTAAGGTCAAGCATAGACATCATATTCTATGTTCCAAAACAACACTGAAGAGTAATTCCAGTTGTGGAATCCAGATGATACTGTAGGAGTTCTGAGGTGTCATACTCAAGCATGGGTCAAGGTTTTTGTCATTAAGAATAGAGACCTTGGAGATTTTACTAAAATTTATTTTAGTGGACTTTGTGTCAAGTCTCTGTGGGATGTTGATAATGTTTATATGCAACGTTACCAGATGAATAATCCCAGAATATTATTGTAATTAAACACACGTGTCATTCATAAGTCTTTTGAATTACATTCCAAATTTTTGTCTGTCCAGTTTAAGTTTGGATTGCCCTTTTTATTCTTTTTTTTTTAAGAATGGGTCTCTGTGCTCTACCTTGTAGTTGACAAATATGGATGGAGTCTTTTTTGAAAAGGAAGGTCTAGTCCACAAACTAATTATTAACAAAGTAGAAGATATTCATGCTGGGAAATACAGGTTTGAAGGTGGAGATATAAAAACTGAAGCTTCAATTTTTGTTGAAGGTGAGTCTATTCAAACTATCAGTTCAGCATGCTCACTTTGATGTGCTCCAAATGTAACATATTTTCTCAGGACCTATAGTTGGTTATTGAGACAACTTTATTATAAAGAGTTACCATGTAAATGGGAGACAGTTTTTGTACAGGTTGGTGCATTTTGTCTTCACAATTTTAACTAGGGAACCTTCCTGAATAGCTTCTATTATTAACTCAAAGATTTTTGAGGTGCATATAACACTTTATCAGACCAGATTCTTCATTCTTGTGTTTAGTGTCTTGCCTATGAAAAATTTGCTCCAGTGAAAAGGACAGTATTCTTCATGATAATTATCCTGTAGCAAAGTACATGCATGTATGTGAAGCACTGAGCATGCAACTAAAGGTGAAGGTCCAAATGTTGTGAGCTTCTAAGCATTATTGGCAGCATCATAAGGGAAGCATTTCCCTCCAAGGTGAGCCTTACCCTCTTTGAATTGCAGTTTTTAATGGCTTTGTATCACCTGCTTAGATCCTCCACAGGTTGACAAAGTTCTCCTCAAAAACTTGACAAGTGTTCCTACTGTGGCCAAGGCAGGGCAAAAAGTAAAGATCAAGATCCCTTTTGAGGGCCGGCTGCCAATCAGAGCAACATGGCTAAAGGACAGAATGGAGCTAGTAGATGACACAAGGATTCGTGTTGATAAAACAGAGACCTTTACCATGCTGTCCATCTCCAGCAGTGAGAGAAAGGACTGTGGGGATTACAAAGTCAGGCTGAAGAATGACAGTGGGGTCCTGGAGATCAACTTAAAGCTTGTGGTAATAGGTAAGAGCCCCATAACATCGACTGTGGCTTTCATTATAAAGGTTAGGCAGGAAACCCATTAACACTGGTGACAATCTTATTTGGAGCTACTGGGTATTCCAAGGTGAACAAGACTGTAATTTTCCACTAAATCAGGGTACAAGCAAGATTGCTGACATGTTTCTTGCCCTTTAGTACAAGGTGACACAGATCTAGTTTGGTTTTGCACAGACTCAACAGCTGAGTTTTGAATGTTGTATGACTGTGGGAGATGGGACTATGTGCAACAGGCAAATCTAAAATAGATTATAAAGGCCAAATTCAGCCCTACCATAAATACCTGTGCTCTTTTTGAAGACCGGAAATGGTGTTCTTCCTTATAAGTAAGCTGATGTGGTGCAGTGCTTATGAGAACAATTAGCCCATGGAGCAAGGGCTGGGTTTTCCTCCTTACCCCCCTTATCAAAAGTTAGAAGAGTGGAAGTTTTGAAGATGCAATTCAAGTGCCCAGGCCTCATTCTGCATCTATGCATGTATTCCATTAGAAACTGAGTCTCCCAGCTGGTGAGCAAGAGATAGTGTCTGCTCCAGACCTAGGAGCATGTCTGGGTCTGGAGTCAACTTGCATTCTCTCTGTGTTCATCTTTTCAGACAAGCCACAGCCACCTGCAGGACCCATCAAAATTGTAGAAAGCACTGCAAATGACATCACCATTCAGTGGAAGCCTCCAAAGGATGATGGGGGCAAACCAGTGCAACGATACATTGTTGAGAGACAGCAGGTAGGCAAGAGTGACTGGGTGACTTTGGGAGAAACCCCCAGGAGCTGTACTACCTTTACTACTAACAAAGTGGAACAAGACATGAGCTACTACTTCAGGGTGAGAGCTGTGAATGTCGAGGGAACTAGTGACGCACTGGAATCAGATGAAGTGAAGGCTGTCAGTAAAGGTAAGGAAGAACTTTTCATAACTGTTTGACAACCATCTAGGAAATTCATTATCAAAGCTGACGTCAAAGAAAACTCACTGCTTTTTGGATGTTGCTACAGATCTAAACTTGAATCACAGCTGTGAAGTCTTCACATGAATCTGTGGAGACTGCACATCAAGACTAGAAGTTTATTGCAGGCTTTGGTGATGCTGAGTGAGATGGCGTTATGTTCTCAGTCATGCTCCATTCTGAATTGGAAAGCAAGTTGCATGGGGGGAAATGCAATATGCTTCAAGATCAGAGGAAATTTTTCCCAGTGTGTCTACAAAGAAAACATGTGAGGTCTTTTATTTATTCCATAGGCAAAGGAGTATCTCCATATTTGCAGCATTTTTCAGCATGACCACTTCATTCCCCTGATTTCCAAACAACTAATTCTATTCTTTGTCCTTCAGTGAGTTTAAACACTAGAACAGTTTTGCCATGACCATGAATGTAGTACTAATGAGAAAGCAATGCTCTATTCTAATTTTCTTTCTACATTCTCCTTCTCATGGTTATGAGAAGCCCTGTATTTTGAACACTTTAGCAGAGGGCTAAGGAAATCCATTCCATTTCCAATTTCTGCCATTAAAAGTAAGAACAATGCTGACTTTTCCTACCATGTAAGAATGACATGCCTCACTCCATAGGCTGACAGTGGAAATGTCAGTTGTGATGACAGCTGGTCATTGATGAAAACAAAATTCAGGAACAGAGGTGCATGCTGGATCCTGTTTCTGTGGAGAACAGGATACACAGCTTCAGGTCTCAGGCAGGTTTTCAAAACACATCCATATGAATACCTTAGAGAAACTGGAAGAAGGAATGACACAGAACACTTTCTTATCTTGCAGTAAAAATACACCTGCTAATAATGAAAACCTAATCTCTTTCTAGCTTCACCTGGTGCTCCAGATCCCCCTGAGATTGTCAGTGCCAGCAGAGACACCATCACAATATCCTGGAAAGCACCTCGTAAAACTGGTAGTTCCCGAATTGTGGGTTATATCATTCAAAAACGCAAGAAGGGTACCATGACCTGGCTGCCAGTCAACAATGTGCCTATAGCAGGTAGGTAGCTTAAATCCTGGAACAGACTAGAAGACTAAAAATGGCAAAAAGGTCAACTGGGTTCAGAAGCTGCTTAGGATCTTATACCTTTTCATATCCGTGTTTTTCCTCTTGAATTCTTGAGCTGCTGACTGTCCCCATTGCAACTGTATTACCCTAGGCTGAAGTTTTATCTTCTTTTCTTCCACGGCTCTAGTGTGTATGTTTTCTCACAACTACATTTTTCTCACAACTCAGGTTTCATGGCTGTGCCATAGCAAAGCCAAGTCTTGGGTTTATATATAGCTGAATGCCTGGGAGGAGGATTATGATCTTTTCTAGACTGTGTGCAAGCATATGGCTGGAGAATAGCACAGAGAAGGTCACGGCTGCATCCTGGGACGTAGCTCCTCTATAGATAAACTGCTATCTTTAATTTCTGGAACTAAAGTCTGCACTTCACATGCAGAGCTACTGTCCTTATTCCTCACAGTAGGAACTTGGCAGACAGTAATTTATAAATGCAAGGAATATAAAGAAACCCAAGTGATGTGTATGAGCTTCAAAATGAGTTTTGACTATAGCTAGCATTATCTATCAGGTGCAAACTAGGACTTCTTACCTGGTATAGAAGAGTTTAGGATTATCCCATGAGGAAAAGCAGTATTTATCCTTTCTCTAACCTAATAGCTCTCAAGTGCTGTTTGATTTGAAAGGGAATGCAATGAACATATCCCAGAAGTACACATGTGCTTGGATAGGGAAAGGCAAGGGAATCAGTGACAGCATTTATACATGGATCTTGAGAATTATTCAGTCCACAATTCTACATGGAGTAAAGAACAGCATTGTTGTCTCAGCATTTCCTGCTTGGGGAAGAGCTCACCTGAGCCAACACGCTCCTTTTCTTTCTGCAGACAAGAAGCTGAAAATGACCAATCTCAAGAAAGGTCTGCAGTATGAATTTCGTGTGGCAGCTGTCAATGCTGCCGGCATAGGAGATGCCAGTGAACCATCACAGCCTGTCTTTGTGCGGGATTCCATGAGTAAGTGTGCTGCCCCCCATCCTTCTGGCTTGGGGATACGTAAAGCTGAAAGTAGACTGGCGATGTTAGTGGAGAGGCAATGTTTTTAAATGCTTTGTAAAAGTATGTGAAGACAAAGATCAAATAATTGGGGAATGTTTCATGGCTGATAATCTGCTGTCAGCATGAGGAAGGAATGGAAAGATTTCCTGTGTGATGTCTAAGTCAAGATGTGGCAGACTCCCTGTGTGGGAGTTACATGCAGTGTGGAGAAGTATTCATGGTGGGTTGCAGGCCATTTTGGGGGTGTTGCAGATTGTACTGCATGGCTGGCAGGAGCAGGCACCTGGATCAAGCTTTGAAGAACTAGGACAAGGTAGAGGCAAGACAGCAGGCTGGATATCCAGTGCACTTCAAGAATGTTGGGCAATCTCAGGAAGTGACTGCAAACAGGGGACAGAAATCCTAGAAAAATAATTTAAATAAAATTTCTCTTTTCAGAATCTCCAGGTCGAGTGCAGGACCTTAAAGTGAGCAGCAGTGACAGCACTAGTGTCACCTTGACATGGAAGAGACCTGAAGCAAAAGATGGGAGTCATGTAAAAGGCTATGAGGTGGAGATGCGGTCTTCTAACAGCCTCAACTGGACCAAATGCAATAATCTTCCCATAGAGATGACCACTTACACAGTGAAAGGCCTCCAAGCCAAGGAGATATACTTCCTACGTGTAAGAGCCCTCAATGACAGTGGCCCAGGAGAAGCTGCAGAGCTTGAAGCTTGCATCGAAGCTGCACCCCCTGTAGGTAAGTCAAAGTGAGCTGCTTTCAGAATGAATGAGGTCATTCTACAGGTAACAGGATGCAGGCAATGTCTGTAGGTCACTGTGACCATCTTCTTTCAAGTCCCAGACTGTAGCAGAAAGACAAATACTACTTCCTCTAGCATATGGTCTTATTTGGTCCACTCATCAGGAAATTCTGGAGATTTAACTGATAATAAATGTGCAATGCACAGTGTTCAGCTCATGTTAAAGACTCATTATGATAAAAGAACCCCCAAACTGTGTTTTCTCCTCAGATTTACATTTTTCCCCCCTGTGCAGAGCTATACCATAGTCATGATCACCAGACAGAAGCCTTATGTGTATCCATGCTCTTTTAAGGGAAAAACAGTTTTCAGTCCTTTTTTACACAGTCTTGTGGAATTAGACATTTTATTTCAGTCTCTTAAATTGCAATTGTTATATTGTTTTTTGTAAACTTCATTTGCCTTTTAAATTTTCTAGTTTGAAAGTTTTCACCATTTTCACTTTTTCATCTTTATTTACAATATGTGGTTCTGGGTTTTTTTCCTGCTTTTTGGGAATGTTGCAGAAATACAGAATTAAGAGATAATTCTGTGAGGGATTTGTCTTCCTTAACTTCGGTCCTAGGTGAAAATATCTACTTTTGGCCTATGCCTGGAGACTCTTTTTATAATGAGTCAGTAAATAGATAAGTATCAGTCCATGTGGGAAGCAGTTTTTTCAGTTTTAAACTGGAGATGCTAAATACAATTTAGCACTATTGTATTTGGCATTTTTAGAAAAATGCCAAATACAATAGTATATTATATCAATGAAAAGAGAAAAGAAAGAAAAATATTTTAAATAGTAAAAAAGATTTTTTTTAATAAACTCAGGCTGGCTTCCTGGGGTTGTTCTGTACTCTGTATTGCACATACATTTCATAAGTGTCCGTTGCAATTTCCTTTTCCCCAGATGTCATTTTACACAAAAGACAGTCCATGTTATGGGGCAGTATGTGTCAAAGAGCCAATTTCTCTGTGATTGAGACATCACATGTATACAAACATTGTTGTCAATATATTTTTGCATAATTTCCCCTTGTTTAGTCATAATGATAAATAAATAGTAATAAAATTTGAAAGGTGTGAACTCTGGTACTGAATCAAGGAGCTTTTTTTTCCACAGTACCACTATGACTTTATCAACAGCCTGCGGACTAGCTGTTGGAAAGGCATTAGGCATATCGAACACATGCATATGACGTTGTCAGCCAATGACTCTGTAATAATGTACAATTTTTTATTGTAATCACTGTCCTTTCCAGTTTCTCCCAGGTTACTAACAGATGACACAGTGAAAAGTTTCCTGGTTATAAAAGCAGGAAATACCATCCGAGTGAATATTCCCTTTGAAGTAAGTATTCAAATATGTTTGTAAGAATTCCTTATCTGTTTTTATGTTGTAGTCAATAACAGACATGAAAACTGAGCTACTGTTTTCTTGGCATGGAATTTTGTTTACAAGAACCTGGGCAAATCCTTTAACCTGCCTGTGCTATATATACTTTCTACATGAGGAAAACATGAACAAGAATTCAGCTGTCACTCTTGGCATTAGTGTTTTACAATACTATGGTCATTCATTAACCTCTGAAAACAACGCACAATGCTGTCCATCCAACCATATCAATATTATCATCATCTGGTACTAATCTGTTAGAGTTTAAAAATCAGTCAATTTCCCTCTGATTCCTTTGGAAGGCTGTGGGGTAGCATTTCTAGCAAAATCTTGACTGTGTTTGTCTCACTAAGCAGCAGGACTTAAGCTATATGACTTGAGAAATAGGCATGCACTGACAGAAATCCTGTGTGCTTTGACATAATCTTGGAACAACACAGGTAAAGTCTGGGATATCAAGAAGTGGTTGATGAGGGCAAAGTGTGCATATTTGCTGGCCTTTCTCCTAATCACTTGAAGAATAGAAACCAAAGATGGCACAATGGGAATAAAGACTTTGAGGATGCTTTTTCTGTCCAAAACCAGCAGATCTTTCTAAAAGTAGAAAATATTAACTACTGATGTAATCTGTTATACTTGATCTAGCACAGCTTGTTTGACATAGTTAACCTGAACACATTACTACAATAATATTCTTAAAAGACATAGAGAAAGAGAAAAGTTACAAAGAAACTTTAGAGCAGCTCTTTATCCAGGGCTCTTAGATCCATCTTGGATCCATTTCTAAATATTACTTTACTGCGTCATGTAGGTATACATTTGGGACAAGATAATGAAACTAAAGATGTAAAGAAGCAATCCGGAGGCAAAACAAGTGGGCTGTAACTCATGTTGTCCTTTACAGGCATCTCCAGATCCAGTGGTGACCTGGTTAAAGGATGGGCTTCCTCTTTCAAACCGGGCTAAAATAAACACCAAAGGCGGTACCACCCAGCTGCTGATTGCAGCAGCTGAGTTCACTGATAGCGGCACCTACACTGTTGAGCTCCAGAACGGATTAGGGAAAAGAGAAACATTCAGTTTCCAAATTCAAATTACAGGTAACTCACTACCATATAAACAAACAGATTTATTGTGAATAGGTAGTAGGGAACTGAGTTTGGCATGGTGAGCTCTAATGCAGTTAAGCAATGCAGGCACAGGAAGAAGTAGAGTAGAATTTTCTATGAAATTCAGTCTGGCCACTTTGTGGTATCACTTTGCTGTGTCTGCAGAACAGAGCAATCTACTGATTAAAATTACACCTGGCTTCCAGACTGTCACACAGATGGATAGTGCAAACCATAGGAGAGCAGTTCATGCTCTTTCTTACAGTCTAAGCTTAAGTGAGCAGCAGGCTATAGGACAATTTAGTGCTACAACAACTCTATATACTGTCTCCCTAAGAGGTGAAAAAGTTTAGATGTACCAGCCCTCATCTCCTCCCTGTAAGAAGGGAAGTAGGCCCAGAAATGCAGATGTAATGCAGCAGAAGTTCAGTTGATGGCAAGTGAGTTTGTGTGACTGGAGAAGGAATCAAATTTTGTCCCTTCTAATGACCAGGATGTTTACTCAGTCCCCAGACATAGAATGGACTAAAAGTTTTTAGGGTTCTAAACCATGCCACTTTCCCTACATCTTTGATATTATTTGCCTTCATCTGACAGATATCCCACAATCACCTGGAACTATTCAACTGGAAGAGAATGTGCCAAATACAGTGACAGTAACCTGGGAGCCATCACCATCTGAGAAATGGGAAAGTAATCTCTACTACACAGTCTTGAAACGTGAATCACAGAAGGGCTTGTGGCACGTGGTGGGTGACCTGATCTATACCAACAAGTTCACATTCACCAGACTGATCCCAGGCCGGGACTACTACTTTAGGGTTGTGGCAAAAAATAGCCTGGGAGCCAGTGATCCATCTGAAACTGTGCAGCCTTGGAGCATTCAAAAACCAAAGGGTAAAACAGCCTTTACAAATACTTAACTGTGTGTTGTGATGCTTTGTTTCTTTTATTGTTTCTAACACAGCATCCTGAAACAGGTCTCTCCTCCTGTGAACACTTAGTTGCCCAGAACAAGAATGCATAGAGATATCCTAAGAAATTCCAGTTTGGCAGGGAAGACTTGTCCCTTCTGCATGGACATTGTCCAGATACATCCTTTATATCCAGCCATTATATCATGTAATTTGCCTGAAAATTAATTCCCAGCAAAATTTAAGGCTTAAGTTTTGCAGAAACCAAAGTTTCTGACTTCATAGTTAAATTCTGGCTAACTTGAGAAGATACACAGATTACAATCCATGGGTGCATGGGGCCTCTGGCAGTTTGCAGAGCAGAATGACAGCCATTTTGCACAACCAAGTGTCATGATTGAAAACCAGTCCTTTAAACCTTGACTTCTATTGCTATGAAGCAGTATCTGAGTGTGTGTTTGTATGCTGCTGGGTTTTTTACAGCTGAATTTCAAGTCAAACCACAGAAATACAGGGGAGTGAATCAAAACCAGCCTCCAAGATTCCTTGTCCCACTGAAGCCTCATGTGGTGACTACTGGGAGTGAGTGCCATATGAGCTGTGCGGTTGGAGGCCATCCACCTCCAAAGATCACATGGTACAAGGACAGTAGAGACCTCTCCAATGATCCTACCTATTTTTGCACAAACGACTTTGGTGTCTGCTCCCTGGTTGTCCTGGGTGTCACGAAACATGATGAAGGAGAATATATGGTAGAAGCCACCAATGAATTGGGCCATGCATTCAGCAAAGCCTTCCTCACTATTAAAGGTATCAGTCTTTAATGCCTCTCTTCCTTCATTGTGTGATGTCAAGATATGTCATTGCTGTCAAGATGCCTTAAAAATGGTACCCATACAGCTTTGTTTACTGACGAGGGCAGTCTCCTATAAGGCCATGTATATTTGGCCTGCTTTATTGAATTTCAAATTATCTCACTAGCGATCAAGTATGAAACAGAAATAGAAATGAAAGGGTAGACATGAGAAAAACATTTGATTTTTACATGAGCCAGAGGTTTTGGTTGGCCTTGAGCAAATATGTTAGAAAGAAATATCCTATGTTCAATTGATAATATCTAGGTTAGATTTTTCTACAGTGCAGGAGGTGCAGAATAGAAGATCCTGCAAGATATGCAAGGTTAGGTGAAGCAGTGAAGAAAAAGCTGGTGGCCAAAGGCAATGAGAAGGGATGAAAGAGAGGGATGTGGTATAAGTTAAATAGGGTCATTATAGATCCTGACATGAACAGAGAATTGGTGTAGCTGACTGAGGATAGACGCATGGTGTATATAAAAATGGATAAAAATTTTGCTTAGTTCATTAAGAACTATCCTTTACTTTCAGTTAAATATTTTCCTTTGAATACTATTCAGAATACCTCAGTGGGATTATATGAGTGGAGAAATGGGTCAATTAAATAAATCCCTGTAATCCTTTTGCAGACATTGGATTTTTTGGCCCTGTAAGATTTCAGGTCCCCTTCCAGTGTACCTTACAGACTACCTCCCTCATTACAATATTGAGGTATTTCTCTCTTTCTCTTATTTTCAGACTCCACTCTGTAGCATGGCCTTCCTGAGAACATCTCTGCACTACTATGTGAATGCAAAGGCTTTTATCAAGAACTGGCACTATATGAAGGCTATGTATTTATTTTCAGATATGCATTATAGTCTGAGTGTTTTATTTTTCAGATCCAGTAGCGGTATTTTGAACGTGATGCTGCGCTGTAGTCAAAATGGGGAAAAAATCTTTGAGAGAATCGTATCTTTTTGTAATGATCATGACTTTCCACTAGACCTTTAAAACACAGGTGAGAAGCTTCAGGAACACAGAAGATGAGAGGAAAAAAAATTGGCTAAAAGGAAATTTTCCATGGAGAACACAGGTGTGAGAGATTATTCTGCCATACCACTCACCTGCTGTCAGGCTGCAAAAAGACTATTTCTTGAAACCAGAGATCTATGAAGCTGGACTTTTAGCGTGTGGTTTTCTAATCCAGAGCAATCATTTTAGATTCCACGTAATTCTCAGCAGGTTTCATAATTCTGGTAGAAGCAGTTCTGCATGTATTCCACTGCCAGTAGCAGCTAAGTATGTTATTTCCCTCAACCTCTAAGTTGAAAAGAGTATATGCCTGATAGTTTTATCTGGGCAAGAGATAAGTTCTCAGGGTAAGCTAACATGGGGTAGTGCTACTCACAGTGAAAATGCATTGATGGGAATGAATGGAAATGTAGAACCAGTTCTATTAGTCTGAGAAGATCAATGCAGTACTTAAAAACCTACTATAGCAAGTGCTGTAAAAAAGGATGTATCAGTCCTAAACTGCCATGTTAGTACCACCATTGGAACATAACTGCCCCTACCTCATGACATTGCTAGAATGTTTTTGCCTAATGCAAAAAGAGTTAAAAATCTTTCATGTTTGACCAGAAATATGAGGTACCACCAGAGATCCGCTGCCATGGCTGGGGGATTCCATTACTGAGCAGAGGAGACTGGAAAGCAAAAATGTTACAATGACTGTATGAATGTTTAGCACTGTAGCCTTACCACCAAAGGTACTTTGATGATGGTATCTGGAAGACAGGAGAGTCTAGATCTAAGACTCAAAGCCACTGGATCCTCAGACAGCCAGTCAAGCATTTATGTGGGGCTGAAATGTTCTTTTTGATTATATTTTGTACAATGTTGTACAGACATAGCAACACTAGATTATGAAATTAAACCATAATTCAGTAAAATCTACTGTGTTTATTTTGGAGAAGGAAGCCCAGCTAGTTCCTGAATGCCACTCCATGTCTGTTGCAGTTTTCACATGTAATGGCTATGTAAGTTCACTCCTCACCCTGTATTGCATATGTAGGTTCCTGTTTAATCATGGAAGAACAGAAGAACAAGATAGAAGGCTTTTATAAGTTTATTTCTCACTAAGCATGCTGATGGAGTGGCTGAGCAGTGCAGTCTCTAATCATGCGAATTAGGTTCAGAAAATATAATAATGTGCATGGCAGCATAAGCCAGCCACTTACTGGTCAGGTGTACCCATGGCAAGTGATCTCACACCTCCTTCCTTGAAGCTATCGGTACAAGCTGCTACTGGGAGCATTTATGTTGCATGCTAATCTTAAGCAAGGATCATTTTATTTATACCACTATAACCTACACTGTATTGTGACCCCTGTCTCAGGCCCTCCTTGATCCACCAGATGCAGCCTGTGTACATTCCACCTGTTATGTGCAAGAGAAATACAGGGCTACTCCCCTCTAAGTGTTGTCTTCCATCAGGGCCACAGCTGTCTGCTCCTCCCTTTCCCCACATGTGAGCACCTCCTAGCCTATCGACTGCCAAAACACTTCAAATCTTGTTACAGAAACCCTTTCCTAGGAGAGTTGGACTGCCGGCATGGACCAGCCAGGCTCCAGCTTTGCAGCATGTGCTGTCCTAAAAAAACTGGGTAGGGCAGTGCTGGTGCCTGGCCTGTGATCTTTGCCATGCTGAGGCCAATGTCCCTGATATGCTGACTTCTTGAGTAGTTTTGGTAGCTAGGTCAGTCAAGTCCCTTGATGTGCTACTTGTCCATCCTTTGAAAGAGCATGAAGACTGGGTGTAGACAGTAAGTGCCCACTGAGGCATCTGCCATGGTTCAGTGGTTGAAATGGGTGTATGTGCTGAGCCAGAAGCATGGGATTGTGGTCAAAAAAGCAAATGCCTGTTGCTACTGCTGAAGGATTCCTTCATGCTCAGCTGGGAACTACAGTGCTTCACCTGGAGGAGGCTCCATTGGAATTTAGATGTTTCTTCTGAGGTGGCCTGTTGCTCCATGCAAAGGGGGAAAATTAATTCCTGCAAGGAGCAGGACATGCTCCTCCTTTCCCTTGGAGGTGGACCATCTCAGTTTTTGCTTCCCTATTGCCAATCACCTGACTGTCTTCCCTGTAATCTGCATGTTTATGGATCCCAGCAGCCTTGAATTAGGTTCACACCTGGAGATGGACGTGCTGCTGTTTGTACTTTGAGTGTGCTAAGAGGAGAGAGATGCTTTCTTGCAAGGCTGTGACAAACATCAAGTTTTCACTAGCTTCAGATTGACTTACACTCGTGAGATACTGTAGGAGTGTGTGGTAGTTTCTATGGAGCAAATGCGCAACAGTAGGGTTATATTTGCTATTTTCTCCTTGACTGATAAGCATAAGGGCCAAGGCTGTTGGAAGGGCCAGAACATTTGAGATGGAAGCCTGAGTGATCTCTGGAAGGATCTGGCACACCAGGAACAGTGATTCTTGCAAGTCTTGCTGAGAATTGCAGACTTATGTCAGCATCAATTCAAGCTAGTCCTCTGCTGCTGTTCTCTTGAATATTTGATACTCCAGCCCCATATGCTTAAAGTGGTGCTACTTAACACCTGGGGAGCAGGGCTGAGCCAGACATGTCATGCAGGGCTGCAAGACAGAGAGCCTGACTAGCAGTGTCAGTAATTCAACAAGGAAGAAGTGCTGTGCACAGGTAAGACCAGTGCACTAGAAATGGCCAGTCAGCATGAGGGGCAGATGGGTGAGTGTTTCAGAGTCAGCAGTGCTGCTTGTTTATCCTGTCCACTTTGATTACAGCAAAGTGGTGATCCCCCACCCAGGAATTGCCCTCCAAAGTAGAAGAGTGGATGTTGCTGGGTGGGGAGTCCTAAGGGATAGAGTATGTCCTGGAGGGAGCTGCAGCAGGGGCAGTAGAGAGCTGCCAGTCAAACTTTCCTGGTCTGAAAGTGAGCAGCCTCCCCAGAGTCACAAACAAGAAAGCAGGCTATAAAAGCCTTGGGAATTTCAAAGATGTCCTGAGCTCAATTTCCCTCATTTCTTGCAGTGGAAATCCTCTCATCTGGGTGGTCCCAAACCAGCTCTCTGGATGCTGGCACTGGCAGCAATCACCCAGTTGCTGGCACAGCAAAGAGGGAGGAATCGAGCTGCTGATAAACCCCTCTTGCATCCCTGGTGCTGCTCATTTGCTGCTGGCTCGGCAAGCGAATCTCATGCCATGCTCCCTATGGGCCAGCCAACACTCCTGGCACCCTGGGGGTGGCTGAACTCATACTCCAATTGGCAGCATTAGAGAAATTATTGCCTATAACCTGCTCTGCACCCCATTTTCATGGTTTTCTATCACTCTCTGCAGTCACTATTTGATTTTGGAAGATGGTAACTAGGGAGCTGGGGTAAGTCTGATGGCTCTTCCTTCCAGCAACTGCTTGTAACAATCAAAAGGATATCGCCCAGGTATCTGAGCCTATGGCTTCATGTCACCAAGGGTGCAGTAGGGCTGCTGGTGTGTGGCACTGCTGCAGCCTGCCTCTGTAGCACTCAGCTTCTGCTGTCACTTGCCTTGCTGTCCCTTAGAGCCACTCCCCACAAATTTCCATCTGATGAGGGAGCAGCAATACCAGATTTGTGGAGTTTGTCTCTAAAATCAGGTTATGAGCACTGAGGAGATCAATGCTCCTGAGCTGGGAGGGACAGATGAGTTCTTCTAACTCCCACCCCAGGTGGAGGATGCAGGGTGTGTTGGTGAATATGCTAAAGCATGCCTTTGCCAGCGCTTGGATTTTTTCCCCTCTCTTCACAGGAAGGCCGAGCCTGGCTAATTTTGATATATATGCCACTGCTGAGGGTGAGGAGCCGTTCCAGCTTGGGATAAACAAACTGGAGGGCAGGTTTCAACAGCATAAGAGCAAAATCCCCTCTTAGCCCCTGAGTATGCGATGATGGATCCTGTTAGGGCAGAAAGCAGGTCCTCACACATCAGCCTTCCTTGGCAATAGGTGTGCATGGTGTATTCACCTGATTTGCAGCAAAAAAAAAGTTTCTTTTGTTAGGACTCCAACTCCTGTGATCTTTGGTGACTTGGAGAACAAGATCAGGTCTGCTCATAAATCAGCAGTGCTTTTCCATGCTATTTTCAGAGTGCTAATGTCAGCCCTAGGGACTCACTGGACCTTCTTTGCTTCCTTGTTGATTTTCCCTTCTTAGGCCCTACTTGGCAAAAGCTTTTTTCCATCCATCACAGTCAGTGACCAGGCTCTAAGGGGCAGAAGGACCCTGTGACTTCTGCATGTTCCCAGTCTGCTGTGCACTGCGGATGTCCATGTCCATATGTTTGTCCCATATGGTTCTATGTCCTAGCTTCCCTGTGTCCAGGATAGTGCTGGTCAGGGTTACAGGCCTCAGCTTTCTGGTTCAAGTTCTCTAGAAAGGAGATGCTGCTGGACTCCTGCCTCTGTGTGCACCCAAGAGTTTAAAGGCTGTTTGGATGATGGTCTTGTTCGGCCGGTAGGCAGGAGCTGGAGTGGGGACTTATGCTGCTGTCCTTCAGAAGCCTTTCAACACAAAGAGCATCAATGCATCTGGCAGTACATCATCCTTCCACATGGAAGGGTCTGGCTGTGTTGGTGTGAGTCTGTGAGCAGCCCATGAGGTTGAATTCAGGGTCCTTTCCCCTTTGGGAAGGATAACTCTTTTCTAGCTACAGAGTTTCACAGCCCATCCTCCTGGCAGGGCAAGATGGAGGTGAATTGACCCTGTGCAGTCCTTGGAGCAATAACTGCCAACTTTTGCACCCATCTCTTGCATCTGGCTGCTGCAGGAGGGGACCTGATTGCCTCTGGAGGTGGCAGCGCTCAGCAAGGAGAGGCAGCCTCTGTAACAGCCTCTGTCTGTGCTTGTCCCTGGCTGCACAGCCGGTCCCATCCCTTCATCTCCAGGGAGTGGTGCTATAGGACTGCAGAGCCCTCCATGTCTCCCCAGGGACGATGCGGAGAGGGTTTTCCAGCCTAGGAGGCTCTGCAATTCCAGCTCCTTCAGAGGCTTCAGACACTTTAGAGTCCCAACATCCTCCATGAGACTGTCATTTAAGAGCTGCCATTGGTGTGTCTTACCTCTAGCTAGAGGGCTGAACAATTTATTCCTGGATGATGAGATTAGAGCAGGAGTAGCTGTACATTCAAGGGTGCCCTGGCAGTGTCTCCCCCAAATCTTTGAGGATGATGCTTTTCTGTAGCCTTGTGTAGCTTTGCTCCAAACATCATCATCTCTGCTTCCAAAGCCTGTCTCTCCCTTCACTCCTGAGCAGAGTCAGTGCAGCTAGTCTGGAGATGCAGACCATAAGGCAGCTACTGCTGGAGCTCCCAGAGGGGCATGAGAAAAGGCACATACACCTCACACAGAAGGATCTGCAGGCTGCACTGAGGTAGGAATTCAGTCTGTGTGGGAGGGCACAGCCATGATAACCTCTCGTGTGTCCTCCTGCATTCCCTCTGGGCCATTTTCAGCTCTGGTTGTGTGGCTGGAGATGGAGAGAGCTGGAAGCAAAGCATGAATGCATGCAAACTGCTCTGGTTTGCATGAACCAGGCCCTGTGGTCACCAGCCCAGAACAGTGTTATGCGGTGGGGCAGGATGGGAGCTGTGGCTTCACCTAGGTCCAGCTCGGTGTCCTGCTCAAGATGGAAGAACTAAAAGTTGAACTGTTCTGGTCTGCTTTTAGTCTCCCATGGCTCCCTTCCTTTTCACAATCTCAGGTAAGCCTTTTTTTTTTTTTTTTTTTTTGTGTTGTGCTGTCTCCTGTTGCCTGTGGAAGCTGGTCAGCTAGGCAGCAAGTATGCTACGAATTGTCAAGCAGAGTGGTGTTTGGAAGGACTGATGTTAGCCATCCCCAGCCTGCCTATCCTAGTCTATGCATTTGCATGGGAAGTCTTGGGAGAGCATCTAGCCCACATGAGAGGGATGAATTTGATGCTGATCATAGCACTGCCCATTTTTGAAGAAGGTAGTCCCAACTCCAGAGCATCCTGTAACACCTACACCAGGACAGTCTGGCCAGGGAAAGATGCTTTGTGCTGGAGGATGCTGGTTTGGGTAGTGGCCCTCCTGGAGAGGGTGAATGGGAATCCAATGGGTTATTATGTTGCTCCATGGCTTGCTGGAGGCAGGGGTACGTAGGACCTACTCTGCAGGGTCAGCTTTGCTTGATTTGTTCAAGTGAAGTAAAAGGAACCGGATCTCTTAATCCATCATGTGTGTCTGGGGAAGGACAGACACGGGACTAGATGGAATACAAGATGGACCCGCTTTCTGACTCTGTTGGTCCTGGATCTGCACTGGCTGCAACTTCCCTCCCTGGAGTACTGGGATAATCTATGTGCAGGGGATAATGCTCCCAAGGGTGTGGTGGGAAAGCTCTACTTCTGCCAGATTCAAAGTCCTTACTATTTGTCCTTGAAGGTCTGGGATGCCATGGGTGTCTGGGTGCCTTGACCATGTCCCTCTGGCTCTGGAGATCCCTTGTGTGCTCTATCAGTACCATTTAAGCTGTGTGGTGGGTCGACCATGGCTAAACGCCAGGTGCCCACCAAAGCTGTTCTATCACTCCCCCCCTCTTTCACGGGACAGGGGAGAGAGAAAAATATAACAAAGGGCTTGTGGGTTGAGATAAGGACAGGAGAGATCATTCACTAATCACC
>JANZLQ010000055.1:6603950-6637380 GCA_026212715.1 Elanus axillaris
TCCAGCAGCTTCTCACAGAAGCCACCCCTGTAACCCCCCCTGCTACCAAAACCTTGCCACAGAAACCCAATACAAGCTGTAATCTCTTTTCTGCATTAGCACAGGCTGGCTGCTCATGACTTTAGAGGGGTGCAGGCACTGAAAGCTAATATTGTCTGGGTTAGTCACCCTCAAATGCTTTGGGATGCCTGGCTGAAACTCTGCTGCACTTGGCAATGCAAAGAAGTAAAACTGGACAAGTCCCGAGTATTTCTAAACCCTCTGCTGCATGTCTAAGCAGTGATTCAGTATCTGATAGGAGTCCAGCAACTGCCCATCTCAGCTGAACCTCTCATGTGATTTAGGCAGTTGGTGCAAAGCTGCAGCTCACAGGGCACTTCCCTGCCATGCTTACAGTGATGGTCATCCAAGGCAGATTTCCTAAAGAGCAGCAGGTCAAGATGTACAAGCTTCTTAAGGTCTGTCTCAACTCAAATGGACCCATTGGTAATGCTGGCAGTACAAAGCTGGATGGAGGTGTTGATCAGACTGTAATTTCCTGCCTAATCTTGCTTCTGGGCCTGGTAACATGAAAGACAAAACAAAAACAGTGCAGCAAGAATGATGTTAGCTGTTCACTGCTGAAGTCAGGTGAGGTGAATGCAGTGTGGACTGGATGGCCATCTGTGTTACCACTGAACGTGATCTATGTGCCATAAGCGTGTGATTAAACTAAGCGTTGCAGTATCTAATGGAGCTCACTGTTGTTCAAGGCGTTTTATTTTAAGCCAGGATGCAGCAGGCATCACAAATTCAGTAAAAGGTGATGCTGTGTGCACTCAGTTACTCTGACAGCAGCCTCAGGAGGCACCCTGATTCACGGAAAAGATCCTGTTAAGCCACAAGGAGTTGGGGTGTTTGCACAAAGATAAGGAAATCATCAGAACATCCTTGCAGCTCATCTGTCATTCTTGTTGTAAAAAAAGACTTTGAGGCCTTCAGCTTCACTCCTTCCTGTCTGCCCAGCCTTGGCACCACCAAAAGGACGAGGTGTCTGCCCCCCGGGCTCTGGTTCTCCAAGGGGTCAGAGCTATCTGAAAGCTCAACCAAAAAAGGATCATGGTGTAATGAAACTTGAGTAACATCACCAGAGGAGCAAACCATAATGTGCTTATACTGGCTGATGCTTGTTGCCCTCAGCCTTGCAAGTGACACCAGCTCCTCCTCATCCTCAGCAGGCATGGCCTTCTCCGGCAGATGCAGACTTGCATGACAGACCCAGAGGCACCGACCTATGAAGTTCTGCTACCCTGCAAATGACATTTCCTCTTATTTGCTTGCTCCTGTGCAAGCGAAGCCACTCTGACCTGGTCCAAACCTCTGGTCTGGGCAATGCCACTCCCTCTAGGGTGGCCTCGCAGTAGCTGGAGTTTCCAGAGGTGCTGGCTTGTGCAGCTCTTTCTGTCTACAGCTCTGCCTTTTTTCCCCCCTCTTGTCCATGTACAGCTGCCTCCCCTGTGCACAGTCCCTTTGATGGGACGGTGGCTGCTTTCCCCCTTGCCTGCTACTGCTTTTGCTGCTGTAACTTCTTAGCACTGTGTAGGCAAACCCAGATTTCTCTGCCCTCTTTCCCCTCCTCTCCGTCACCCACCGTACCCCAGCTCTTTTGCTGGCACAAGCAGCCACCCTGGCTTTCCACATCTCTGATGTCAGGCTGGCAGCAGGCTGAGGTTGTTTTGCTTCCTCCAGCAGACTGCCGCCTGCCTTGCCTCTGCCTACACCCGGCTCTTGGCTCTTCTGCCTTGGTGTGGCACGTAGTGGCCTTTGTTCTCACCCGTTGCATGGCGAGCAGATGAAAGCCGACCGTGAAGCATAATTTATAGCTAGCTTGAAACACAGTTTTGGCAGGGCAAAGCACGCCAAAAGATGTAGCAATGCCTGAGGAGCTGCACTCATACTGCTTATCAAATGATGCTTGAAAGGCTTGGTAATGCAAGAGGAGGGTTGAGTTGCTCAATTCTAGCAGAGGATAAACTGCCTCTATTACAGGGACACGTGTTTGGGAGCAAGGAGCTGATAGTTGGCTTTTGAAAACTTGTCCAGCAAGGCAAATCGCAGCTTCAGGAGCCTCGGTCCAAAGTATAGCAAGGCTGCAGGAGAATGCCTGTGCACATACCTAAACAGGGCTGCACCACCTCTCCTTTCCACCCTTCTAGAAAACTGGCCCAGAAGGGAGATCATTGCCTTCAATACAATCAAATATGTGAGTAAGCTTCATGCCGATGACCCTGAAATCTCTGGGCAGCAGGAATTCAGTGCTGGCACACCCCACAGGGATGCATGCTAACTGCACAGTTACCTCCAGCCACCAGGAAAGCCTGGCCATGGATCGGGCACATGACAGCCTTCGCTCAATCAGGCAGACAGCAACAACCAGCTGCTGCAGCAGCTCTCTTCTGCTGAGCAAGCTGTGTGCTGCTGCAGGTCCAGTGCAGAGCCCTGGGCAGCATGTGAGGAGCATGTGCCAGTGTGGACCACACACCCTGGGAGCACGGCTTGCCTCTTCCAAGCTGGTCATATGGCAGATGCCCAGAGCATCCCTGTCACTGCTTGTCCCTGCTGTCTCTGCTGTGAGATGCCACTGTCGAGGCTGCTGGCTCTCTGTGGTGGAGGGAGTCTCATGTTGCTCGAGGAAGGGCAGCATTTTAATGTTGCAGGGTGGGGAGGAAGCTCAAAAAGTCATTTAGTCTGCTCCAGTGCAGGACAGTGCAAGTGACCCTTACTCAAAAGCGATGTCTGTCTTCTCCTTAAAGACTTCCAGTGCTGTAGGCTCCATGCATTACTGGGGTAGAAGGCACTTGTCCCAGATCACTAGCAGCTGCTTTTTTCCCCCTCAAGACCCCTTTTTCAGTCTGCTGGTGGGAAGAATCCAGCAACTACCCTCCCCATTAACTGTCCCCAGCAGCCAGGATAGGTGAGAGTTTGGGTGCAGCCTCCTGCCCCCTGTAGTATCATCAGCTGTGAAACCCTGGGACAATGCTGAGCCTTTAGGATACTTGTGTTTCCTGTGTGGGAAGGACCAGGCACTGAGGGAAGATGCTGTGGTGCTGCAGAAGCTGTTCCAGTAGCTGTGTTGGGGTTATTGAGCTTTTTGGATTGCTGGGGGCCTTAGAGAAATCTGGACCACACATGGATCTTCTGCTAGTGTCTCATATGTGTTGGTGTCCCGACATGGAGACACAATGACCTACCTGTCTAGGTATAAGTGTGCTGCTGAGGAGGGGGATCCAGGGAGCAGCTCTGATTCTGACCCAAGTTCCTCCATCGTCAGCTTACTCTTCAGCTTTGTTTTGAGTTATTCCACCCAGCTCTCTCCAGGACAAAGCCTGGGTTTCATGCTATAAAAACTCCACCCCAACACTGCCCTCCAATTATTTCTGACATTTGAGTCAGACAGAAAATACCCCTCTGAGAATAATAATTATGTCACAGACCACCACGTGGTCAGAAGAGCATGATCTGTAGATGTAGCCTGCTCTGAAGAGGGATGTCCCAAAGCAGGGTGACCAGGAGCCTGTTTCTGGGGATTAGTCTCTATCCCTCGTGCATTAGCTGTGATGACACCGCCAATGTTGCTCAGCAGGGAAGACCTTTGGGGCATCCATGGGGTGGGTGGGAGTCCACACATACTTTTATGTCCTAGCCATTGGGACAGGACTTTTTGTACTGCCCAAAGTCAAAAAAAGTGTTCCAGTTGCAAATTTGTCCTCTTTTCCTTCCCATGGCCAGTTTAAATGCTTTGAATGCCATGTGCTGTGCCAAGGACAAGTAGTTTCCGTTCCCAAGGAGGTCCCCTTCCTTCAAAAGCTCCTGTTCTGCTGCTGCAAGGTGCCCTTTCCTCTCACATTCAGTTGCCCATGAGGGCAGGAAACTTCCAGGACATGAGGACTCAAATAGAATATGGAGTGGAGCTGTCTAGAACATTTGTGTTAAAACTCATTTCTGCATAGAAGGCTCTTCATTTTATTGTATTTTGTCAAATCAACTTAAATCAGAGATTAAAAATTATTTGGGGCAGCTGCTACTTAATACTTACTGAAATATCCTTTCTGGTTTTCTCAATCAAACATTTGTAGAAAGTGTCAGACTGTTTTTATTACAAGAGGAAGATGAGGTACTTCGATCTACAGAAGCAAGGTAAGATTTTTTTTTTCAGTCATTCCTAAGCAATAAAGCAGTCCTTAATGATTTAATTTTAATGAAATTATATATGTATTTCAACCTCAGCAGTTACTGTGTCTTTAAAGAAAAGAGCAATTGCTTTCTGGTGTCACAGAAGTAGTGAACCTACTCTGCAACCATGGCATCTTCACTCTGTAAATCATTAGCTTTGAGTTTTGCAGAAATGGCAAACAAACTTGGTAGACCCCAGTGTTAGCTACATTTTAGCTGCCAGACTACTCATTCCTACCTTTTCAAAGGGATGTTTGCAGTCCTCCAGATGTTATGAACGACTTTGTATTTAAAAATGACTATATTTGGCCAGTTCAGTTGCACAGTGATCATTCCTCCTCTGTGCACTGAAACTCTCTCTAAGTCCATGAAGCTGCTGGTCAGCTTGCTTAAAAAAACATTTTTCCCTTGTCAGGGAAGATAGTGGGGCCAGAGCACACCACATATGGGGAGGCTGAAGGAGGTGGTGCCTTCAGCCATGAGAAGCAGATGTTACCCAGCAGTCTTCCTCCACCACGGGAGGAAGGGCCAGGTCCTTCTCCAAGGTGCACTGAGAAAGGACAAGTGACACCATGCAGAAGCTGCAACAGGGACAATTTCAACTGTGCATAAGGAAAAACCTTTTTCCCATGAGAGACATGCAGCCCTGGGATGGGATCTTTTATTGAGGATGTTCAAAACTCAACTGGGCAAAGACTAGAGCGCCCTGAGCTGCCTTTGCAGTGAGGCCTACTTTGAACATGATGTTGGACTCGGGACCTTTCAAAGTCCCTTCCAACCTAAATCTTTCTATGATTTTCAGGGTGGTGACTCATACACATGTGGTAGCTTATTGCATCCTACAGAAGACTTGAAAAGGGGAGATGGCCCTTGACAATGACATATCTCACTTGGGCTTTGGCAGCTTAGAAAATGGTAGGAGGAGCTGGTGCAAAAAACACAGCCTGCTTTCTCTGCACCAGGGCATGTCGTGTGTAGGACATTCCTGCACGGATTACTTGGTTAGCTGTTTCCATTATAAAACAGGGATGGGTGTGTGCTGTCCTCCAGTGGCAGGAGGTGAGGGATGCACTCTGGAGGATGAGCGTCCTTTTGTCCTCCTAGATTTTGTCATGGGCAAGACATCAGAACCCAGCTGAAGGCCAAGTGACGTTTCTGCCCCCAACTTCACTTTGGACTTGCCAGCCAGTGTCGCCAAGTCCCTCCATGGTGCCTGGAGCTGCCAGGATACAGAGCAGGAGCCCAGCCAACTAGCCAGGAGGCAGAATAAATTGCATCCTTAAACCAAGGCCAAGGGGAGGTGCACACCTCCTCTGCCCTGAGCTCTTTGAGCTGGGTGTCGGAGCCAGGTCAAGCTGTCCCAGCGGTGGGGTAGCTGTGCTTGCTCCCCACTGCATGGTGCCAGAGGGAGAGGGGCTGGGCAGACAATGCCATGCTTCCTGGAGCAGACCAGCTTCCCCCCTGCACTTATAGATAGGACTGAAATAATTTAGCCTGGTGCTTCAGCATATTTCCAATGGAGAGAGGATTTTGCAAGGAGCCCTGGCAAAAGGGACTCAGAGGCCACACAAGGATCAGCATTGAGTGTTCAGGTATGACTTGGATGGTTGAACATCCTCTTGGATGTCAGGGAAGCTCTTTGCTTCATCTTGAGCACTGTTACCTGAAGATGGTTCACATGCCCAGCCATAAATCAGCTTTGAAACTCTGCTCTTCTTTGTTTAGTCTGAAGGTGAACATGTGAATACTTGTCCATCTTGAAAATCCAACTCAGGCTGGACTCCTTCTGGAAAGCAGACATGAGTGAAACAGATAACCCCTGCATGACATGCAGAATAGCCTCAAATACTATCTCTACTTGCTAGTGTTAGATTTCACTACTAAAATAAACAATATCCTTCAGAAATAATTTTAGTAGCATGATTCATGTAAATCTATTGATTGTTTCATAGTACTTTTTGTTTAACAGGGTTTCATAATTTATTTAGAAAAGAGAATGAGCTTCTAGGTAATCTGGTTCATCCTTCATTACTGGGATTATTATTATCATCAAAGTCCCTCCCTGCAACCCACAGTGCGTGCCAGATGAGTAAATAATGTCCTGCAAGGATTGCCTCTGCCCCACGCTGGATGTCCATGTACCCTCTTCATCCTCCCACGCCACTTTGTCCCCTTGTGCTTGACCCTGACACCACAGGACCTCTGGGCCATTGGGATGGGGTGGGATGGAAGATGAGTCCCCATGGGTCAGCGCTGTGCTACATATCTCCCGCCCAGTAAGCATCCCACATGTGGAGCAGAGATGTGCTACCACAGTCCATGGCATCCCAGAGCCTTTCCTGATGGGAGCCTGGTGCCACTCACTTAGTCTTGGGAGTAACTTGGGATTCTGTGTCCTCTCAATCATCTTCTCTTCTCCTCCTTGGCCAGGGCTCCTTGCAGCAACTGAGGCTCCTCCAAGGATGGCAGGGGATATGCCACCACCCTGCATGAAGGTGGAGGAGGGACTCCATCAGCAAGGCCCAGGGTATCTCATAGCAGGGAGGAATTAGGTGCTGTGCAGGCATCAGAGCCTTCCCAAATGCAGAACAGCAAGGAGGATAGGGAGACAAAGACCTCCAGCAGCTGCTTTTCCAAAGGACGGGAGGAGCAGAGTTTCAATGTGACTGATAAAGGACATCGTCACCCACCACAGATCCCCGTGGGCAGCAGTCCCAAGTGGTGCTGGTGTCAGATACCGATGGGATTAATGCTGCAGGACACTGCATGCATGGGGTCAGACCAATGTTTTAATCTGGAGAGGACTCACCTATGTTGGCAGTTGCACACAAACCCTCCTGGAGTTTGGGTAGGCAAGAGGCCAGGCCTGGAGGACTGGTAGTGAGATGGCATCACCACAAACTGATGATCCCAATGCTCCGGCTTCTTTGATCCTCCCTGTGAGAGGGCAACCATGCCAATGACAAGCAGTATCTTCATGCTGAAGCTAGAATGACATTCTGATGGGACTCCCTGTCACAGGGTGTGGGGAGAAATAAAACCCTGTCCCAAAGCTCTGCACTGGAACAGTGTTCTGGAGGGAAGGGAAAAGGCTCTGCTGACGCCAGGAGCATCTGCACCTCCCTGCAGAGCACATGGTGATGGAGCGATTGTGCTGCCAGACGGGGTGTGGGCACCTGGCCATGTGTAACACAGTGGAGCACCTGGCATTTGCCATGGCATGGTTCATGGGCCATGCAGTGCTCACAGCCCTCCTCCACTCCTGGTCACACCCTGTGTTCCCCATCTGTCCCAGGGGACTATGGTGTGATCGTCTCCCTCTCCCCACTCCCCTCAACAGAGGCTGCTTTAAAGAGTCAGGTTACACTAGGATGCATTGCTAAATCATTACATAAGCCGGTCCATGAGGTTTCCTCCCCCACCAGCTGTGCAGGGGATTTCACAATGCTGTGGAATTGAGGGCACCCTCACGCCATTTACATGCTCACTCCCTTTCCAAATTTTGTCCTGTCACCTCTGTACCTTTCACGGTGGGAACAAGCTCTCCCTTCCCTGCAAAAGTTTCTGAGCTGGTCCAGATTGCAATGGGCATAGGAAGGCTAGGAGTCCAGGTACCATACTGGTGGAGGTGTCTGTCTGCCTACACTTCACCTGGCTCCCAGCTGGGGCAGACCATTCACATCTCTTTGGTTGCAGTCATCTCCCTGAACTGTGTCTTGACTTATGGTGGGCATGGGCTTAATCCTCTCCTTGACTTTTTGCACAGTGCATTCATATGCCCCTGGGCCTGGCAGCATCACCTCTGGAGATGGTGCCCCACACCCCTGCCCTCCCTCCAACTGCTCCTGGAAGCAGCAGGTGCACCTGGCAGACCTGACTTGACTGCATTTACAGGACACCACCCAGGTATAATGCTCATGCACTCCATGGGGCCTCCAAAACACACTTAGGTTATCTCTAGGGTTTTTCATGGCAATGTGAGCTCTTCTCACCCACGTGAGTGTGGTTATTCCAACCCCAGCCATTCTCAAGCACTGCCTCCATTAACAACCAGTTCCCTCTGGACTTGACGGACATGGGATGGCATGGAGAAGGGGGACCCTTCAACCCATTGAACATCTAGAAGCAAGAGAGGCACTAGTCAGGTCCTTGGGTGGTCCTCAAGACCTAGAGAAAAGGAGCAGGTAGATGAAGCTAGGGAGAAGGTGTCTACCACAGAGGCCTGTCAGGTCTTCTGGGCATGGTGAAGCAGGATTCACTGTCACTTGGCAGCCTATAGTAGGAACACAACCTTGCTGAAGGGCTGGCATGTCCTCACAGGCAGCCATGAGAGCCCAGCCCCAAGTGCACATGGCTGGACATGGTGGGCAGCAGCATGACACAGACATGTAGACCAAGCTCCCATCTCAAGAGCATTGCCCACTTTCAAGGGAAACCTCTTGCAGCAACCCCAGGTAATTTCTCCCCGAGAACAGGCTGCAACATCACCAAAGTTAAGGAGCACAAGGAGTCCCTCATTGCACCCATGCCCTCCCACATGTTTACTCCTGCAGATGTAACAACCTGCCACTGAGGTGCAGCAGCACCAGGGAAGTCCTTGGGAGAGGGCCAACCCCAGAGATCCTGAGCTGGGATCTTCATGCAGTCTCCTGGGTCTTGGTCTGCAAAGGAGTTCATTAACCCAGACTCACTCAAACACTGTTGAAAGCTTTGCCCTTGGGCTGCTGGGCAAGGACTAGAGCAAGGAGGGGCTTTGCCAGCAAGGTGCCACATGGTAAGTCTTGGTGTGAAGCATCTCCCCCACAGTGCATCTCCTTCACAGAGAAGGGTGAAGACACAGCTACAGGCTGAGCTCACCCTGAACTGGACATTGCCCAGGCAGAGACTACTGGGTAGAGATGGGAGGAGATCAGCAGCTCCTTGACTGATTTTGTAGAGGCTCCTCAAATGAGATGGGGACACAAGGACATGAAAACTGGGTGGACTGGCCAACTTGATGGTCTTCTCCTGGAAGGGAAGCAGCGTTCCTTCCTTCTCCACCACCATCCTTCACTCCCAGGGCACCTCTCTGGTGCCTGCCCTTCCCTGGTAGCTGTGTGGCCACTCATGGTGCTTGTTTCCAGGGTGACCTGCTGACCAAGGCATGTCCCTTTTTAGTTGCTGACAAGCCTGCACAGCCCTCTGAACTGTAAGCAGTTCAGAGTTGCAATGTCATTGCTCATCAAAGGTGGGACCTGGGATGTGACTGTTTGACAAGGGATGTCTGAGTGTAGGAAAAGGCAGAGGGGACAACTTGTTTCCTCAGCCTTGATAGTGCTGAGTCTGGACCTGCTGTCACATACCTGCAGGTTCCTGCACAGGGCTTTAAGGGTGGTCTCCAGCCCACAGACTTCCTGCCCTGCTTTGTGTCCCTTTGTGTGTATTACACGCATCATCTGCCACAAACAGGGGCAGCAAAAGCAGGGAACCACAAACGTGAGCCCATGGAGGTCCAGCTGGCAAGGGCAAGGGCTTGACCTGCTCTTCAGCCCCAAGATGGTCAGGAGTGGAGCACAGGACACACGAGGAAAGGCTGGGAGAGCTGGGTTGGTTCAGATTGAAGAAGGGAAAGTTTGGATGGATCTTACAGCTCTCTGCAGCTAATTAACTATAGGATGCCATAGAAGATGGAGCCAGATCTTCTGAGGTGCATGGGGAGAGGAAGAGAGGTGACTGGAACAAGCTGAAACATGGAAAATTCCTCTTAGATACCTGGAAAAAAAATTCACCATGAGGGCAGTCAAATACTGGCAGAGAGGCCAGAGAGTCTGTGGGATCTCCATCAAACCTCAACTGGACAAGGTCTGGAGCAACTGGGTCCTGACCTGGTTCAGAAAAGCTGGCCCTGCTTTGGGCAGAAGGTCAGTCCCTTCCCATCTAAGTTATTCCATGTTTCTGTTCGGGCACACCTTAATGATGCATTAACATTGTTCCCAGGTACTTTATCTCCATTATGCAAGGCTTTCATCTTGCTGCATGTAGCCTTGCAGCGGCTCTATGTGAGCCATCCTTCCTTTTCATGAAGAAGTCAGGGATTTCCTTACTTTCCTCACCTAGGCTCCCATCCACAATGGGACATCTCTGGGGCTTGGTGAAGTCTACCTGCTTTGCCAAGGGCCAGCCCATGATCTCCCCAGCGCTGTTGCCTTCTCATCCTCCCAGAGCTCCACCCCAAAAACATCTCAATGCCACACATGTGCAAGGAGTGGAGGGAAGGTTTTTCTCAAGAACAACCTGTCCACATGTCTCAGCAGGCTTCTGTGTGGCTTTCTTCAACTTGACAGCTCTATGCTCACTTTCAGCTGGATCCTGATTACCCTGTTGGATCTGAGCTCTCTCTCTGGCCCCACAGAAGAAAGAGCCATTCATGAGAGGCAGAGAAAAACTAAGGCTTTGCAAATCTGAAGAGCAGGTTTCCTCCTGGAGAAATCTTGCCAGTCTCTGGGAAGTCTCAGCTGTGCTGGGATGAGACTGAGTCAGCGCTCAGAAAATGGCATTATCCTGGGAAATACAAAAAATTCCCAGCACTTTTACCTCTGTCCCTGCTGATGACCACCCGCCTTGAAGAAGAAGTAACCCTAGGTGATACCAAAACCACCCACAGCAGGAGTCTCTGTCACCAGTTTTGGGGACCAACTATTTTCCCCTGGCAGATTTTGCAGCAATCCATAGACACTTTCAGCTCAGGAGTGCTCGACAAGTTTGAACAGCAAACCCTGCACCTCTCTGGGAGTAGTATTGGGCCAGTGAGCCCTTTGATTGCAATCACTGAGTTGGCAGGAATCCCAGGAACTCGTACAAAAATGCTTTGAAGAGGCCAGATGCACAAGGTGTGTCCCTCTGTGGGGTGTGGAGTGGTGATTCACGGCATCGCCATGCAATGCTTGGTGTGCGCACATGCAGCCGTTGGACCGCAGCGAAGGCCCTCGTCTCCCTCAAATCACCGGTTGCCTATTTATTTTCTTTTTTTTTTAAGCTTCCAATCTTTTGCTGATTGTGCCCCAAATTTGGCACCGGTTTTGTTTCCCTTTCAGCCTTCCCCCACTTGCTGCCTGTGAGCTCCAGACAGAAAGGCAGACAGGGAATTTGCTTGAGGCACTGGTAGATGCAAGCTCTGCTGCTGTGCTGGTGCTGTGCCGGGCTTGCTGGGGATGACACTCACCATGCCCTGCTAAGTAAGCATCCCCAGCCCGTGATTCAGAGCAGAAACAGTAGTTCGCATAGAGGTGCAATAAACTCCTTTATTTAAGTATCTTTTGCTTTTTTAGAGATGGATTTGGAGCCTGTTGCAAAAAACGAGATATTCCCTCCCTTGGGCTAGACCATGCAAACTCGCCTGAAGAAACTCTTGTTTCTTGAAAGCCTCTGTAAGCTCCCTGTCCCCAGCTCCACAGCCCAGCTCAGCATTTTGGGCAAGTTATGAAACAGGGCAGATGCCAGAGTGTAACATTTGTATTATCTGCCAGCAAATGACGGGATGTGATAAACACTTGGCTCTCCTGTGCGGGGACAGGGTGAGGGCTGTTCCTTGCCGTGGGGCAAATGACATTACAGGTTTGCAAGAGCTGGGCACTTTGTTGTGCAGAAGCCATCTGACGCTGTCAGCCTGTCATTGATTTGCGAAAACATCATTTGGCATCGATAACAAGCTTTCAGGAGAAACAAGTAGGACAGAGCAAAACAACACCCAGGTATTGCTTTGCTGTTCGCTACCTGAACTAGAAGTCCCCACTCTGTGAATCCACAGAAGCAGCAGAAAATCCTCCTCCATCTCACTGGGCATCATCCACCCAGTCTTGGGGAGCACTCATCCCTCATCCTGGCTGGCCTTACTTAGGCATGGTTTAAATGTCCAGGCTGGTTGAGTGATGGGGCAGAGTGAAGCCACTGCATCCCTTGGGTCAGGGGTCAGGAAGTAGGGGGAGAGGGGACCAAAGGTAATTACCCTCTAGTTGCTCTAGTCCTGTGCCTCATTGACAAAGCTTGTGTTTCTGCTGTTGGGTTTCACTGGCGGAGAATCCTGGAGCACCAGAAGATGAGGGTGTACAACATTCATCTTCCCCAGGAGCATGCCCTGTGTTTTCTGATACTGCTCTTATTCTTATGAAATACAAAAAAATGGCACCTGGATGCTCACAAGCCACCAGGGAAACACGAAACCTGGTGAATGGGAATGAAGTAAAGTGCTTTCCTGCTGCTTTCAATGAGGGACCAAGCATCTGTGAGCTGAAAGCACCAGGCCTGTGGGCAGCCAGACCCTGGGCACAGATGATTCTCACCAGAAAGAAACCCCACGTCCTCTCCACTACAGCACCCTCCACCCAGCAACGTGGAGGACCTTGCTCCTCCTGGCCCTTCTCCGGGCCATGTGCTGACACAAGCACCCAGGACCCGGTCCTGGGGGGCTCAGGAAGCCTCTGCCCTGGGCACCCTCCCCTTGGCCTCCCACCTGATGGAGTTTGTGCCTCTTCTTCTATATCAGCCTCTTGTGGCTTGGCAGCTTTGTCAGCACTTGCTGTGACCTGAAACTGGTCACACCAGCACCAAGGTGTTCGGTTCTCTGCAAACGAGTTGCTGCAGTGTGGCTTGGCAGAGAGAAAATTCTCTGCTCAGATTCATAACCTGGCATGTCATTTCTTGTACAGCCATTTTATCTTCTATTCTGCTTGCTAAAAGTCCTATTTTTCTCCATGTTACCCCAAGTTACTTGCAAAGATTGCCCCAACTCTTTGCCTGGTGGCTGCCCTGATTTCTCCATAGGGCTGTCCCTGTAAAAAGTGGGACCCCCTTTGGGAAGTGGTTTCACCCCCATGGACACAGCAGCACCCTGCAGTCATCAGGACCCTCCATGACCCCTACTTTAGGTGCTCTGCAGGCCACCCTGCAGTCCTGGGCTCAGCAGGGTGGTTTTGCAACTTGCGCAGGCAGAGGAAGTTCTTGCAAAGGGGGATCTGGACACGTTGACCCAGGAGCATCTCAGCAGGATGGAGGCTGGACCCCCGGGTAGGAACGGGCACTGCAGGCAGTGTTGCTCCTCTGACCCATGGCATGTGCAGTGCTAGCCAGGACATCCCCAGGCACTGAGACACCATTTTGATCCAGTTTAGACTAAGGGAAATAATAAAAATACAAAATGAGCAGGCTGTGCGTGAGATCCTCCAGCCTCCGGCTGCTGAAGAGCACCGTTTCCTACCCAGACCCACAAAGCCTCACCCGTGAGCCCTTCACAGTGAAGGGGACAGTGATGTCCATCCCCAGCCCTCACGCCTCAAGCTTTGCCCGCTCCCCATTGGTACCCCCACGCCCCCTCGAACCACCCGTTTCTCCACAGGCTGGGGGAGGCAGGTTTGGGGTGAGGGCAGGAGGGAGCCACGTGCCCCGCAGCGGCGGCGCGGGGGCTGTGAGCGAGCTGCGGCGGGGAGCGCGTGGGTGTGTGCAGGCAGGGCTGTATATCCAGTCTGGCAGAGGGTGTGCCTGCTCACACGCCGGGGAGCTGAGCCAGGAGCAGGAGCCCTGAGACACCCTCAGCCAGGGGACGTATGGCAAGGAGGGGTTCGGGAGATTAACCCCAGCACGAGACGAGTTTGCTGTCGCCTTGTGTTGTGCGCAGTCAGGTGCAGTGCAGCCCCCTCTCCCCCCCAGCCCCTCGGTCTGCTTGCAGCCATGCTTCACTCTCCACTGAAAACAGCGTTGGCATATGAGTGTTTCCAAGACCAGGCCAGCTCCACTCTGGCTCTGCCCTCGGACCACAAGCTGAAAACTAAGGGCACAGGAAAACAGCGGGTCCAAGAGCAAGTGATGATGACGGTGAAGCGGCAGAAGCAAAAGTCGTCTGTGTCGTCGAGCGTGGGCCACTCCAACCGAGGTAAAATCCCACTGTGCTCTGGACAGCAAGGGTGTCCCCACTGGGGACAGAGCAGATACTATGGGGTGCTTTTGTGGGGTTTTGTTTGTGGGGGACAGACCAGTTTGCATCTTTCGTGGGTTGCCCTGGGCAGGGAATGCTGAGGTCTTTTGCACTGGATGGAAAAGTTAGGACAAGAAATGGAGCTGGATGCATTGACCGCCTCCCTGGTGGAACTGATCTCCAGGGAGTGCTGCGCTGCTCCACATCCCTGAGGCACTTGGACATTTCAGCGTGGTGCTATTAACCATTTGTTCCCTGGCTCTAAAGCTGGAGTAGCTGCCTAACCTTTGCAAATCCTTCCTCTGCAAGTGCCCCCCATGGTTGGAATCCTCCACCAGACCCATCCCCTCCTGTGGATGGCCAAAGCTAATAGCATTGCTCTTCCACCATGCCATGGGGCCGGCAGCTGACCACAAGCTGGGGCTCGGCTGTCTCCTGAGCGTTGTGGAAGGTGGAGAGCAGGCAGCTCTGCCTACACACAGGACACAAACCTGAGCTCGGGATTCACCTCTGAAGCTCCCAATACATCTCCCATTTGGAGACTGAGAAGTGTGGGAGCCTCCGGGACACCCCACTGAGTGGTAGGAAAGAGATGAGTTAGGAGGAGAGATGACCTTTTCTCACCACAGTGGCTTGCATTGACTCAGTGGGGATGGCTTTAAGCCTGCTCCGTTTTGCAGATAGGTAGAAAGCAGTGTAGGGATCCAGGCGGCCCATCCACCTCCATGCACTGTGCTATAGAAAGCAAGCAATGAGCTGAGTCCTGGAGCCAGGTTCCCCACTGGAATACCTTCTTCTTTGGGTCAAGGCTTGGAAAATGGTTTTCTTCACCGTTCTTGCATCTGGAGAAGGATGATTTGGAGGTAAACCCCAGCTTTCCCCAGCTGGGAGCTGCAAACCCAGAGGGCTGTGACAGCTACAGTGCAAAACCTTCTGGCTCTGAGGTGTTTTTACCAGCAGTTGCAGCGAGCTCACCAGCCTGGCTGAGTTCACCAGGAAGAGGAAAGCCCAAGGCTTCTGGGGAGAGGGGTTGCCAGGGCTGGGACTGAACTGTTCAGCCATGTCCAGAGTGAGCAACATGTAGATGGTTTTTGGCTGGAAAGCTGGAAGAGCTGGGCCAGTCTCTGCCACCTCTTTCAGGGACTATGGCTTGCCTGGCAGCTTTTCCAAGCTGGATCATGAGGCTGAATCCAGCACTGGTGAGGTGTTATGGTCCAGACACATGTTTTGGTCTGGTTTACCAAGAGAATTGGATGGCACTAGGCTGCTGGGTGGAAAGTGGGGTGGTGCTCCTGTAGGAGCCATCCCGGCTGCATGCATTGCAATTGCTGTGATGGAGGGAATAGAGCAGCTTCATAGTGGACGCCATGTGTGCAGTGACCTGTGATGGGCACTGCCAGGAACAAATCTCTGCTTTCTCTTTTCTTGTGTGTTTGTGAACATAGACTCCAAGGGGTGGGTGGGGGACGGGGCAAGGAGAGCTTTCTTCTGCCACTAAAATGGAAGATGCAAATCCCCTCCTACCTCAGGAAGGTTTATTGTTTAAGGTGCCAGACCTGACAAAATAAAATACAAACCAGGATGAAACAAGATGGGGACTGGGGCACTGCCAGCCTCCCTTTCCAATGGAGGGGTATTTCAAGGGGAAGCATGCAGAGAGATATCTCCCACTGCTTCCCATAGGCAGGAAAGAAGGGAGGCAGAGGGGGATTATTCCACTTGGAGAGAAGCCCAGGTGAAACCTCTGGGAAAGGGAAAAAAAAGCAAATTCCCAAGCTGCCCATCTCTGCTTGACAAGCTGAAGCTAAACCCCTCCTCCAGACACTTTTGGAAATGTCTGGGAATGGGAATTGCGTGGAAATGTGCAGCTCTGGTTTCTGTGTCCCAGGGAAGCTGAGTCATGTCCAGCTCCCAGGAGCTGCCTCCAAACACGGGGCTGAGGCCGTCCCGTTCCCACCACGGGGAGGTTGGCCAGCATGAAGGATCTGATGGCTGATTCACCCCAGCAGCTGCTCTCTCAGTGCATTTCTGGACAGAATCCCAGAAGGGCAAGAAGTTGCCATTTGTTCTTAGGCTTTTCCCCTGGATTGAAGCCTGAGAGGGTCAGGCCAAATTTTCAAATATTGATTTTTACTGATGTTGGTCCAAAGGTTAGCTAAGCAGACCTAATGAGAAGCATTAATGTTTCCTACAAACAGACTGCATGGGTCTGTGAGGGGTGGATGTCTGCCTGTTCAAATGCTCCTCCAACATCAGCTACCTGCATCCCCCCTTGATTTCTCAGAGATGCTCCTCAAAGGCAGCACACGCTGGCAAATTCACAAAGCCACTTGATAAATGTTCAAGTGCTTTGTTCCCTCTGCACCTAGACAGTTTCCTGCATGCATCTGGTTAGGTGTTGGTCCAGGTCCAGCCATCTGTTACTCCATTTCCATGCAGAGCTTCCCCCAGCTTCAGCAATGCATGAGCCTGTGTATGTAGGACGGAGAGCATCAACACAGACCCCTCTTGCATGTAGCAGGGATGGGCATTGTTGTATCACATAACTGGAGTTCCTTTAGAGGGTCGACAGATGTTCACTCAATGTCCTGCTAATTGATGGATACATAAAATTAGTTGGCTATTTGGAGTCCAGCAGATCAAGGTGTTGTGGCCACTCTCAGAAGATCTGGTGTCACCCAATATGTGCACAAGCCACAGCAGGGCAAGGTGATCCACCTGGGCTCAAACTGCTGTGCATTAGGGTAGGGCAGTGAGCAAAAACCAGTTGCAAGCAGCATAATCCTGCACCCACAGTGGGGCCTTTTCTCAGCACAGCAGCTATGGGTATTTCCAAGGACAGCTGCAGTTTTGGGTCTGGGGAGTCTGCCCTAGGGCATATATGCCCTTCTCACCATGGGAATAGCTAACTGGATGTCTCCCTCTGAATTTGCAAGTAATGTGTATTTCCAGGGAAAATGAATTCCAGTGGCATAGCAGAAGAAAAGGCCAGGCCAAACTGAACCAGCTCCTCATAGCCAACAGCGCTAGTCTACAAAGTCCTCTGGCTAAAGAAAAGTTTTGCCAGAGAGTCGTCACTGGCTGGCAGGCTATAGCAGGGAGCAAAGATCTGATGAAACCCAGTCAAGGAGTGTCGTATCCAACTGTTTCACAGCTGAGCTGTGATTTAGATGTTTGCTATGCTGGCTGTGGCTGAGAAGGGAGAAATCCCACCTACCTCTAATGGGATCCCACCTAGCTCTAATGGGGTTCATTACTCTGATGTGAAGGAAAGAGGAGATTTTGGAGATAGTAAGTCTTTTGAAGACTTCTGCAACCTTCGCCCAGCATGAAATGATTCGGTGAAAGCCATCCACTCTGCCACAAATCTTAAATTATCGGTATAGAAAAAATGCCAGAACTCTTTATCTCACAGGCCAGAAGGCAGAAATGAAGTTTGGTCATTCCTGCAAGAATATCATCTTCTGGGATTTCCCTAACACTTCTCTCCTAGGAGGCATTCAGGCTTTGCTTTGTGCCTCCCACAGGCCCTCTTCTCTTACTATGTTTTTCCTATGTTTAATCATCCTTCTTGTTTTAAAGCCATGCATAGTTTATTATTTAACTTGTCTAGCCTGCACTACCAGTGACTGCTTCTTGTCTTGTCTTTCCCTTCCACAGATTAATATTTATTAACATACATCCATTTCCACAATGCTCCCTGTTAGCTTTATGTGTTCAGCTGAAGTCTTTCACTGTCATGCTTGAAAAATGGCAGTTTTAACACAATTCACTGTGCCATCAGTCTCTTAGCTTCAAAGGGTGTAAAGTTGTCTGTGAATAAAGTAAATAACTCATTAAGCACAGGCATATTGGGTTAGATGGAAGTCTTAGTTTGCTCTGCAATGATTGAAAACAGCTGATATAGAGTGGAGGATGCAAGGTGAGCATGTAGTGGGTCTCCCAGTGATTAAGCACAAGATCTTGCCATTCTTACCTGTTCTAGTTAGTTTTTACCCTCATGAACTGTCCTCTGAAGTTAAATGAGATTTTTAGATTGACCAGGTTTTAAAGGAAATGCCTTGGGGGAATGGCAATTTGGGGATGGGAGAGAGGGGTCCCTACAACAGCCCAGCCAGCACCTGAGAGCCCTCAGGGGTATTTTCTACCCACAGCCATGGTTGCTGGGAGGCTGTGCTTCATCTGAGTGATTCTTATCCATGTCTTTTCTTTCTCTGTCCCATCTGTCCCATCTGTAATCTACAGTAGCTCTTTGTCCAAGTGCAAGTGGGCACTTCAGAGACCTAAACAGCTGCTTGGATAACAAATGGGACACGGGCTTATGGACATAGCTATAAAAAAGCACCAGGGAGGTGTCTTCTCCAAAGAGCATTTCCACTTCCTGCCAGAATGTTTTTTTTTTCAGGAGATAGTCTGTTTTTATCCCAGATTATCAGGACCTGTGACGAGCTTGTATGGTCTTTACCCTTGACGTGGTTGAAAAGAGGAATATCCTTCCTCTCCCTGAGGGCTGGTGATACACCTCCAAGCTGGCTCTCAAGATCAGCCAGGCAGAGAAGTGTCTAAACTTGCAGGACTAAACAAAGTTGATGTTTGCTTTAGCCACCTCCATCAGAAAATCCCCAGGTTTTTCCTGGCCTTCACACTGAGCTCTCCAAGCAATAAATCACAGTTGTGTGGTTGCAGGAGAAGCACCTTCTCCAACCAGCAAGTCAGCTTCAAAATGCCTTGAACATTTGAGGTTATATATAATTATATCTTTATAAGCTTTTATATACAAGTTCTTGGAGGTGAAGGCAACTCTTCAATGACTGAAGAGCATAAACTTGCATAAAGTGCCTGGTCTTTTGAATCTGGCCATGTAGCGGTGAATTTGTACAAGAAAATTAGAGATGTGCCTAAACTGGCTTATTTTTGGTGTCTCCTTGCTCAACCCCAAAGTCTTTAGTGCAGTGCATAGCAAGAATGGATCCTGAAAGGAAAAGCATGGTCCCAGGGAGGACTGGTCAGATTAACCTGTGAGTCATGTCCAGAAACCTTTCTTCCAGCTGCTCACTTGTTATCAGGAAAATGCTCCCAGGTGCTCCTGCCTGCAGTTACATGATGTTTGCACAGAACAAGAGGTTAATTGTAAGAAGGAATTCCCAGGAAACTGTTACAATGGGATTGTTTTATCCTTGTGCTCAGAACTATTGTTATTAGCTAACTCTGTCCCCTGGTGAATGACCTGGCCCAAACTTACCATTTCAAGCCCTGCCTCACTTCTGCTGAAGCCCAGCACTAATGTCCTGATCTGGAGTTTCAGGGAAAACGCAGGGTGGCGAGGGAAGCACACAGTGAAGGGCACAGCTGAATTGTTTCTATCTCCCGTTGCATGTTGATGGCCATTTCCTTGCCTTATCATAAAGTTCTGTGCAACTTAATATATATGAAGCAAACCGGACTGGAGAGATATTAATAGGGAACAATGGCCACCAAGTCTCTAGACTATGGAAAACGAGATCCTGTGGTTTTCTGCACAAGTGCATGTCTGTGAAACTACTTTGCTGTTGCTTATTCTGCATTCAGTGATGTTCTTCAGATGCTGCCATCCATGCAGTCTTGCTCCTCTCTTGTTGACAATAGAAAGCAAATCTCATTATTTATACCACATCTACGGGAATCATCTTCCTGAGAAAAATGCAAGAATTTTTAGCCACAAACCAAATCACCATAACAGGTTCTGGATGCTTCAGGCAAGGCAATAAACTAGATTTATTCCAAGGATCAGTGGCTTTAGAAGAGCTGAGTGGCTTCAGGGCCTTTGTGGTTGAGCTTATCCAGTTTATTTAAGAGATGAGTCTTATCAAACAATCAGAGAGATTAGGATATTTCTGACATTACCCACCAGTTTAGGTGCATAACTTAAGACAGGTAAGTCCTGATTTTGTACTTCGTTAGACATTCAGAGCTTCCCCTGGAAGTTAATTGGAGTGTATAGTTTGCACTTCCTCATAACGGGACTTGGGATGCCACAATTATTGAGCACTTTTGAAAATGAAACTTAAATGACCTTAAACTCTTTTGGACCATCTGAAGGGGGTTACGGGAATTCCAGCATGGGAAGAGAATTACTCGCTTCATTTTTTCTTGTAGTGATGAATGTAGCATTGAGTAAAATACTTTCAGGAGGGATCCAAAGATTGCGCTGCCAAGGGCTACTCATGAGAGACAGCTGGAAGAGCTTTTATTAGAGCTGGGATAGGTAAATCCAAACACTGAATAAAGCCCTGAGTAATAGTAGAAATGGCTGATGAGTTCCTCCTGACCCAAGATATTTGCATCTTTACAAAATGTATCTGAGACCTAGTCTCACATATCTCTCCAGCGTCCCCAAAATAATGATGGACTTCAATACATTTTCAGGAAAAGAAAGTACAAATACACAGAGTGATCTTTTAGAGACTGGAAATGGAAATTTATGGCAGTGCAATTAGGTTTTTTAGTGTTTGACTATTTCAGATCTGTGGGTATTAAATAGACTTGATCATCATTTATCCATCATGTTTGTTATTTACTATTTATTGAATTTAACAAGCCTTGCTCAGGCTGCTTGCCTTGATGTGATTGTTAGAATTCAGATCAGGAATGCCATACTGGCAAAAGACTTAGGGGTGGGTTTTGCTGTCAAAGAAGAGGCAAATTTTGTTTACTTCCCAGTCAGAATAAAGGAAGTATGTTCCAGGTTCAGACCTTCCAGGATCTGTAGCACAAAATATCATCCAATTCACCTCATATAGCAAAGACCTAAGATGTTGGCCCAGTCTCTGACCCTGTCTGCTCTTGTCCCCTGCAGATTTTATGGCCCTTGGTCTTTTGTGCTGAAAACCTTAGGTTATTGCTTGTGGTTTGAGGGCTGGAGTTTCCAAGAGCTCTTCTGAAAGGAACATCTTCTGTGAGTTGCCTGCAATGGCAAGGGCTCAACTTACTGCTTGTCTTCCTGTGTTCCTGTTAATGTTTCTAACTGTTATTCTTTGGTAACTAAACTCACTGGAAAAAAGAGCTCTATGGTCTGAAGGGGTGCCTGCTGGGACCGCTTTCTCCTGCTGACTGCTTTTTCCATTTACAGGTTCCATGTACGATGGTTTAGCTGATGGTTATGGCTACGGGACATCCCGGGGCAGCTATTATGCCAAAACCCAAATGGGAAACAGCAGCTGGGGATATCCGGTAAGATACTCCTTTATCTGGGAACTGTGGCATACTCTTGAGGTAACCTGCGCAGAAAGCACCCTCTAGCAGGAGCAGTCATGTAGCAAAGTCATAGCACTTCAGAAGCTTGCCCAAGAGAGATTATGCATGGCTGTGGCTATTTTAGAAAGTAATTCAATGCAATGGAGAAGGATGATCAAGGACCCTATATCTATGTTGTATGTGGTTGTGGATTTTAGTGTGGACAAGATTTAGTTTTGTTCAGTGGATTAATATCCACATGGCACAAGAGATTTGAAGCTGTCTGAAGGATCAGTCATGGGTTCAGACTCTTACAACTCAGTTCAGGTTTGGAGGACATCCATTGCTAACCTGGAACAAAACTTCCCTGTGAGCAACATTAATGTGGTTGAGTGGTGATAATCAGGGGATTTGCATTATAACTGTGTTGCTATTCCCAATCTCAGTGCTAGCACAGACCCTTTTCAGAGATTCTCTGAGTTTGGAAAAGAGGTGGTCCACTTCTCCCACAGTGATTATTAGAGAAAATATTACAGATTGCCAGAAAAAGCACAGGCAAGATAGTACTTGTCTTTCTGCAATCTGAGTTTATACATCCCACGGAGGTCCTAGTCTTGTCCTTGGTGACAGACTCTTGGTACACTGCATCGTCTACTGGGACAACTTGTGCTTATGTTGCCCCTCTACCTCAGACCTGTATTCTGTTCTTCCTTGGTTTTCATCAGCTATAAACTAGAAAGGAGCAATTCACAGATCTGGGATTTGAATATGGGAAAAAGAAAGGGCTCATTTAAACAACTCTGGGACTGTAAAACAGCTCCCTGTCAACCATCAAAGAGTTGAACCAGGAAAGGTGCTTATGTTGGCTTCAAGCACACAGACAGAAAGCTGAAGGTTTTCCTGCTAGTTGCCAGGTCCTCTGTCTGTTCATAGAATCAGCATTCCTCAGCTTCAGAAAGACTTAACTGTTGACTTTCTTAAGGGCCTTGGTGTAGCATGCTTGCTTCAAGGCAGCGATGTCACTTGCTAGGTTTGCATCACTGGGTTTGCTGCCTACTGCATGTTCAGTAGGAAGGACTGGGAGCACTGGCATGTCTTTGAAATTTTTCTTTACAGACTGTCTGTTGGCTTGTTTCAGTGTTCTTTGCTGAGCTGGTTAAATCCCAGACAGTGGTGTTTCTGCCTGATCTAAGACCAAAAGGGTGACTATGATGAGTCAGAGCAGAGGTCCATCCAGCTAAGTGTCCTGTCTCCACCACTAAGGCAGCGATGGGCCCCTGCAGAAGGGTCTAAGCATGGTAAGCAGTCAGTGATGCATCCCAGAGTGTTTTTGTGGCCACCAGAAATTTGCAACTGAGGGACCTTCTGAGCCAGAGGTGGAATCTCTGAGCTTTATAAGTCAAATGATTGTGAAGTTTTGTTCCAATGATATATTGTTGTTTGTCTGTTGTGATTCCTGAATGGAGTTTGTCATGTTTTGTCTAAGCAAAACTGCTTTGTTCCAGCCATTCCAGTAGTTTCTAGCTCTTTTTCCTCTTAAAGAGAGAGGAAGCTAAGCTCCAGCTCTACAGTTGCCCCTCTAGCTCATGCTGGTAAGGTGGTACTGCAGCTAGTGTTGATGGTGTAAGGATTATTGTTTCATTTTATTAATTCCTGATCTTCTTCCCAATCATTACAACAGCTGGACAAATGCTAGGTAGTTAGCAATGACACTGGCTGCTGGGGATTTCAGTCTAGCAATGGTGGTCTTCTGGTGAACAGCTTGCAAGATGATTACAAAGATCAGGGCCTCCATTAGACACCACAGAGTACCGTGGACACAGCAGTTCAGTCACTTCTGGTTCACCATGGGCTTATGCAGCTCATTGCTTTGCTTTGAAAGGCTTTTCTGCATTGACTGATGAAGGAGACTCTTTCTCCAAACCTAAGGGTCTTACAAGCCTTTCATTCTAGAAATTTTTGGTAAAGGTCTTCAGGACCTGTGCTACATTTGAAAAAGGGACAGGGACTTGTGAAGGATTCACAGTAAAATTTTTCTTACCTAACTGTCTATCTGAAAATCAGCCATTTAGTCTGAACAAGTCATCTAGACTCCTCCCATAGTCAACAAAGAGAGAGGTACGACCAGGAGGTGATTCATCTCCTCTATCTTGGAGATCTGTCACGTCAGGATGAATCAGCCCCTCTGGATGCCTATCTCCTTCCACTGGTAGCTAGATCAGAGCAGTCACCTAACAGGTAAGTGACTGCAGTTAGGGGCGATGAGTCCCAAGTGCCACTGGCACATTGGAACTTATAACCTCAAGCCTAAATCTGCTTAACAAGCTTAACAGACATCATATTCCCCAACCACACCAAGGAACCTCCTCCATTTTGCTTCTTCCAGAAAAGTATTAAAGGTTTACACACATCCACAACCAGCCTCCAGCTTGGGTTAACTTTAACTTTTGTCTACAGACATGTTTGAAGTTTGTGCAGGTTCTACACTGTCTAAAAAAAAGTTTCCTATTTGTAATTCCTGGGCTGTAAGGCATGAAAACAAAGATAAAGCAAATCTATTTTTGAAGACAAAAATTGCTGGACTTCTTTCCAGCTGGAGCTGGTGCTGTGAATGTTTCTGAGAAGTCACGAAGTCCTTTCAGATGCACAGGCGAATTCAGGTATTAAAGGGAAATGAACAAGTATTGTGTTCAGGAAAATTACTTACTCTTAATACTTCTGGAGTTAAAAAGGTGTAACAGGCAATCCATGTCCATGTTGCTTCTCCACAGCACTTGCAACTTAGATGCTGCTTTTAGATTGCCTTGGCTGGTGACTCTAAATGATAGGAGGTATCCTGTTTCACCCACAGCTCTTAAAAACTATTATTCCTGACTGCTTCCTTCTGTCTTTTTTTGTGTCTTCTTGGAAATCTTAAACTTTATAGTTCTGAGTTTTCTTCCCAGCCTTATGATACTGATATTCAAATACTAAAGCAAAAGAAATGATAGATCTGAAGGAAGAGGTTTCTCTGGATCAGTCAACATTTCTGACTAAACCTTTGATTTACCCATTATTAAAGACTATTTTCTGTTTATTCCTCTTGTGGAGTGCCTTGTTTGTAGCATCACTGTAACTAGCATTGCAATGAATACCTACTCATTATCAGTGTATTTAACACTGAAATCAGTAGGACCACTCCAGAAACAGGCACTCTGAGGGCAGCAGGTTTGTACTTGGCTGCAGGGTTTCCTTGGCTCACGTGTCAGGGGTTGGCTCAGCCTTTAGGGATGAAGTTCCCAGTCCCATTTGCACAGTGACCACAGTGGGATGCAGTGGTGGGTGCATTAGTGACTGGAAACTTCTCTGTGTTAGGTGATCTTTCAATCCAGGTGCTGTTGAGCCCAGAAGACCCTTAGAGACATTTGTCACCCTACTGACAATGTGAGTTATGAGTGGCTACCAGTTCCCAAAGTCATCTGACTGCCAGAGCTGTCTATGCCCTGTCCTGATGTAAGTAAGGCCTGAGTAGTGCCTGAGGACCCACAGAAGGTACGACGGTGACCACAATTTACACAGACAAACCTGAGGGAGGTTTAAGTAAGCTAAACCAGGCACCTAGAGCAGTGCAGTCATGGCAGGAGAAGTCTCAGCATGAGCTGCACCCTTGAGTCTGACACCTCGATACCACTCCAAAAATGGAATCTGTTCAGCACTGGGCTTAAAGCCACTGTCACAGTCCAGTGACCCGTGGGTTGCAGGGAGTGTGCTGCTCACCCCAACTGCAGGCACAGCTTTGGAGATGCACAGCCAAATCCCAAATACCAAGGGAAGGCAGTATGTGGAGCCAGGATGCATGCTATCAGCCAAAGACCCTCTGAGGCTTAGTTCCCACCTGCAGCAGTACTGCTCTTGCCTGAGTCTGCTGGGTTGGCAGGTCCGTCCCTGCTAGAGAGTCGGGGGGGTTCCTGGGCCCCATGTCTGTTTTGGCACTGTCAAGATGATGTGGTATCAGGACAAGGTGGAGAAGCAGACCTGACCTCCCTGTGCTGCTGCTTCCACAAGAAGGAAATACACTAGCATGATGTGAGTGTAAGACTTAGCAATTCCCCCCCAGCACTGCCCTGAATGACATTAGGGTGCATCTCAGACATTAGGGTGCTCTGCCTCCAACAGGGTGAGCAGATCATCACCCTCCCAGAGGTGACCTCAGCCTCAGGCTTGAAGTGAGTAACGTTTCTGAGAGCAGCCCTGCTCCCAGACCAAGGAATATTTGGCACGTCTGCTGCTGGTCCGATTAAGGAAGTTAACTGAGTTGGATCCTGGCACATAACAGCCAGGGACCAGTGGCTACGGGGCCATCAGCGTTCACCACTGCTTTCCTCAGGCACCACTGATGGGGTCTCAGGCTTTGTGCTGCACTGGCCCAACCCAGCTTGGTTTCTGTGGTAAAGTCCGTTATGGCACTAAGGAAAACCATGCACCTCTCTCTACTGGAGACTGTATGTAGATTCTTAAACAAATGTTCTCTGTGGGAGAAAGTTGCAGAGCTTTCTCTCCCAAATGCATTATCTGCATGAAAGGTGTTTGCCACGAGATGGGAACACTCCTTACTATCCCTGGCTGGCTTTGCCTCTGTGGGCAAAAGTCTCTCATTGCCAATAGAGCTTTGTTCCCTAAGGATTTCAGGACAAAATTTGTCATTTGCTATGATGACACATTCAAGTTTAAAAGAACTCTAAAAATAGAGTGGTTTGGGCAATCTTATCAAAGAAAACAAAGATTTTAAGCTGGTGTACATCATTGCTCAGTCGGACCCTGGTCTCCCTGTGAGTTTTGCAAGAGGCTTTATGCTTTGGAGTTGCAAGTTGGACATTACCTTCCCTGGCAAGAACAAACTGAACCATCAAGACCTAAATCTCAGCTGCATAAAGAACCAGATGAAGAAGCATATGGAAAGGCAGCAACCAGGCAAGGTGGGAAAGAGTATTTCAGAAACAGATAAATAATATATTTGCTGGTTTTGCAATTTTTCTCCCTACATTGGAGTGTGTAGCAGGCAGCAGCTAAAGAATTTCGCAAGTAACATCAAGAGTTTTCCCCACCCATCACTCAGGGTGGGACGCTGTCATGTTGCATTGCCTGTGCTTTGCCCTCCAGCCTGGGAGAAACCTGCTCCTGACGTGTTTATACGGAGTCCTTTACTTCTCTCTGTCTGCTGCTCTAGAAACAAACAAATTGCAAGGGAAAAAATTAGAGCTAGGTAATGAACTGATCGCGTCCTTAGATGCAGAAGTCAGAAACACCCAGTTATCTGGGAGGGCCTCCAACATGGAAAGACAGTGCTGAGATCGGAGTGAGATTCCTGGGGCTGGTGTGCCTTGCTCTGTGCTTCTGCTTCTCTGGAAAGCAGGAGGAGGAGAAGCACTTTTCCTGTTAAACAAAAGGGTTTATGGAAGAAAAAGACAGAAAAGGACTCATGATCAATGATTGGGATAATGCCATTTTGACTTTAGCACCATTTTTATTCCAGTTGAAATAAGAGGTTAAAGATAATTATTTACCTGTCTTGTGCAACTGTTGGATATTCCGACTGATGTTCCTAAAATGCTCCCATAGTGCAGGCTGAGAACTGGTGATCCACAAATGCTCATTAATTTGAGGCAGGTCTTTGCTACTGCTGGTGAAGGAAAGCCCTTACTCCTTGGGTCTGATAAGAGCACCTGCATGCTATCAGTGCTCATCTTTGCTGCCTTTCCTCCCTGTACCTCCCCTCCTTGTTTTAATATGAATGAATGGCTCCCAAGGCTTGGCCTCAAACTTACAGGCTCATTTCACAGCAGGGAGGAGAAGTTCAGGCTAAAATTCAGGTTGTCATCATTGCCTGGCTGCACGTGAACATCCTCTTTCATGAGGACAGGGTGCAGGGGACTGCCAGTGCGTGATGGTGTCTGGCTGAAAGAAGAGACCTACCAAGCTGCCGCAACTTCTCAGGTGCCATGGGGAGAAGTCTTGGTGACAGCCTGTGCTCTTCTAAAATGGTTTCCAAATCTTGCAGTGCAAAGGGAATCACTGCTGTCTGTCTACACCCTGCTTTGAGGGACTTCATTGTCTTTTCCAGCATATCGCCACACATAAAGGGAAGAGGTGTGGACCTGGCCCCCCTCCCCCATGCAAACACCCACAAGCAGTGGGCAGATGCAATTCAGGGCATTAAGAAATCTGGGTGTTTTATGAGGTTTGAAGGTGAGAGATTGATTATTTCCTTTCACTAATGCTGTTCTGTATAGGGAGAGCTCACTCTACACACATAATGGCATCAGCAAAAGTTACGAGATTGTTGTCAGGTGGCTCTTTAAACCACAGACTATGTAATAGCATTACCTTCACCTTCAGAGATGTCATCTCTCCTCCAGACGGCAGACTGCCCTGATTCTACCTTGCTGTACATCCTATCTCACTGATCACTGCATCCAGCAAAGAGATAACAACATGGGGAAGTCCATTCCCTTGGCCATGTTTGCTCCAGTGTTAGAAGTGAAGGACTCTGACTTAGCTTGATGAACATCTGAAATGAGGACATAGTTTTTAGTCTGAGAAAGCTGCTCTTAAGGCACAGACATGACACTTTGCTGAGATCAAGAAGCTATCAGGTCAGCTACATCTGTGCAAGGATTCATAGAGACTGTTTGGCAAGCAGGTCTGAAATCCACTGAAGCTGTCAGGAGACTTCTCATCGATTTGGAGGCTTTGGATCAGGCTCCTGCTGCAAAGAGGAATTCTAAGATACCAATTAGGTCCATGCCACTTGAAAGAGATTAAAATGGGCTCAGCCAAGCATCTGGTAGAATCAGCAATAAAAGTCATGCACTGACTTTGGTAATGAGCTTCACATCACACGGGAACTATTTTCCCATGAGTTTGCAAAAGGCTTCCCCGCCCTGCCAGGACCTGCACTGACTTGCCGCTCCGGGCTCCCTGTGTTGCAGAAAGGTGTCTTTCCAAACAGGCAGTCGCTTTGCTTCACCCCTCTCAGGGCTGGCAAGAAAGAGGACAATGCTATATGCCACTATAAAACACAGCAGGAAATACAGAATTGATAATTCTGTATCTATAAACACAGACATAATCACAACTTCCCTCGCCTGTTCTGCTGGCAGAGAGCCTATGTGCATACACTGGAGAGCAAACAATAGTTTTAGATAAATAATAAGTTAGCTCTTCCATGGTTAGCTGAATTGGTTTCAGCAAATGCCCAGGGGCTCCATGGCTCTGCCAAGCTTCTGACAGACCTACAAAATAATCCCAGTTTATACTGACTCATAAAGAAAAACAACAGGGCTTAGATCTAACAAGCTGCTGCTCTGTCCTCCAGCCAGCCACTGCCAGCGGCAAGCCCTGGGAGTGGGTTCCTACTCCACTGAGCAGCAAAGTCCACCCTGCACATTCCTGTCCCATCCCTCGCTGCCTTGAGGGTTTCTGAATCCAGGAAAATGAAGAAAAGTTGAGGATGATATCACTCTTAGAAGGGTATACTCATCCCCAGTGGGGTAGATCATGACTTCATGAAAGGTCACTTTGCCGTTGCTGCATGCATACTGCATCCAAAGCAAAACCAGTATGGGGAGAACTTCTGTGTGTGGCCACCCTGGAAATTTCAGTGGGCTTGCCCCACTGGCAGGGAAGCCCTCAAGACTTATTGCACTTATCCATGTGCCTTGTCCTTGCTCTTCTTATCGCATGCAAATATTTCTTCCAAATCCCTGGGAGCCCTGCAGTATGCACCAAACCTGTTACCTGCTGTGCTGCAGTACTAACAGGTTTTTTCTGTGTCCTCTGGAGTAAATGCAAAGAGGATTTGCTCCCCTTTTCTCCCCTTCCAGCAATTCACCTGTTTAGATGCAAAACTGCAGAATGAAAGTATGAAAACTACTTCAGACTGGTGCTCAAAGGACAGAGCAATCTGGGTATTGGTGTAGCTGGACTAAAGCTTTTCTTCTTATCCAGATGGCATGCCTGCTAGGTAACCCCTTTTAAAAGTTTTCAGCCGTTACATGTGCAACTCTCTGGGACACAGCAGAGAGGATTCACTGCATTCCTGAAGATCAATTTGTTAATGGAAATATTTGGCTTAATTAATTAACATAATGACAATTCTGCAGAGTCTTGGAGATGGGAATGATGCTGAGCGTGCTCAGGGCTGGGATGACGTTGGAGCAGAGCAGTGGGACTCGGAGTGAGCCTGCAGAAGATACCAATTTCTCTGTCATGTGGTGTTTCTGGGTTAGGATTTTTTTCAGTGACATGAACTATTGCACCAGGCACAGGCTTTTCACACCTTGTGCCTTGAGCCTCCATGGAAATAATAAGGTTGACTTTTCTCTCCCAGCCCAAGGGATCTTTTGGTGGCTTTTGCAGAAACAGGCATCCAAAGTACTGCTGCTTCAAGTTAGGTGAGAAAAAACCTTGGCCCACCAATAGACCATGGATGACCTTTCCCAAGATAAACCAAAGGGGGATGGGGCAGGCAGTTTTATTCTTTAGTTCTTTTTATGCCTATTTGCTGTGTGTCTTGGAGATCTGCTTGCCAGCATGCTGAGGGGGAAGCAGTGGAAAAACTCAATATCATGGGGCAAACATCACTAAAATAGCTTTATTTATTTTCCTTTCTGGTGTACACACCTTAGTGGCTTGTCTTGCACTTGGATACAACTCTGCAGGCTTCCAGGTGCCAGCATTGACACCCATAATATTGCAAAAGAATATTGGATTCAGTCCGGGTATACTTGTGGAAAATCTGGAGGACTTTTGGTGAAGTGGTAAAGACATTTTGACCTGAGAGCAGGCCAGCTAAAGTGATTTTTTTGTTTGATCAATTGCAGTTGGTTTTTTACTGTCTTTCATTATTTTTTTTTTCCTGGCTTAGTCATCTCAATTCCTATTGCATATCTCTCATTGTTCTCAAAACATCCCATTATATGAGCTGACACTACACACCTTGAAACTCACAAGCAGATCTTCACTGTCTCCACTTGTTTCTTGGCACAGTGAGATTCAAGAATCCCTTCTTACTAATTTTTCACTGTCTTTACTCCCTTCCTAAGAAACTTATAGATGGAAGGGGAAAAGAATAGCATAAGGAAATTAAAAATAAATGCAGGCAGTGCTGGAAACTCAGAATAGGGCATTATTCCCTGTGAAGGCAAGAGATGTGAGCTCCTCTAATTACAGGTTGGGTTAGACCCCATGTGTTGGAAATAAGGCATTTTCTCTAATGCCAGCATCATGTTTGAGCTTTCAGTTCTGCTTTCAAGTTCCTGGATGCTGTATCCTGATCACTAAATGTCCCCAGGTTTCAAGGGAGGCTTTGGTACCCTTGTAAGGGCTGCAGGTGGGCTAACCTCCCATAAACTTGGGGCTGTAAAAATGCCTAAGAGGCATAGGAATTTGGTAGCCATGACACCCGTGCAGGATTGGGCTTGGCAATGTCAATCTGCGGCTCAACCCTTTCCTAATTTTTTTGTCTCCTGTTTTCTTGTTGACCAGCTGTACAATGGGACCCTGAAGCGGGATGTGGAGAACAGGCGCTACAGCTCCTACAGCCAGATGGAGGGCTGGGGCAGCAAGCACTACAGCAAGGCTGTCTGCAGCCCCGCCAGGGCTGGCAGCGACTACTGCTTTGTGCAGAACATCAAGAGCAGCCGGAGTGAGCCCGACCTCTACTGTGAACCACCCCGGGGCACGCTGAGGAAGAGTCAGGTGGGGGGCCGGGCAGAGCACAAGGCAACCTTGAACCGCCAGAGCATCTACAGCAGCTGTAGCACCCAGCAAGGAACTACCAGGACAAGTAAAAAAATGCCAGCACGGGCCCTCTCCTGCCCCTCAAGCAACAAGCCCGATGTAGTCTATGCCCAGCCCATGATGAGCTGTAAGCAGGATGTGGTTTATGGACAGGCTCAGTCCAGCTCCAAGTAAGTCTGCTGCAATGGGATGAATCTGAGTAAATGTAGACATCTTCTGTGGAGGTCTGTCCATCAGAGCTAGTCACCTGAGCTGTTTTATACCCACTGGAGATCTGCTCACTAGTGCACACTGTGCTTAATCGCATCCTGCAGCAAAGCCTAAAGTGGGTCAGATGAGTCACACTCTTAAAGGGCTTATTTCTTTTCATGAGCTATGGAGGGAAACCAATATGACTGGCTCAGTGTATGTATCTCTGCTGTAGCTGTGTGACATTGGGCAAGACGATCTCCCAGTCTTTGTGGTGGTATTAGCCGACAGCTCCTTTGCAAGAGGGAGGTGAAGGAGGTGGGTAGGTAAAGAGCAGAAAGCCTGGTGTGCAGTTTGGGTGCTTTTGCCAGTTGTCACACTGTTTTGATTTGGCAGAAAACAAACCTAAGAAATCAACTAACTTTGAAGGAGTTGGTTTCTGAGGGTCTGACTTGGAGCAGAGCTGAGAACCTGCTGAGTGGTTATATTTACCCCTCTGTCTTTACACCCAGCCCTTGCTTCATTCACCCAAAAGGTCTGATTTGGGTTCCAGAAAAAACTGAGTCAGAAATGGAAATAAATAGCCTAATTGGAATGATTTACCTCGCCAGAAAAGAGCAGGGAATGGAAGTTGTTCAATTCCTTCCTATCCAGAGCATGCATCCAGTCCCATTGGGGTCAGGAATTATGCAAGGGTGGAGGATGGTCCTTCATGTCTCAGCATCAGGTACCTTCTTGTAAATGTTGCCTACAACAATTGGGCATGTAAAACACACCAGTGAGCTCAGACACTCCCAAGCTTATATATCTGTGCAATGCAGCAGAGCTCTCACTAAAAAAAACCTAGTGGGGTTTTGATGGCATTACAGTGATGCTGATTAAAAGCTGCCCTGATGCTGATGGCTATACTGCCTCCAGCTCTGGAGCACCAACCATCGTCTGCCATAGTCTTGGAAGAGATTTGGTCTGCACAAACTATAGTCCTGGAAGATTATGTTTTGCAAGTTTTGAACTTGCAGTTCAAGGTTGCAATGTTTTACTGGGCTGGAGAAGGAGGGTCTGCATCTTCCACAAGCATTCCCAGGGGCTACTGTACTACTGTTGCTGCATCACTGTCATACACAGCCTGCCTTGCACCAGCCCAGAAGTTGTCACAACTCCCAGACAGACGTGGCGGCTTGTCACACAAACCCTAGGAGCTCCTGATCTCATTGCTGGTGGTCCCTGGTCCAAAAGAGAACTTGCACACTGCATCATAAGCATGAGACTAATTAACAGGGCTCATAGCCTTTGTCATAACTCATACCAAAGGCCTGAAATTGCTGAGCTCTTGACCCAAGGTTTGATGTAGATATTGAGAAACCCCCCACCCCCCACCTCCCCACAGTCAGCAGTATGAGCCAAATCATGCCCTTTTTCACATCTGAATATTGATTTCCATATTTCTCTGCTCAGTCTCCCTCATTTTGTATTGAGTAGGGGAAGTATGTCCCAGAGTGTGTACGCCAAGAAACATCACTCACCAGTTAGCATGTTGTCATGAAACCTTAACTTCCCATGTGCCCAGTTATTTCAGGTTTAACACATGCAAAATTAGCCCTGGCCAACCTGGAGCACCAGTGGCATTGGCTTGCTACTTTCAGAAGCTTAGTAATTCCTCTGGAATAGGAAACAGAGAAGTTAGATAAACTGGAAGTAACTTGTTCTAGAGAATTTCTGACTGAAGAGCATAAAAGTGTAGTGGGAGGTATGGCAGAATGATTAAACATGGAACTAGAGCCAGCTTCTGCCTAGGGAAAATAGTGCTTTTGAGAAGTTAGTCCCAGGCAGGCAGGTTGTCTCTAAAGCAAGCCCTGCTCTGCACTGCACAGCACTCATGGTTGTAGACTTGGTCATTGCTTTGGAAAGGTCAATGGAATAATGGTATTTTCTGAAGAGAAGGAGAACTGCTGTTGTGAGAGGAATACTCTCCAGTGCTGGATGCCCTTTGGTTAGGGAGTGGCTCCATTTATACACTTCTCCTGGCTTGGGGCATGGCTCATCTGGCAGAACTGGTTCAGATGTGGAAATGTCCGGCTTCAAGTAGATCGG
>JANZLQ010000055.1:6637422-6672232 GCA_026212715.1 Elanus axillaris
CCCCCCGCTTCACATGAAACTGCAAAGCTAGATTAGTTTGGTGGGCAGTTTGTACAAACGCTTCTGCTCTTGACTCAAGGCAGATGAGGTTGGCAGCAGTTGTCCTTAAAGTTTTGGAACATACTAAGCCATTGTCGTCTTTGAAGAAATTACTTATTTGGAAGGCCCTTATAAAGTGTCTGGCAGGTCACTGTTAGCCTTGGTCTGTAGTGTGCTTTTGTTGGGAAGGACCTTTCAGAGGTGGGTTAGGACCATATCTGGGCTCTCTTTGCTGTGTAGGACTGTTTCTGGTTGGACAATTCCACACTTGGAGGGCTTGAACTTCATTTGAGTAGCCTGATCTTTGAGCAGGGAGAGGTTTGCTTGTAGGCATCCCATTATTAACCTTCACATGCAGGAAGAGGGCTTAGCTGGGTAATAGCTGCTGGTAGTTCCCTGTTTGGGGCTCTCTTCTTCCTATTCTAGTAGTTCTTCAGGTAGAGTTTTTGCCTTTATAACAAGGATAATTTTGTGTTCAGTTTTCATGCTGTAAATCTTCTGTGTGGGTGGATATCTTGTCTGCAGGTTAGCAAACCGTCTCTATGAGCAAGGAAAGGGCTAGATAGTTTCCAGGCTTTCAGAGTTGACCCAGTGGGGTGATTTCCATTGCTGTGAGAGTGATTACAGTGGGACCTGTGATCCCCCTGGGTCTGTCTGTGATACAAAACTGGTCTGTAATTCAGTGACTGTGGACAATGTCAGTATTGGTCCAAAAGTGGTGCTTCTCAAGTGTGCTGTGCTATGGATCTGATCTCCTTGGATGGTGTAAGATGAAAAAGGGGTCGTTGGATGTTCTCAGGTAGTGAGAGTATCAAAATGCAAGAACTGTCAAACTATCTGTACCGAACAGTCCTTCTGCATTTGGTCACAAAGTTATTTAATTTCTGGAGTTAATCTTGATTGTGTGATTGTTTCCATTTATTGAACCGTCTTTGGCTGTGCAAGACAGCAAGAGCTGTCTCTAATAACTATCTGTCAGAAGAGTCCTTCGTCTTACAGAAGCAACTCTAGTTCATGAAAGCACCTTTCCTCCAGTTAGCTGATGAGTAGTTTAACAGCTAAATGTTTTTTGGGAAAAAGCATACTATGATAAACTAAACCATGATGTAGGGTTTTACTCACCCCATAGCATTGGTTCTAGTAATGAAATCTGAGGTTTGCACTGTTGAGATCAGGAGGTGAAACAGTACTGACTTGCTTTAAGAAACCTCCTCTTGAAATATATTGTCTTCCACCACCCCTGTCATTATGATCCTGCCTCATTGGATGTCCTTTCCAGACATACTTCTCTATAACCACTCAGGAGCTTAAGCCTTTGTAAACATTATGTCATACCTGCAAAAACATTTCCAAGCTCACTGTATCTCCCCTGGGCTCAGAAGTTCATGTGTTATCCTAGTGGCTCCTGCCCAAAAGCAGTTCTCAATGAGCAGTACTCACATTTTGCCACAATACAGCTCTTTGGAGTGAGTCCTTCTACCTGATAGAGCTGGAGGGAGTCTTCTGGGTGTCCAGGAGTCCCTCTTCTCCCTAGAGCCCTTCTCCTTTTTGGAATCTCATGACATCCTGCAGATCTGCAGCCTTTCATCCTGGAAACTGGCAGCAATAGTGGTTTCAGCACCTGGTGAAGACTATGCATATTTGCTGCCTTTTAACCGTTTCCTTTGATGGGTGGTACTTGCAACATGCTCCAAGTGATGGTGTCATCTTGAGCTAGCCAGCTTTCAGCTAAATAACATGTGGCAATTCAGCCCAGTCAGGAAAAAAAGTTTCTACATCCTCCTTGGTCATCAGGCAGTGATAACAAGAAGCAGTAATAAAGGATGTGATGTTTAATGCATCCTAGAGAACTTTGAGTCTTTGTTGTCCCCCCTCAGCTGGAACTTGAGGTACAAGAAAACTGTGGCTACCACTGGCTGACATTGTATTAGTGCTGCTTGCAGACATGTTGCATGTAGTGCCTCAGATACCACATGCACATGGGACACAGCCCAGGGCCAGACTAGATAGTGATACGTGGTGGTTGTGGCTCTGCAATAGTCTGTGCAGTAGTCAGCTGGTTACATACATATCACTTCTTTAGGAGATGCCTGCATCTGACCTGGGTGCTCCTGTTGTCCTTGCATAGATGCAGTCAGTGGCCAATGGAGCTGAAATCTGGGGTAGGTCAGTGAGTTACCCCCTAACGAAGTCAGTGCCTCTTGGTTGACTTCAGAGGAAACCCCAGTGTCTGAGCTGGAGACATTACTGAGAGGCCAGACTAATCTCACCCCTTGTGAAGGATTTAAGGTGTTCTCATTTGTGAAGATGAAGAGGTGAGCTGGGGTGTCTGCAGACATTCCCCAGCTTGAGGGTTGCTGATATGGATCAGGAGCCATTAATGGACACCTACAGTATGTGTTGTCTTCCATAATACCACATGCACCTTTGGCCTCATTTTAAGACGTGGATGCATTTCCCTTTGGTGTTCTGTGTACACGGGAGAAAGAGAGTAAAACACCTTATTAGAGATCATGTGAAAGCAAGCGTCTCTCAAGGCACCTGGAAATACATAATATCTTAGTGCTACTCTGTTAAAGGCCTTGAGTACCCTGGCTGGCAGCTATGGAGAAGGCAGTAAAGGCTGGGGCAACCCTTTGGATTTTCCATACGGTCATATTCCTCTACGGTGATGCTGACTTGGCCCCAGCCAAGCTGCAGCAGCTTCTGTGAACTGTGGCTAAAGTTCAGGGATAGTAAATGTGTGTCCTATAACCATTCCTTCCTAGGCAGGAGTTCAGTCTCTCTGGAAATACTATAAACAGTGAAAACACACAGAAGTTATTGAAAGAGTCAGAAAAGGTACTGAGAGTGTTTTCCTCTCTTTTGGGATAAATAAAGGTGATCAGTATCAAAACAAATTCTCCAGAGCTATGCCACGCAATGAAAGCAGACCAAGTATGATGATAGGCACCTTCATTTTGCTTTGTTCTTATTTGGGGTAAATTGCATCTAAAAATTACTGTTTCACAGTGCTGGCTCCTTGGGATGTGAACTTGTCTGCACTGTGCATTTGTACCCAAAGCAATTGCTGTGGATCTATGTGTGATGCTGTCCTGGCAGGGTTCATATCATTGCACACGGTGAGGATCCCCTCCTCCCCGGTTCATTGTCAATCTGTGCCCATCTTTCCTGGTACCTAGCCAACAAACAAAGCCCAGGGGGAAGCTCCAACTGAGCTTTCAGTGGTATCAAAACCTTGGTGCTATGTCCCAGAGGGGGACATGGCTGCTTGGCATGGAGCATGGCTATTGCGTTTGCTCCAATGTAGCCTGACTGGAAGGCCTGGATGTGCTAGACACTCCATTTTGCATATCTTCACTCTGATTTTTTTAATGAACAATGGAATTTGTTAGATTTTTTTGGCTTCCTCCTCTCCTGGGACTTGTAGCCCTAACAACTAGGACGGAGATTTAGATCTGTTTAACACAAACCAATCTGCTAATAGAAAGTGAACAAAAGGCATGAGCCTCAAATGAGGGAATTTGCCTTTCTGTAATACTGATCCTCTTAAGTATTTGTTTCCCTTCCACACCTGAATCTGATCATCTAATTTGTCTCCTGTTGAATCATTTCTAATTGAGGTCTCTCCCCATTCTGATTGTCTCTTTCTTGTGGAAGAAGAGCAACCTTTGGAGCTCTTTCTACCAGACACATTGGCCCAGGCTGGAGATGGCCACAGTCCAAGAATTTGTTTTGGAGCAGGCTGTTGTTCTCCTGGTGTAGATCTGGTTAGGAACATCCCTGACTGGCTGATGAACAATCTCCCATTACTATGGGCTTTGCCACAGTGATTACGTTTTCAGCTAGGAGAAATTGCTGCTTCTTGGGTGGCATGACAGCCCATGCTCACCCGCTGTGAACTTCTCCTGTTGGTGAGCTAGGAGGGGAAATGGAACTTTCCCCATCTTTTCCCACACAGAACTGTACCTGGGTGCCGAGTTTTTCCCTGCTGAAAGGAGGGTTTGGTCCTCTTATGGAGTGGATGTGTAGAAAATTGCTTCCTTGAGTAGCTGAACCAAGTGAACATCCTTCTTTCTCATAAAAAAGTACACCTGTTTTAGGGGTTTTCTCAATTTGGTAAATTAAAAAGAAAAAAGTCACCATGATTACATATGCTGCATGGCAATGACCTGGCATTTTTATTCATATGCCTCCCTCCCCACACTGCCAGCTGAGGTCTGAACTCTTAAAGGAGAAGTGCCTCTGGTGCTACTCATGCTGGATCCACTGGTGTCCCAGCTCTGTTATGTGTCTCAGGAGCATAAAAAAAGACTTAGAAAATCACAGCATCCTGGATCCAAACAAAAAATTTCTGAGGTTCCATAGTTTCTAGTTTAAACTTTGTCTTTGCAGTTTTGTGTTTCCTTGTTGCAAGTGTAATGGAAGTTTCTTGGAGACAAGTTTTGATAGAGGTTCAAACTGTTGAAAAAATCTTATGATAAAGTGATGTTTTATTGTTAGTATAGAAAAAAAATGGAATGAGTTTCATCTAACGTTAGCCATTGAATGCTTAAGGTCCAATCCAAGACTGTTGTCTATCATTCCTGTATACCAACAGAGGCAGAGGCATCTCCAGAGAGCAGGTCTTCCTGTCTTAGGAAAAATGTTTAAGACACAAAAGCAAGCTGTTCTTTGGAAGCACCTATTTCTCTCCATTGACTACACAGGTGCTTAAATGAGTAATTTAAACTGGGTGCAACTTTATACCAATGAGGGTAGGGGAGAAAAAACAGTCTTTTATGCTGTCTTCCAGTGTCACAACATAATTGTTGGAGTTTTATATTTTGTATGAAATTTGCTATAGAATTGTGGATATTATTCACTAGTCCATGTTATGTGGAGATGAACCTTTGGATGGTTAAGGGCAAAATATTTTATCTTACTGTAAGCTGTTGGCAGTGGTGACCACACTTCAGTGTCCTTTCTAGATCTTTACTCATAACATTTCTTTGGCACAATCAAAGTGAATCTGCACATCTCACACCTAGAAGAAGCCATTCCCTCGTAGTAATATTTAATACTTCAAATGTAATAGGTTCATTTAAAGACCTTATTAAAAACCACTCTGTTTTGTTAGTCTATTGGATTGTCTGAAGATGATGAAGCCCTCTACATAGTCACTCACTAGTATGACATGGAGCAAGAGCTTGTATACAAATTAATGTGGTTCAAACAGGAACTCATCTCCCTGATCTCCAGGTAAAACTCCCCATCAGTTGCAACTGGATCCTGAACAGGGAATAACATCAGTCAGGCACAACGATGACCTGGGTGTCCTTGCAAAGCTCACACACTTTTTGATTTCATCCACTGTTAACAAAGCCTTTCCCATTTACAAAGCCTTTCCCATTTGCATCCCGTCACTGCTGAAATAGTAATAACCAAACAGGAGTTTGGGTTTTGATTCTTCTCAGTCCTGAACTTTACATGGTCATTTACTCTGATGCAAATTAATGCAGACACTGCTACCGTGAGCAGAGATCCTGCTGCAGCCAGCTGCAGGCCTAAGGTGCAAGGATGTTAAGAAGAGATAGTAACTTTTATTAGACTAAGGGATACAACTGGAAACACAGACAAGCTTTGCAGTTCAGAGCCCCTTCATCAGTCTGAAAGTTTGTACCCTTTTCTAATGTTATGTGGTTAAAACATCACAGACAATGTTAAATAAGTACAAGCCAAAGAGAGAAGGACCTTCATATTTCTAAACAAGTGGACAAATCTTCAGGTGTCTGTATTTTGCCCAAGGTTTCAGTACTGCTCCAAGCCAGCAGTATTCATATCCTTCCTCTGGAGTCTGTAAGGCACATTCATTACCTATAACAGGGGATGATGACAGTGACCAACTTTTATGAAGAGCTTGGAGACTACCAATGTAAACATACCCTGGGAGCAGGATGTCTCAGGGCTATTATTAGTATTTCATGAACTCAATATTTGTCCATCCCATCACTCCAGACATGCCTGTCACCTTTTCATAAGGGATCTGCTCTAGCCTCCCAAGACCATCAACTGCTCTCACATTTTTGCTTCTACCACATCTCACTCACATCAAAGGATCACAAGCTGTGGGAAAAGCATCTGCCTACTTTAGATTGTCCTAATAACCTGACAGATGTTTTCACTCTTGTCCACTAATTCTTTTATTTGAAGAACAATGAATACTAGTTCTCTGTTCATTAAACCTTCCACTTCAGACATGATTAGACATCTAGCACCTCAACCTAGCTTTTATTTTCTGTCTCCTTTGTTTCTGGATAGACTGGATCCATAATTTATTAGCCTTAGTGTCCTCCACTGTATATTTTCCACTTTTATCATCTCTTTTTCTGAGACAGAGAAATGCACTAGAGGTGCATCATGTAGTTTATGTGGCAATGTGATAATATTTTACATTTTGTGATTCCTTCCTAATAATTCCTAATACTGACATAGCCCTTTTGGCTGAGCATTCAACCAATGTATTTCTTTTTAACACAGAATATGTAGTGATGAGATAGATGGCGGTACAATGACCATCCAGAAAGCCATACAACTTCTGTGCTCCTCTGATGACAAATACCAGGCTATGGGTGCTTACTACCTCCAGCACACCTGCTTCCAGGATGAGTCTGCCAAGCAAGAGGTGAGCAAACTCCTTCAGAAATCTGCTGTCACACTGGATGTGATGGCACATGAGATGGCTGAAACTGGTTTTCCTCAGTACCAAGGATCAATAGCTCCCCTTGATTTTCATGATGGAGTCTTGTACCTCATTAGTTATACTCAGGAATTAATTAAGTAGATTTTCAACTATTAGTGGCCACTTTCTCTTAACAGCAGTCAGTCAGGATTTTAACACAGGGGAATAAGCAGCAGAGGCGACTGTGTCCACATTATCACGTTAAGCTGCTGTGACACATATTGATGGGTTTTGGTGATACAGAAGCAACCATCCAGATGCAGTATCCTCTTCTGGATGCAATTGCACCTGGTTCCACATTTTCTATCTCAGACCTGCAGTGTCAGAGCCACACAAAATTGCCCTAAATCCCACTGTGATCTTCATTGTGCATTGCTCAGTGACATTTCAGACATTTTCAACCATCTAAGCCAATGGGTTAATTAGTAATCATGTACAAAAATATTTGATCAAACAGAAGCCCTTCTTATAGCACAGCTTATTTTTCTTATGCTCCTACTCTCCAGTTACTAAATTTATGCCACCATGCAGCAAAGGAAGCAGTCTCAAGGATGGATCTGCTGTCAAAAAAGTTTTTGCACACTGTGCAAACACGGGTTTATCAAGATGCCATCCCTATAGAGGTGGTTTTCCTTTTCCTGGCACTATAGTGGAGCTGGACATGCTGGCACAGTGTGGGGATGTACCTTTATGCCCTTGCTGTGGCTGAACTGAGTGCAAGTACCCCAGCCCACGTTACAGCTGCAAATTGTGGGGTGGCCACACCCTTCGTTACCGTTGAAAATACTCTCTGAGCACTGGCCTGTCCCATTGCTTCCCAGAAAGATGTGTCAGAGCAGGTATGTGAGTCATCCAAGCACACGCTTGTTTTCTTTCCTCTCTAAAAGGTGCTCATATACTTTCTATTGTCAGCAAATCTCCAGCTGATGGGTTGGTTTGTGCCAGGATGGGCTCCATGTGGGGTTGTGTCCCTGGGAGACCTGGTACAGAGGACATCCTGAGTGGGAACCCTAATCATTTTGAAGAGCTCAGCTGGAGGAATCTGCCTTCAAACCTCCCTGGCATGTGTATGTGTGTGGTGTCCTGCAGGTCGGGGCTCACACCCTTTCTGGTGCTGCCCCTATTGAGTGCTGGAATATGGCCCAGTACTGCTCCTGGCTGACCTCAAGGGTGTTTACACTGTACTGTGACCATCCCTCTAAGCTCAGCCTGTGATTTCAGGATGCAGATAAATTACCATATCATGTCATTATATTGCTACAAGTGGCCTCTACAGATAGGCAAAGCGACATTTTCACCTGATGCAAACTGGTGGAGGTAGGTGAAAGTTTGTGGGAGCAAGCACATTTACATCAGCAAAGGATTCAGTCCATGGCCATTACTCATAGATATCCACTTCTAGAGTTTAAGCTCCAACCTCAAGGCCAGCACCTTTGTGCTCATGACCTATGGCCTGAACCAGATATGCCATCTGCAAGCTCTAGCCATCCTTTACTGCCAAGTCTGAGTATGTGTCATGTTGACTCCTTGCATTGCTGTGACAGTTCTTGTTGTCCCTGTCCCAGCAATGCTCTGCACACCATCCTTATAGCAGCATGTCTTTCCTGATATAGGTCTATCGGCTGGGGGGAATCGCCAAGCTCGTCGAGCTGCTCCGCAGCACAAACCAGAATGTACAGCGGGCAGCAGCTGGAGCCCTCCGAAATTTGGTCTTCAAGAATCCAACCAACAAGATAGAAACCCGGCGGCAGAATGGGATAAGGGAGTGTGTGAGCCTCCTACGGAGGACAGGGAACACTGAAATTCAGAAACAACTGACAGGTACGCAGCAGACTGCTGAGCCCTCGGCAGGGATCATGCTTCTCCCTGCCTGTGGTCCATGTTGCTCCAGCACATGAAGGCCCAGTAGCCATGGTGTTGCCATATGACAAAAAGGGTATTTTATGCTCCTGTCACACCAGATGATAACCTAAAACAGAAGGCAGAGGAGGTCATGGCCCTTTGATGTCTTGTAAGGGTTCTTCACATCATAAGTGCCCACTGGGGAAGCACCTGCCCCAGGTTTCCCTCAACAGCTGTGGTCACCCTGTCATTCCTGTACCTTCCTGTACCCCTGGCCCCCATGCTGTTCCCAGGGAAGGCTAAGGGTGCTGGCAATCCCAATAGGGTTGAGCAGGTTATCTCACTGGTGTCTCACCTTTTCTTGAAAGACTGATATGAATTTGTTGGTGCAGGTCACCCTCAGCTGTGACTGAGTTCTTGTGTGCAAGCCTTTATGAGATGTCTAACCCCTGAAACCTAATGGCAATAAACACCAATTCTGGGAGGAGAGAGAATGCTTAGATACCCACCTCCACATGATACCATGCTCCTGGTGCCCATCCTGCCTGTCTCCCATAGGGATGGACAGAGACTAAGGTATAGGGCAGTTTCTGCACCCTTAGTTCAAAGAGGGATGGAGTGAAGAAGGAGTTTGTGGCTGGAATTCACTCTGACCTAAAGAAAGTTTCTAATGCGTGGTGACCCTCTGCTTGAGCTTGTCTCCCACCTCCTTCCTAGGACTGCTCTGGAACCTCTCCTCCACTGATGAATTAAAAGAAGAGTTGATACAGGAGGCCCTCCCTGTCTTGACAGACTGTGTTATCATCCCTTTCTCTGGCTGGTCTGACGGCAGCTGCAATAGGACAAGAGAAATTATTGACCCAGAAGTATTCTTCAATGCTACAGGGTGTTTGAGGTGAGTCATCAAGCAGGGACTTACTGTTGCTTGTATCTGTTGACAAAAGCTGAAGCTGTCTAAATCCTCTTACAATAAGTTAAAGACATGCTTACTGCAATTGTATTAACGAAAAATTCTCCTTGAGAAAGTTTTCCTGACTAAGGGAAGGTGCAGAAAAAAATCTAAGTTGCTTTGTCACAAGAGAGCTGCAATACTGAAACCTGACAGTGTTCAGCTCAGACCAGGAAATTTGTCACTTTTCGCCTTTAGATTTTTTGAGGCTTCCAGAGAAAATTTTGGTTGCTAGAAAACAAACTGGTTTTAGGTGACAAAAAGACCGAATCCTCTACACGGGGAAAACAAGCATTTTCCCACTGATTTTAATACCTGTTTTATTATGGAACAGTCCCATAGTCCTGGACTTTTCCTGGCTCCTTCCATCAGACAGTTCAGCTAAAAACAGGAAGTGCAGACTGAGCCCGGAGTAGTTTATTTTTTTCACAGGAAAGCCAAAGACCTTTTATAGAGGATATTCGCCCTGACTTGCTGTTTCTCCTACCACCCTCCTCCACTTGGATGCAAGCTCCTTGTCTCACTGAGAACAAGTGAGGAAAAAAAAAAAAAACAACTGTATAATTAGGTACTTTCATCAACTGAAGCTCTCCCTGAGGGAGCGCAGCGCCAACCACACCCTTACCAGACATGCAGCTAGTAGGAGCTGTATCTGCTTATGAAACGAAATGGGTGAATATGGTAGGGGCCTTTTGAGACGTGATACTATCATCTTCTGTGGCTGGGAACTGTGTCTGAAAGATAGCCATTGCTGCTCCCTTCCCTGTCTTGGAAGACACCTTCCCCATGCAGTTGCATGTTGGGATGTGTGGTGTATGTTGCATATGAGGTGCTTCAGTTTTAAGACCATCTCAACGCACCGATGCCACAGAATATCCCATTAAAAAGAAGGAAAGAGTATGATGATAGCTTGTGAAAGGAGGTCTCCATGGAGTTTAACTCAAGGCAGGCTCTGTCTCCTGAGACTTATCACAGTCTGTGACAGTAATATCCAACAACCCTGGTGAAGACTGCCAGATGCAGGTCAGCAAGGGAGCTCAAAAGGCTGGGGGGAGCAGGACTGGGGAGCAAGCCAAGTAAGGAAAGCAGGGTAGTTGGGTCCAGAGCCCTGCTCCGAGGGGTGAGCCTGGATTGCTCTGACTCACTGCCCTGCCACATCATAATGCAGAGATGAGAACAGCCTTGGGTTTGCCCTGGGCTTGAGCCATTGCTGCTCAAGCATTTCTGGATTGCAGATGAATTCATGTTAATGAGGAGGCTGCAAATCACAGTGAACATCAAATCCAGTTCTGGAATGCCTGGAGTGAATATCTCACAATGACTGCCAACCTCTCTTTGTTTTTCATTTGCAAGCTACAAGGCAATAAAACAGGGAAGAAAAAAAAAACACAACAAAACAACAAAAAAATATTTCCTGTTACTGGAAAAACTCCCTGTCCTGGTAGCAACCAGTACTCAGGAATACATTACAACATTACAAACTGGTCAGTCCCTCTGGTCAGATTGATTGCTGCTCTTCAGCATCTCTGCCCCCGTTTCCCATGCAAATATTGCTGTTGACCCTGCATAGCTCCATGCTTACAACCATATAGACCTTCCTGATTTTCACAACAATCCCAGATGATCTTTATTCAGTCTTCTCTTTGGAAACATCTCCATGGAGGCAATGAGTCTGTGTAATGCACATGCATAGCCTCTAAGGGAAAATATTGCTGATAGTTACTCTCACTAGGAGGATGTCTTCTATGCGAAGTTACTTAACAGGACATTTTCCTAGATGAAATCAGTCTTAAAGAGCAACAAGAGAACTATGCACCAGTAGTCCTACAAAAGGCCTCTAAAGTGAGAGCAGTACACCAGCCTTGCTGAATCTACAAAAATATCCTTAAATTCAATTACAGGCATAGGCAGAATAGAGCCCATAGAGACTAGTAAGTGAACCCAACTAATCCTCTCTCCTTCTTCTCTCCTGACATGCTCTGCAATGGCTTTCTTCAGAAATTTGAGTTCTGCAGACATGGGGCGACAGACCATGAGGAATTACCCTGGCTTGATCGATTCAGTCATGACTTACGCCCAGAACTGTGTGGCTTCTAACCGACCTGATGATAAGGTACCAGATGCTCACCCCGAGCTGTTTGCTAGAGTTCAGGCCCATAGTTAATAATTGCAACTTTGGGAATATCTCCAAATCCCATTCAAACAAACACAAGAGGGGACTGGACTCTTTGTGCCTGCCCTTTTCCTTCCAAATCCCATGTGATCTGTTGTAGGATTGCAAGTCCTCTGTGCTCTGGGCCTGAAGTAGAGGTGGGTTTTACAATTTCCCTTTACCAAACACAGAGACACAGCAAAATGTTTTGGCTCCTGAGCCCCCAGTATGCTTTCCTCCCTTCCCCTCCCACCTTGAGATCCTTCCAGCATCTTAACCTCCATGTCTTGCTCTTCCCACCACCACATGTCTCCATCCAGCAGGACTCAAGTATATAAACCCCAGATTGGCATCACATTCAGCCAGGACCCAGGAGGTGTCAGTCCCCTAACTGTGACTCTGATTGCTACATGTAAGCAGCACTTACCTTGGACAAAATAGTGTTTATAGCCACATTTTCAGGGGTTCAACACCTGTGATACTAGCCAGACATCCCAAAGTCCTCAATACCCATCAAAATACCAAAATCATTTCAAATGAGCTGAGGACTGAGCAAATGCTCTTTTGGGGACAGCTTTCGCAAGAAGACTGGTTTCAGCAGCACATACTGAACACAGCTCTTTAGAAATGTAACCACATGTTTTGGTGTTGGTTACAGGTATCTAGTGAAAATTCTCCATTGATCTTTCCATTGGGCACTCTGACCTCCACGTAAAGGAGGCTTAAAAGCCTGTTCTTCATAAAAAGTGTCCCCTAATCTGTAGCTGTGACTTGGATAAAGTCATTGAAAGTGGACTATGGCAAGAGGAAGACTTTCAAGAGTTGGCATTTCATAGTGGGCAGTTTGATATAACCACCCTCTGCACTCTCTTTTCCTGTTTATCAACTTGTCTGTGACAGTGGGACCTAACAAGGTTCACTGAATCAGCTCACTGAGATCCACAATATAGCATTTGGGCTACATGGCCTTCATTCATGTCTAGTCTACCTCCTTCTTCCTTCCCATCCATTGCTATCTTAAGCAGGGTCAGGAACTTATGTTGTACAACTGCTAAAAAAGCTAATTATGGCATGGTATATATCCTCTCCATAGCTATAGCACATGCTGCTCCATATTTTTCTGCCTAATGTGATGCTTGCATTTTTATTCTGGGGGTGATTTCAGTCTGTGGAGAATTGCATCTGCATCCTGCACAACCTTTCCTACCGCCTGGATGCTGAAGTTCCCAACAAATACACCCAACTAAACCACATGGCCCGGAGTGTTTATATGGACAAAACTCTCACAGGCTGTTTCAACAGCAGAAGTGGTAAAATGGAGGTAAGATGTGCCGCAGAGCCTTGGAAATGTAATATTCAGTCCCAGGCAGGGACTGCAAGCAAAGAGGAGGATCTGAGCTTCCAGTTTCTCATCTCTTTGTAGAATGATGAGTACGGTGTCCCCCTTCCTGAGGAGGATTTTAAACCCAAAGGACCCAGCTGGCTTTACCACTCTGATGCCATCCGCACCTACTTGTCCCTGATGGATCAGAGCAAGAAGGATGCCACCCTGGAAGCTTGTGCTGGAGCTCTGCAGAACCTCACTGCGAGCCGAGGGCTGGTAAGAACTCCTCTCTCTTCTGCATATGCGCAGCTGAATGCATCAGCACTTTACAGTAATCAGAAAGGAAAATGTCCTCCTTAAACGTCAGGGCACTATTGCAAGTCTTTCCACAGTGGATGCTCCAGCTGAGGTATTTATTAATGCTAGAAATAGGGTCTCATGGGGACTGTAGTCAGTATCCCAAGGGTCTATCCCAGATCCATACACTGGGTTTCCAGGTTTCCCCAGTCTGATGGTCATACTACTAGCACCCACTGGTATTGGCACCCACCACAGCAGTGAGGATGTGCCCAGATGTGCCCATGTCAACAGATGTCATTAAAGGAGAGAGAAAGGATGTGCGTGCACCACTACCTGTGTGTGTTTTTTTAAGTGGGAGGTGGCTCTAATAACAGGGTGGGATGTGCTGTGGATTGTGGCTTGTCCTCACATCAGACAGAGCTGCTTGTAAAATAGCCCTGACAGATGTCCTAAGCCATAGGTATGGCAGTGTGGAGGTGACAGGGGCTGCGTGACAGTGAGTATTGCAGCAGCTAGGGCACAGTGAGGGACACGTCACGACAGCAGCTCTGCTGTGCCCAGTATCACTACTCTGGGCATGTCCTTGCAGGCTGCGTTCACGTGGACAAACCTCAACTTGTCTGTTTGTGTCGAACTTCATCAATTCCAATTTAAATGAGATGGCTAGGGAGATAAAGAGATAATTATTTCATACGTAGGAGAGGTGTGTCACGTGTGCGAAGTGTTCCACCCAGAAACATGGAGTGACTCACGAAAGGAGCCTTCGCTGCTAGGACAGCATTAACCTGCCAGCTCTGATCTGCTGGGATATTGTTACGAGTCTATCAATGTGAAATACTTCGGGAACTTTTTTTTTTGTCGTTTAACTAAGCAGTGCCACTAACAACAAAGTGGAGAGAGGTTGTCACAGTATGAGTAGAGCTGATCAGGAAAATAGGGCTGGAGATATGTGCCCCATGGAAATAAAAAGCCTTTCAGCAATCAACATCATTACACAAGAATATCTTTTGGGCAAGGGGGAAGAAAACAAACAAGAAAAAAAACCAGCTCTGACAGTGTTGAAGCAACTTATTTCAGCCTTCTGGTTGGAATTTGCCTGGATGTGCAGAAGTGGCTTCTCCTTTCAAGGGTCTTATGCCATCTCAGAGCTAGAGTTGTGATGGGTTGCTGGGTTTGCTGTCACCTGAAGGAAAGCGAAGCAGGGGACAAGCTTACAAAGTTTACTGTAATCTTCTAGCTTATAGAGGATGGCTCCAAATCTCTTCTCAGACTCCACTTTACACATCCCAGTCCTGCTGGTGTGAATCTGTAACATGGCACATGTGCCTCCTGGAGCATGGGAAGAAAATTTGGTCTCATCCCACTGGAAGAGAGCTGTCTTCCAGCCCATTCCCTCCATTTCCATGTCACTGTTGATGGACACTAATGGTTCAACAATCTCCAGCAGCCTTTCTGGTGGGGCAGTAGCTGAGAAGTTCAGTTTAAACTCTATTAATAAGAGGGCAATATATTAAGGGTGTGTGCTTCAATGTCCATGAACACTCATCTGCATTGGCTACATCCTGAGATCTTCTAGATTTACATAAGTAAACATGAGATCAGGATCCAAGAAGAGTAATTTTGGTGTTCAGATTGTTTTTTAAATGTATCTATTAGCTGTTCCTATTCCACCACAGCCTATTACTTGTAGCAAGCAGGGAGCTGCAAAGGTGTTGTGAAGGGCAAGAGAAACATGGACATGGAGGTAGAACTTCTCCAGCTTTTGAGAATATCAGTTGGGTTAACAACTGTCCCTAGTCAGGCTCCAGAAAGAGGACAGAAGTACCAGTTGCTTCACAGAAGATGAGAAGTTGACTTTGCAAATGTCTGTGGAGAAGAGGGGTAAATGAAAAAGTAAGTGGGACTATGGTAGCAGAAGAAGGTATTATAGAGATGCTTATTTTATAGTGTAGTCATGTTTGTCTGGCCCGTACATCATTCAAGTTGTTTCCTCCTGACTTTAGAAGTCATGAGACATCTCTGTTCTGTCTCCTAGATGTCCAATGCAATGAGCCAATTGATTGGTTTGAAGGAAAAAGGTTTGCCTCGCATAGCACGGCTCCTACAGTCCAACAGCTCTGAAGTTGTCCGGTCTGGGGCTTCTTTGCTGAGCAACATGTCCCGGCATCCTGTTCTCCACAAAACCATGGGTAAGTAATTTCCACCGCAGTGGATTCCAGAACAATATCTAGTTTCTAACTTTCTAATATCTGCCCATCTTGCTTTTTAAACCCCATAACAGGACTCCAAAATTGGTGCAAGGCAGTGTCATTTCTTGTGGCCAAAAGGACAATTACAGGTGGTATCTGCAGGCTTAATTAACAAAATGTGTCCTATCTCAAAGTCTCTAATAGCATGTGGTATACTTTATAGACAATGACAAATCTGCAGGATCGTAAGGATGATAGTGTTTTGGGAACTAAGTTGGACTTCACTACCCATGACCAACATCATTGCCCTTCCAAAGGCCTGCAGCACTCGTTTTGTCTCTGAAAATCAAGTGATGACTATTATGCCATTACTGTCCAACATTATTTGTGTCTTCTTCCAGAGATAACACTGCATTCTTGCACTGAATAGTGCTAACACAAATAGTATCATTCACTTGTGCTAGGTTTTATTTAAATGTTGATTGGAATGTTCCACCTCTTTAGCTCACCAGGTGCTCCCAGATGTATCACGTCTCCTGTCATTCCAGTCTGGAAATACCAACAGCTATGGCGAGATCATGACATCAGCTTGTTACACTCTGAGGAACCTCATCATGTCCAACCCACATCTGGGAAAATCTTACTTGACAAGCAACATGCTAAATAATGTAGTAAGCCTGTGTCGAAATGGGTGAGTTTGGGGCAGAAGGCACAGAGAGGGTCATGCGTAGACATTTTTGAGCCCATACACTCTGTGCAAAGCCAGATTAACCTCAGAGCCTTCTCAACACCCTCCAGAGCCATAGTAAAGCATTATTCTTTTCCTGTTCTGTTAAATTGAGAGTCAAAAATATTCAGGCATGTTGGTAGATAGAAATCCTCAGCACTGGGTTCTTGGAAACAGGCATGGGCCATCCAGGGTGGGATTTGTAAAGGGGCCTCAGGAAATTTGCTGGTTGAATTTTAAGAAATCCTAAAAAGAACTGAAGCACCAACATCTTAAACCCTTTTAAAATCTCAGCCCTCAAAACAGGGGATATTAATATGTAGCCTGACTGCCTAGCACCTGGGCTTCCCTCTCACAGCTTCCTGCAAACCTTATCATGAAGCTGAGGTCTGAGATTCAAGCACTGCTGATACACTGGGGTTGTGCTTAGCTTTAATGTTCAGATTTGTTCATCTTTCTGTTGAAACATCTACCTCAGGTGACAAAGATGCAGTTGTGATGATACATATATATATGTACCATTATAAGTACCTCCCCTGCTCTACTCATATATTTTAAAATAACTGAGCAATCTCAACATATTTTACCAATTTTTCTTTTAGGACTTGGTTTGAGTTTTGGTGGTAGTAATTCTGTCCTGCTTGTTATCCATACTCCCTACAGCCCAGTGCAAAAGCTTGTCAACCCTTGCCAACTTGTATGTTCATTTCTGGCCAAACCGGTGCTAAACTTACATGATCTTTGACCATGTATTCTCCTTCTTAGACTTTCATCTTTCCTATCATGTCCTTCTTTTAAAATACCTTATACAAGTAACCTATTGTTTTCTGTTGTGAAAAGACATTTGCATGCCTTCTCCATCATCCTTTGATAAACCACTTACAATCCATCACTTGTTTCATGGCAGCAGAGGACTCAGTCATTAGAAGTGGTTTCCTTGTTTAGGTTGAATCTCAGCCAATGAACATCGGTCAGTTTGCTGCTTTTATATGCTTCCACTCTACAACAAGCCCAGTTAACATGAAACCAATCCCTCTTCTAAGTCTTCATTGTTTTGAATGGTATTTACTTCTGCCTATAGTCCTGCTTTGGATCCCTCAGACCAGTCGTCAGCTAATTTTCTACTTCAGCAAAGTGTTGCACAACTGGGATTGTGTGTACGTTAATTGTCTTGACTGCTTTGTGTGATGAGCTTTGTTTGCAATGACTCACTAAACTGTAAGGAGTTACTAAACTCTGGGGATGTGTTCAGTGTGTTTCTTCTGTCTGTATCACAAATTCCTTCTGAGAAACTCCTCAGTTCTTACAATGTCCAAAACCCGAATTGTTCCTTTTCCTCCATTAATCATTTCTGTCCCCAAAAGTTTTTATGCTCTCAATTTTTAGGAAAGAAAGACAATTTAAAGCCAGGGCTAATCTTAACTTATTCGAGCCATATCACTTCAGGCTGTTCCCATAGAGCACATGTGAAAGAGACCTCCCCTCTAGAGAATCAGACACTTGCTAGCTCCCAAGTTATCTAACTTTTCCCACTTTCCTGTGTAGCCTGTGAAGATAAACAAGAAATTTTAGGGTGGGATTTGTCCAGTCCTACATCAGAAGGAGCCTCACCCACTCCCTGATGGTAATAACTAGATCCAACACCTTTACTGGGGGCTGTTGCCTGGGTTGGATGCAGACCCTATGCTCCCCACACTGATGCTGAATGTGGTGAGTCCCACACTACCAACCTCCTCTGTCCCAGCACCACAGCCAGCAGAAACAGAGAACAGATGAGGTCTCAGTGGTGACCAAATCACCATGGAGAACACCATGCCATGTTGCACCCTGTTAGTACTTTGCAGAGTTTTCTCTGTTAATCTGCCTCAGTTTCCCTGTGGACACGCTTCCCTCACCTCCAGCACTGGTGTTGGTTTGATCGGTGTGTTTCTTCTGCCACCCAACAAATCTTTACCTATATTTTTGAACTGGTCTCTCATTGCATTTGAAGCTGTAAATCATTAGTTTAACATGCTCAAATAATTTTATATTCATATTTTAGTAAGAGCTTCCAGGTTACAGACAAGTAAGTTATGGAACTTTGCCTTTCCTGTGTTCTTCTCAAATGCCAGCCAGCACTCCTCAAAGCTGAGGTTTCTTCTTCTTGATGTTTCTTGTAGCTGTATTCTGAGTGAAAAGCGTAAATGGTTCAGCAGTTTATCTGATAGCTGTGGTTTCTTCTCCTTCCTGGAGCATCCCAATTAAATAATTGTTTCCACCTCCTGCATATAACCTCATCTATGACACGGGCTTGGTGGTGATGGTGTTTGCTCACTCTTTGTTATGTTTAATCCAAGTTGACAAAATACTGAATATTACCTTCTCTTTTTGTTGGTGTTTCTGAAAATCAAGCTACTCTTACTGATTTATTGTGATGTCTGATGTCCTTTTCATCTTTGCTCTCCAACTATCTGAAAAATGTTCTTCTGCTCATTTGCGACAGTATTTCACTAATAAAAATTATCATTTTTCTCAATAATTCTACTTGCTGTACTAAAAGCTTTTCTTCAAAATCTCTTTCTGTACTTTAGAGCATCAGATTTGCAGTTCATCTCACAATCCCTTTATCACTGATTTGTTTCAGTTTCTCTTTGTTCACTTTTCACACCTTTTCTATTGTACAATTTAATTCTGCAGTTTAATTCTACTACATCATTTTAACAAAATTCATCTTTCACAAAACTGAGGTCTTTCACTGATTCTTTTCTGTGGAAGAGAGTTTTTTTTTCATCCACACATATCCAATTTCCCATTTCTTCCAAAGATTGCACCTTGATATCGATTTTATAAACTTAAGATATCCTGAAGAAATCCTTCTTCCAAGAATTCCTTGGCATGTCCTGTGACAAACATAAGGTTCTTGATGTTTTTGTCCTTTGAGGAAACATTATTTTCCCCCATTATTGGATATGCATGTACGAAATCTTTGCCTTTTTGCTGCTCTCATGCTTACTTCCCTGCCCCACTATCTCCGTCTGATCAGGTTAGGTTCTTGTTTGTGTTTTGTTGAGTCGATAGTTTTTTGGATGACTGCTGCCACTGCCACCAGTGGATACCTTCCTTGTTGTCTTTCAACAAATTTTTACAAGTAATTCTATTTGTAAAAAACAGACTATCCTTAAAATCAAATTTGATTTTCAGGCAACTTGTTTTTAGGAAAGTTTTTCCCTAAATCATCTGTCCTTGGTATTCTGCTCCATGTTATACACTGCTATAGTCACCACTATTCCCAGCACTTTTGTTTAGGATATGCTGCTTTAAATAGTGAAACTGTTATCACAGCTCCATCAGTTCATGTTTAATCTTTTTATACCTAAATAGTAGCAGTAGATGCTGTATGAAGCAGAATCAGTATCATCCTTCAAATTAAGACTGGAGAAATTCTTTCATCTGAATTTGTAGATGGCTCAGATACCAGATGCTGGTAATTTTGATTTGAAAAGAAAAAATCTTTTGAAGTATGCTCTGAAGACATAATTGCAAAAAGTATGCATTTGGCATCATTAGAAGCAAATTATAAAAAAAAGAGAAAATTACTCTAGCTTAGAAAGAGAAACAACATGAAACAACATATCCTTGAAAGAGTGTCCAGGACATGTACTGACCATCTAATCATAGATACATTTGGATTTATTGCTTTTTAATGGCTTTTCAGCCACAAACAACATTTCAGCCACAAAATTTTTTTTAAACATAGTCATTCTTGTAACCGGGCATAGGATGGTTATAACCAGAGAAGTGATTTTTGCAATAAAACCTACTTCTTCTGTCCAAAAACATTGCTCAAGAATTTCTGATTGTCTGCAGCACCCCCACTCAATACCCACACAATACCAATGTGTATGAGCTGCACAGTCCCTTTGGAATTTATGACCAAGTTGAACTTGCTAATTTCTTTAGTAACAACTGCTGTGTATGTTAGAGAAATGTGCCTAAATTTACTGAATGCAATCACATTCCTGTCCTTTCACACTCAGAGTATGGTGCTTGCTGGTCCCAGATTCTTGATGACCACTGTCAGTCCCATTTCTCATGGCCTGATGAGGACTGTTTTGAGGACACAATGTTTTGTGAAGTTGTATCATACAGAGAGGGTCCCAAGTCTGGTCTCATACCTCTCCATCACCCTGGCCAAGACAGGCTGGGGCTGTTGCACTGAACACAGGTCAGGAGTCTCCCACAGACAGGACGAGGTCCAGGAGATCAGGAGCGGCGATAAAAACCAGCAAGAAGGTTTATATCTAGGCTGTTGTATGAAATGTTCCAAAATTATAAAAGGTACTGCTATGACTCATGGTTTCGGAGCTGTTATGTGAGCAAGTATCTATTAACTTGTGCTGAGTAAGGACTTATGGTTGCAGATTTGTTATTACAAATGCCGCCATCTCCGTGCTCACCAGGCAGCACAGAGCCCATTCCTCTGCTGCTCTCCTGAGAGATTCGCCCACACTGCCCCTACAGGCTCCAGGCAAGGATTGGCACCATTTCCCTTGTCTTTCACTCTCCCAGATTTCACACTCCAGAAACACTCCTTCAACTCAGTTTAATGCTCATTTTTCCACTCAAGTCCTCCCCTCTTTTTCATTTGTCCTGTTCTGGTCCCAGAGGTTGTTGTCATGTAACATTGCTGAGAGGGCAAGGAAGTTTTTATTGACAGTCCTCCATCAAGTCTAGTCAGCCTCCCAGCTGGAGATGGGATTATTTAAAGGCTGTCAGTAATGCATGTGGGCTGCTGCTCTGTGGCCTGCCATAATTCACTGGGGTTGCTTTCATCTTCCCAGCTCCTGTCCAAAAGCAGCCGAAGCTGCTCGCCTCCTCCTGACAGATCTTTGGTCGAACAGGGAGCTCCAGAGTGTGCTCAAGCAGGTAAGGAAAACACTTCTGCTTTTCGGCTGACAAGAACAACCCTGGTCTTGACTCACTCGCTGAAGACAGTGAGTTTGCAAAGGCCATGATTCAGCAGCGAGTACAGGCAGTGGCTGGGGAGGAGCCCGGGGTGCTGGGAGGACCACAATGCTCCCAGCACACAGGCACCCACCTAAGATCCAAGCAAGAGGCAGCGAGTCACTACCACAGCTGCCAGGACTGACTTTAGGGACCAAGTGGACAGCAGCGTGGCTGTGTCGGGCAGCTTGCACCCTAGGGAGGATGCTAGCTTAGGTGGGCTCTTCCATGATGCTCCTGGAGTCAACGCTGTCCTGTGTGCATGGCATTGCTCTCTGCTGAGAACACACCTGGATGTTTTGCACTAGCTTGGGATATTCCCTTCAACTGCAGTCCGTCATGTAGGATCAGCGTGTCCCAACAGATCCCTGGCAAGCTTCCTTCTCTCTTTCCCTCCATTTTCTTCTGTGTCCATAATCCTACCCTGTGGTTACATCACCCCTACAGTCAGGGTAATCTTTTAAACCAAGAAGAGGAGTATTTAGGATTTGGTTTGCTCCCTGCAACAGAAACTGTGAAAGTGCAGAGCCAGATAGGGCACCAAGCCAGCTTCCAGCTCCCAGTGGCTTTCTTTGAACAAGCTGGGTTTTTCCAACTCAACAGCAGCAGCACCTGCAGAGAGTAAAAGGCCAAATTAAAGAGAAGAAGTAACATCCACAAAGGGGAGTACCCTGGGGGCAGGAAGGCAGAGAGTACCTAAATACCATTCTTATATTAACGGTTAGGGGCTTTCTCCATAGGAGCTTGTGTAGCTTTGTGCCAGGCTCTGCTCAGGAGCCTGTGCCAACTCATTTTGATGTAACGGAGTCACTCCTGTGTTCACACAGATGTTCATTGCATAGGTACACATCAGACGAGAAGGATGAGAGTCTGCAAGGATATATGCATCATGCATGTATCTTTGCTGTTTTTTTCCAGGATGAGGAATAAGATGAAATAATATTCAGTGAAGGATTAAACAAAGGTTTCCTCCAGTAAAGCTGGAGAAGTCCAGCACTTGGTGGATGGAAAACAATGCAAAGAAGATGAAGTCCATCAATAAGTGTGACGTTGAAGGCACACAGAGGGAGGACAAAGGAGGTTGTCTGAGAAGGAAGCACCCTTTTTATGTGGAGGATAGCTGTAGAAGTGGGGCAGGAGGCTCTCTCTCACAGCAATAGATAGCTATCAGTTTTGAAATTGATATGCACTCACTGCACTTCATATACATCTGCTTTTTCAGCAAGGATTTGATAAGAACATGATGGGATCTTTAGCTGGAACAACTTTCAGGACCCTCTCCTCCAGATTTTAGGAGCCTCTCCACATGTGTTCAGGCTGCAGGTGAGAATGTGGCCCTCATGCATGGGCAAGGGGTGTTTTGGGGGGCAAACAAGTGGTGCGTGAACCCATGAGCTCTGTGCTGTTTTTAATCTCCCCTAAAGTGGGTTTGTGAGATTTTCATCCCGTATCTTATCAGCCCGAACTGCAAAATGGTTTTTTCGATGAAAGGTCAGAAGTTGTGCAGTTCCTGGGTTTAGTGCAGATGTTGCCCACACTATGCAGCTGTGTATTTTAGACATGCTCAGCACAGATGCCATAGGACAAAGCTGCTGGGCTTAACTATGCCTCAAGTGTCTTTCTTACTTACTTTGCCAAGCCATAACTGATGAACTGCATTTTGCCAAATCCTCTCAGGTGGGGCTTTTCATAGGAATCTCTCTGACAGTACGTTCGTTCCTGAATTTTGAATAATGCTATCCAGATAGTGTCAGTAACATGCAGTTAATTCCAGCACATGCTACAGCATTAACCATCACCCTTAGGGATTTTTTGAGCACTTAATAATCCACCTGTAAGCCTCACATCAAAATTTGGAACTACCTGCTGTCATCTGAAAAATCCCAGTAGAGAAACCAGGTTAGAGAAATCATGGGCAGACTTTTCAGGGCATCATTAAGTTTTTTCCTTCAGTGTGAAATGAGGATTGAACTTGTAAGGTACTTTTGATTCATAATTCCCCCTGAAGGGAAAAGCTTTAAGCACTTTTCAAATATCTGATGTCTCTATGATGGGGATTGAGATTATCCAAAATGAATAATTTTCTCCCTTCCCCAACACACTCTTTGTGATCAAACTAAGCACAGTCCTCAGGTAAGAAAATGGTGCAAAAGCCCATTGCTTTCCTCTGCCCAGGTACAGATTTCACTTCTTGCTCTGTTGGGATGTTTTCACTGAGACTCAGAGGAGCATGGAAGTCTAAGGTGAAAAGCCACGGGGAGTACAGAAACTGGGTACAGGCCAAGAAAAAGATTAAAAGTTGGTTTTGAACATAATGAAAAGATTTCTTGAATGCTCTAATTACCTGGGCTTTTGGTTTTTCTTTGTTTTTCTCCATTTCAGAATTTGGAATTGGTTCATGTCCAGGAAGACAACCCTTTCACATTTACTTAGGATGTTAAAGATGTAGAGTGTTTCTGAGTTTAACTCAATGTAAAGCAAACTAAACATACGGATTTCATGTGGATGATACTGATATTTTTAAGCATTTTCTTCTTTTTAGGGGGACAAGGGACTTCTACTGAGGTTATACTTTCTTGATGTCAATAATTATTTTTTTTTGCAAAGAGTGTGTCTGTGTAACTATGTATGTGTCACTGTGTATGTGTGCATGCAGGCAACATACATGCGCACACATGGTGAGTAGGATCTTCCTCCAGGCTTAGTCCCCTGTCTTCCACCGAAAGTCGGTGTGAGTTGTGCAGTTTAACCCCCTTGCAGAGTTTTGTCCAATTCCACCTGATACATGCACCAAATACTGCCACACTAAAAACATGTCACAACCTATTTTTATCCACAAGTATAAAAACTGCCAATTTTAGGTTGAGTCCCCCATTGCATATGGCCATTATAAACAGATACACACAACAATACTCTTCTTTACAAAGGCTGGTTATTCCTAACATTTATAAACACAAGCTTCTTTCCTGCTTATGAATTTTTCTCCAATGAGCTCTTATAGTTATTAGTATTTTCTTTCCTCACACGTGAACTCTTTATTTCAAGAAGCAAACTGACATCTGCAAACTCTCTCCCGGGTCTCAGTAACCCTTCTCTGAAGCTGTATGTGAGGGGACAATTGCAACACAGCTACAGAGCATGAATATTACTGGGTCCCGAACCATTTTGAGCACCAGAACAACTCAATCTCGTGACTGTACCAGGACAACTGTGGCATTTGAGAAGCTGAGCTGGAGACAGGCAAAGTATTTTTCCCCTGGGATCACTGACTGCCACACAGGACTGAAAAAAGTGAGGGATGTGGCCTTTTTAATCAAATATTGTTTTTACTGATCAATGTAAAGAAACACTATTAATATGCAAAGGAATGTAAACACTTGTGTGAAGTCAGGTTTGGAAATATTTTATTTCTTGGGATCTTTAATTACATGAATCACCCTGTGATGCTAAGGCTGTGATAGGGGACTGCTGAGCTCATTTCAGGGCAACCCGCTTCTTATGACAGGAACCGTGTCATGAAAGAGGCTGATGTTCCTCTATCCAGAAGAAAAATATCCCCTACCTGTCCCCAGAGGGGACGCAGCTCAGATCCACAGGGAAAGGACCATCTGAGGATGCATGTGCTGGCTGTCCCACACACATGGTCATTGCTTCTTCAAACAGTGCGGAGGCACAGGATCCCATTTTGCAAATACCAGGGGTGCAGGAGGTGCTTGGGAAGGATGAATTATGAGCCTGGAAACAGGAAGAAAGCCTCATTTTTTGCAAGTGCCAAATGCCTAAATTGGTGGAAATTATGATGTCCCCATTCACTTCACAGAAATGGGGTGATTTGTGCCCACTAAAGAACCGTCCATGAAGTCCAGATTTGCTATGACACAGCTCTAGAGCTACAAAATGTGGTCCACTTGTTCATCCCCTGTTTAGACCATAGGGAGTGCATGTCCACAGAAGGTGATCATTTTCCAGCTGGTTTTTCTCTTGGACTACAAAGGGTGGCTTAATCTTGTGCACTTTAATGAGCAGTAACTATTTGCTTGCCTTCACCCACGTTCAGTCGAGAGCTTTCTGCGCCAAGCTCCCAGCCAAATGAGAAAGAAAAAAAAAAAAGCACCTTTGAAGTGGAGAGCTAGAACCAGGTGAATCCAGTAGGACAGTTTCAGGAGCATTTAACAGCAGCAAAGGAGCCCCAGCCCATGGGCATGCCCTTGCTATACCTACCAATTCTTCCCTAGCTGGATGTATATTCTCAGATGCACAGTTCAAAATGTTTTCGGCAGGACCCAAGACTACAGATGTCCAAAATGGCTGCAGCATCCTACATGCAGGATTGTTACAGTTTTGGTGTAAAAAGTATGTTGCGTGCAATTTTACATTCAGATTTGTTCCTGTAATTACATATTCAACAGAAGTCCTGGGAGCTAATGTTTTTCTCCGTAAAATTAATTGGGGAAACCTAACTACAAAATGTAATAATGGAATATTGAGGAAATTCATTCTAATTGGCTATTATTTAGGCTTTAGTTTAAAACACTGCTGCTGCTTTCACAGGTAATGCAGTTTGCTGAATCACTGTATAAGGCACAAAGAGCTGTAGCTATACGATCATCATCTCACAATTAAATTTACAAGTACTGGAGATTTCATTATTAAGTGTTAGACTCAATGAGACAGATACATCATTCACATAAATTTTATTAAGTACAGCAAAGTTGTTTTTCCAAAGCTAATAAAATGATAGAAATAAAATCTGTCTCCATCTTCAGAGATCTTCAAAACATGACTGGGCACAGCCCTGAGCAATCTCATCTGGCTTTGACGTTATCCCTGCTTTGAGCTGGGCAGACCAGAGAGGTTTCCTCCAATCTAATTTTTTTTTTATGTTGCTGTATGTTACTGTTTTCATACCTCAAAATACAGCTAACGAGAGAGAGCAGCAGGCTGTGTGAATTGTAACCACTGGGCCATCCCAGGGCTATTTTGCAGCTACTTCTTCCCCAGGAAATTCTCTGATGCTCAACTCTATTTTCCTCTTAGTCTCTCTTTTTAAAATCTGGACTACAGACTCCACCCAAGTCACTGAAGTGACACTGATGCCCAATTGTGAGAAGAGAAAGGAAAATCAGACTTACCAGGGTCACTGCTATTGCTCATAACCAGCAGTTTCAGGAACTCAGTGAGGTTCCTTCCATCATAAATGGATGCTGTTTTCACCCCCAATGAACTTTGTTTCATTCTAGGGAGGTATTGTTTCTTAAAGGCATGTTTTTAACTGTGACATCCTCTTCAATGAGCTGGTTTCCTGTTTCTTGCTTATTTAAGAGCCAAGGTAGGGCATACCTCCCAATGACAGGGATGAGGGCAGGTCTGCAGCACGTAGCAAATGCCCTGGGTCATAGTGATGGAGAATTACTGAGGGGGGAAGGACCATAACTAGCAGCACTGTTAGCTCTGCCAGCAGCAGAAGTAAGAGCAGTTGGGGCTGATTTGTGCACAGGACACACAACCATGTAAATAAATACCATACTTGTTTGTCCTGGACTTAGCAGAGCTTTTTTTTGGTCTATTTTCTCATAAATGCTTTGTTTGTTTTGTGTATGTACAATCCAACCTACCCCAGCATTTCAGAAGCCTCATGGACAAGTAGAAGGCAGTAGGCAGTTTTATTCCTCTCTGACCCCACACCAGTTTGAGACCAATTAGCCTACCAGTCCATAGCTAAACAGTGTATTCTGTAAGATATAGGTATGTGAGAATAATGTATCAGAGTTTTGTTTTGGCTGTATTGTATGTATTTGCTTCATTGGAAAAGCTGAAATCAATAAAAATTGCTGAAATTTCTTCAAGCTTCCCATTTTGGATGGTTTTATTTTGGTTGTCTTGCCAGTGTTAGGAAAGAATAAAGCATCTATTTGAAATGTTCATAAAAGCCTGTTACCCTGCAGCAGTGGTCAGTCTGGACTACCCTGCCTTATGCCAATATGAGTAACAAAGCTGTAAATCCCGTTTCCTCCACCACTGCATCCTTTGCAAGCCTCAGTGAGTTTCTCCCCCATGAGCTTTTATGGTCACCACTTCAATCCATGAAAAATTTAATTACTGATAACATCATTTGTGTCACTGCTGTATGGTTCCAAAGTTTGTTGTGGGGAAAAAAAAGACACCTTAGTTTCTTCTGAACCTGGCTCATATGAGCTGTGTTTGAAGCTTTCTAGGTCTTACATTTAAAAAGTGTGACAAGTTTCTCTTTGGTCCAGTTTGGAAAGTCCCAGTTCACAGAGCAGTTCCTCAGACAGACCCATTAGCTTGTCACATGAAGTGACCTTCTCTGAACCTTTCCCAATTAAACTATTTCCTTTCTGAGATGAGGAGACCAGAACAGCATGCAGTATGCAAAGGGTGAGTAAGCCTTGGGTTTATGTAGGGACATCACAGCCACCTTTCTGTTCTCTTCTGCTTCCCTAACAATTCCTGACATTCACCTTGGTTTCTGCAGCTCTGTTGCTGTGCATTGAGCTGTCACTGGGATGGGCTGTACATCACAGAGTTGGTCATGGTCATTTCCAAGCCCATCATTTACATGTGAAGATAAGATTATTTCACCCCATGTGTATCACTTGACATTCCTCTATGCTGATGTTTTTCTGTCATTTATCACCCTTATTTTATTGGTCTATAGTTCCCCAAAACTTTATATACAGACATGACCTTCAGTCCTCAGGTATGCGATGATGTTGGTTTCCCTGTATCAGGTATAGGATGTTGTAGAAATCTTCCCCATTTCTCACAGGCATCACAAATAAGAAAAAGTAAATACATGATCTTGCCTGCTCTTCTCCTTTCTGAGTACTCCTTTCACCCCTAATCTTATTGGCCTTCCAGTCTCCATGGCAGGCCCTCATATATTTTAAGATGTTCTTGCTATTTATAGCTTATTCTTCTGACTTCAGCTAGTTGTACCTTCAACTCCATTTTGGCATATATAGTATGGTTTATGTTTAACCTGGCAGAGGTTATAAAGTCTTTCCTATTTTTGTCTTCAGCTATTTGAAAGATACCTTCTGATAACCTCCTCCTGCTGCTTAACCAGGCCAGCTCCCTTCTGCCCTTCTTGAAGGCTTTCTTAACTGGTGGGATGTATTGGGATTGTGCTTCAATATGACAAGCACAGTCCACATTGCCTGTAAAGTTTAATTCTCCCTTTCATTTTCGCTTAAGAAGTATCATCCTTTAAGTTCTCCTTTTGGAAGATGAGTACACAGTTGTGGATATTTAGGCTTTTGTTGATCCAGATGTTGATTGTATGGGGCAGCTCTATAAATGTAAGATTTGAGGCCAGACTTTTCATGCTAACCAGGACCAAATTTAAGGCTGCATCTGCTTTGGGGACTTGCCAGCCTGCTCCATGAAATTTCTGTCAGCAGCATCTATGAATTTGGCCTCTGCATCCCATGCTGCAGTAACTTAAGCCCAGTCTACATGGGGATAGCTGAAGTACAGGATGCACAAAAGACTTTGTACTTCTAGTACTGGGGAATGCTGTAGTGTATAAACACTGGTGGAAGCCTTACAAAAGAAATAAGGAAGCAGCATCCTCTCAATCTCCTTCAGAAAAAAGTTCTTCAAAGAAGAAACCTGGCAAGGGGGAATGTGATCTCAGGTACAAGGTGTGTTTAGTTCATTTACTCAAGCCAAGGCTGAGGAATAATCCTTACCAAGGAGAAGTATCATATGAAAAGAGGATTCACAGCCTATCAGACAGGATTGGCACAGCCTGTGAATCTGTACATGGGAAAAGAGGCAGACATCACCCCATACCACATTGCTCAGAGCTTCTTTCCAGGAGCACCCTTTGCTGCTCTGCTGAGATTTTTGAAAGGTGGGAAAGCACTACAGGATTAAGCACAAAGGCAAAGTGCCCAAGTGTCTTAACTAATTTGGGGTGGACCTTATACAGTAGCACTTTGAAATTTAAATTGCATTGGCAACCATGTTCATTCCTTCCTTAAGCTGCTTCCAGGCCACAGCACAGCAGGCGTACTTGCAATTGGTTTTGAATGTAGTACCTAAGTAATTGTCTTATAAAAGTCCACTAAGGAGCAGTGTATCCAGAACTCCTTGGAAGGATTAAATATTGATATCGCATACATACTGGTGATGTCCATTCTGCAGCTTCTTCAGACACAATCACATCTGAAGGCACATCTAAGAAAGGTCATATAAATTACAAGCTAGAAGAGCAAGTTGTCTTACAGAGTCTAGCATAGATGCACAGTGTCTAAAAGTAATGCAGATAAGTCCTACCTCTATATTCTTGAGCAGGCTCTCTGGACACTGAAGAAGGGCAAGACATGTCATCATAGCTCTCAGCACATACCTCCATTTTGGAAATTAAGAGTTGCTCAGCAACGGAGCCAATATAAGACTACGTGCTTGGATCTCTCTCTACCCATTTGCAGCATGTAAAATTAATACCGAAAAACTAGTATGACTTTTTATTTTGGGATCTGTATCCTAGGTATGAAGACATAAGAAAAACCCATTTTTGGACAGGGCAGTCTGTAGACACACACGCAAAGACCACAGGCCAGTTTGCAAGAAAAAGACAACCAAGGCACTCCTCATGTGATTCAGATGCAATGAAAAATGCATCCCCTCTAGAGGCTATGTCAGATACCAGAGAATTCTGTGGGGCCAGACAGTCATGGATGCATTGATTTAGCTCAAATGCATTGGTACTGCAGCAGGATTCAAGGGAAGAAAATGGGTACTGCAACATGCAGAGTACCTACGGAGCACTCCTCCTCCAAAATAGAGCAAGCACTAAGTTCTTGGAAACCTTACAGGTCCTACAGCTCAAGGGATCTCAAATAATGCATGGGACTCCACCAGAAAAGCCTTATCCCACCAGAAAAGCAGCCCCCAGTATAGCCCTCTCCTATCCCACAATGCAACTTTTGAGTCCTTTATCACTGCCCATGATGCTTTCAGAGCAGACCCCACTCTACATTTTCAGGTCTGTGGGATACCTTCCCCACAGATCCCAGGCATGCCCAGAAATACTCAGCTTCCCCACGCCACACCCTGGAGGATCATCACTTCCCAGCCAAGAGCAGTTCCCAATTTCATGGCACAGAGACCATATTGTACTGCGCAGGGCATGCCTAGGAAACACCAAGCCCAAGCCACATACCACAACAGCACTGACGACCCCACAGTACCAACATGTCCTGCTGGGACATACTCAACAAAGTTCCTCTATCTCTATTTCCCACACACTGAGTGAGATCACCCCAAGCAGAGGCACTGCTGTGGCATCCCAACCCCACGGTCAGATGCCTTAGGAGTGCCACGGTCCCACACGGCACACTGCTGGAGGACATGTGGCAGCCCATACCAGAAAGCCCTGCCCCATAAAAGCAAGGCATATGCAAAAGAGCTTCAGCATATGCATGGCACCCACAGCCCATAGCCCCCACAGCACTCATGCACCCACACCCCAGGGCATCTCCACCGCAGGAGCCGGGGGCCTGGGTCAGGAGAAAGCACAAGTGCCATGTGAGGTGCAGTGACTCATTCCCTCATTGCCTTCCCTGTACCATGCATGACTTTGTACTCCTCTGTCCACACTCCTCTGTTGTATAACCCTCATTTGTATCTTTCCCACAGTTATGTGTCCTTGCAGATTTAATCTTGCCAAGCACAGAAGCTGTTACCTATCTAAGATTGCACTTGGCCCCTTTCTTGGTGTCTTCTAAGCTTGCCTTTGTCTCAGGAAAACCTTCTGAGGGACTCCCATGAGGCATCCCAAACACAGGGCAACATCCTTTTCTCTCATCTAACACCAAGAGGTCTCTCCTTTGCACTGCTGGGATGCAGGAAAATGTTGCAAGCTCTACCTGAGCCTTTACAGCATCTTCTCCATCAGGGTCGGTGGAGTAGCGACATCCAGAGTAACATTTCCCTGATTAAGGAAAGTCTGTATGCAGTTTTTCAGGATGTGGCATCCACTCCTGGATGCTTACACTAAGCATCTTCCATCCACCCGAGCCCAAACAATGCTTTTCTAGCTCCAGCTCCCATTACAGCCCTCTGTAATTTGGTAACCTCATGCAGGAAACGCTTTGACGAGAGAGTAATTAGCTCCCTGCTGCCACCCTCCTGTTCACTTGTTCTGTGCTGAATCCACTGCATTTGGTGGCAGAAATTAGATCCTTGGTAGTCCCAGCCTCCTCAGCCCAGCAGCTGACAATGAGCAAGAGAGCATTTCAGCACAAGGAAGAGCATTGCGGGAATCTTCATAGGGTACAAGAGGATAGCATTGGAACAGTGGAATTGCTGGCAGTAATTTTTAGGTAGCAGATCTGATCACGATTAACCTTTTGGTCAATATTCTAGGTCTTGGATGAGATCTCAGATGTCCCCACGCTGAGAGATGACCAGATCTGACCACTGCTGCTGCAGTGTCTCCACAGCTCGACACAGTGGTACTCATGCACAGAGCTTACAGGATACCTTCTGATCCTGGTTTTTCCCTTGACCTTCTGCCAGTGGAGCTGTCTGCATTTCTGCAAATGAGAGGCAAAGCAGTTAAAATACCCCCAGCCTGTGCAGCAGTGAATAACCCCCTCATTGAAGAGGCGTGCCTGGTTTCCCAAGGCAATGCCATGGGAAGAAAAGCAGGTAGAAATTTTCAAAAGTGATAAAGCTATTGGAAGTTCCTGGCACTGCAAAACCCAAATACTTTCCCAGAGAATTGGAGTTCCTCCCTCCTTTCCCTGGTGCTTCCCTCCACAAAAAGCCTTACAAGTGCACTGCAGGATCTTACCTAACAGATTTGAGCTCAGACAATAGCTGTAACTGCTTTTGGGTCCTGAGGCCAAGTTTCAGCCTGAGAGATGACCTAGACTGGGTCCTGTACAATCAAGTGTAGCAGAGATTTGCTTTGTGCATCTTATTGCTTTCTTCCTTATGTTTTCTATTCTTTCCCCAGAAAGCCTCTTTATCTCACAGTACAGGTAACTCCTGCTTCAGTCAACAAGGATCTCTCCTGGCAGAACAGGAAAAATCAGTCTCATGTCAGCAGTGCTGAAAGAAATGCTCAAAAAATGTAAAGGAAAAAAATTGGAGATTATCTGAGTGCCTTTGAGTTCCACCCTGAGTTTTACTTTAGCACATTTTACCCAAGATGAAAACTGATTCTTGTTTCCTTTGAGGGGAGGAGAAACAGCCAGGAGGGGCAAAGGTGCTGATTTAGTATCACAGTGGGGCTATTGGCAGGATCACAGCGAGACTCTGGATTTCCCAGGCAGCAGCACATCTCCTAAATGGCTTCCCTCATTTTCGTCTGTGCAATGAGAAACTGGCTGTGCCTTTCCCAAATATTTTTTTTTCCCAAGGATAACCCAAAAGCAACATAGAAATTATTCCCTGCAGGATGTGGAGAAGCAGAGGGTTAAAGAACCAGGAGAAAGGGGAGAAGGAGGAGATGGCTCAGGCGAGTGTTTATACTATTCAAAGCCATGATTCCTTGGTACACAGAGCAAAATCCACACCCATTGCCTTTCTGCCCCTGGAGCCTGCCTGCCACAAGATCCTGGGTGAAGCAGCAACATCACTGCAGGGCTCAGCCACCGTGGGAAAGTCAGCGGAGCCACAGCAAGTCCTGCCGCGTGGCGAGACCCAGATGCAGGTGAGTCAGAGCCCCACCTTGCTTTGAACAGGAGGAAGCAGAGCCTGTGGGGAGGCACCAAAAAAAAGGCAGAGCACGAGAGGGTGGTTCATACCCATGGGGGCCCCTGGAAACTCATCCCCACTCCCAGGCACTGCAGCCTACAAAGCTGCAGTAAAACAGGGATAAAGCCATGCGCTGAATTAGCCAGCGTAGCAGCCGATGGGATAATGAGAATGGATGGAGGAGTTCTTCCTCCAGCGATTGAAATGTACCAGGGAAAGACTGACAGTGACTGGCAGGTCTCCAGCAGGCAGGAAGGGAATGGGATGAGCAGTCACCATTACTCATGGGCAGGTAGCTAACTGCTCAGCTTTGCCCTGGGAAGGGTCAAACAGAGCCCAGTGCTGAAAGAGCTGAGACCATGGTATGTAGGAATATCTCCTCAATGACTCTCCTCTAAGCTGTGTCCTTGCCACCACCCTCCTGCCATGGACCACATCCCTGCAGGGAGAAGTGCCAGCACGAATGGGCTGTGCAATCCCCAGAAACCAAGGCTGGGGCTTTGGTCCACACATCTCCTGATGTCTGGCAGAGGGATGGGCCATTTTCACCTCCATCTTGAGCTGGAGGGAGAGGAGCAAGTCATGGTGGGGGGACATGTGCAATGTCATACAGCCCCATGGCTGTGCTAAGGACAGGGTTGAGAGCGTGATCCAGCAGCAGCAGAGCAGAGCTGCAGGCACCTTCCATAAACTGTCCAAAGGGGAACACAGCCTTCCTGGGAGTGGTTCAAGGGCAGCACCTCCATGCCCTCCAGTGCAAAGCCAGAGTGCTCACCACAGGAGCATCAGTGTGGCACAACCTGAGGCCAAATCCTGAGGAGGAACCAGGCCAAAATACTTGGTGTCTTCCAGTTTTATTTGGCAAGATGCTGCAGGGGCAATCCCTGTTTGAGAGCAGTGTGGGTCTTTCTATCCATGTTTACGGACATGCCACTGGACTGCTCCTCCTTCCCAGAATGACCAGGAACATGAGGATCCCCTGCCCAGACTGTTGTCACAGCCATTGTCATCCTCCTTTGGGACCACAGAGGAACTCCATACAAGCAGAGACACCAAGGCTGACACCATGACAGTCTCTAAGGCTCCATCCTGGGTGGGATGTTTACCTCCTCACTTTCTCCTTTGACATCTTAGGCCCAGCTATGAGTGAGTTTCTCTCATTTACAGGTGCATATTTTGGCCCTTGTCACTGCTGAGCTGGCTTCACAACACCCTGCAGGTGCAGCAGATCAAAAGTCCCAAGGAGTTTGCTGTGCCTCTTTCTTCTCAGAAATCCTGGCACAAAACTCCTCACCTAACCTAAGGTGCACTGAGATACCCCCAGACATCTGCTGGCTGCTAGAAGGGCTCAGCATCCAGGATGCACATCACTGATCAGGAATCTGCCTCCAGCACAGAGCTTGTGCTATATCCCTGGGAGAGAGCCCAAAAATCTGAGCCTTCCTTTCAGAACTCAGACTCTTGCTTTCAGCATACTGCAGAGTAACCTGGCTATTGGCTTCAGGCAGACCTTGGCACCAACTAAAACCAGACTGTACATTCAGGCCTTAAATTTCACTTGCCAAGGAAGGTCTGTCCAAAGCCAGTGGTGATTTTGCATCGTCCTCTCTTCCAAGGTACAAACCTGAAATGCTTTAACGGAACCATGGGATTTTCAAAAAGGATGAGTGAATTCAGAAAATTCAGATGCTTTCATGTTTTTAAAGTCATCTTGGGGGTCTCCAAATGTAATTTGTTCAGCACAAATTTGCTAGCAGCGATAGCATTCATGGTGCAGGTGAGGGGTACCCTCTGCCAGGCTGCCGGCAGTGTGGAAGGATATCTACGTTAGCCTCCCCCCCCGCCCCG